>CP129451.1:12277500-12722500 GCA_030445155.1 Quercus variabilis
TAGATGGTCATTCACATATCGACACATAAACAAGCTTACAAATAGTTAATGTTGAATTACAAACATTAATTGAAAGATTCATTAAATAAAAAAGTAGATCTATGAGTAGGAACAATCATATCTAAATTTAATGCATGAGAAAATATGTTTTACATGTAGAAAATACCACTTATAGGTTTATTTTTTTAGAGAAAAATATTTTTTGAAGAAAATCCTATATCTTTTTTTTTTTTTTTTTTTTTTTTTATTTATTTTTAGTGGAAGAAGAAACGTTTTATAAAAAAAAGAAAAAAAATAAAAAAGAGAAGAAGAAGTAAATTTGGAATTATTTTATAAAAGAAAACATTTTTATGAAGGAAGTATATTTAAAATCAATAAAGAGGTGTAGTTCAAGCAAAGTTGTAAGAATAGAATGAATTGTCGAATCTTTTTGATAATGTTGATTTAAGAAGGTAGCAAGAACAATTTGAGTTGTGGATTTTTCTTGATAATGTAGATTTAAAAAAGTTATAGCGATACATGTGGCATGTGGAGCACTATGTTGTCGGTTCTTAACTTGGCTATGTTTTTTGTATACTTTCGAAAAAATAATCAAATGTCTTATAGATGATGCAATGTAGGTTATAATTAAAAATGTTAATATTTATAACTCAATTTCATCATGAAAACTTACATGGATGAAAATGGTATATATAAAAGCAGGAAAATGTAATAGTCTAAGCTTTTACCTTGTGCCACATTTTTTGATATTCTTTTTATTTACGCTTCTACTAAAAAAAAAAAATTTGTATTTGAGTCAAATTATTAGTTCATTTAATGTGCCAATGGGGCAAGTGCATCTACTAATATTCTATCATTTTGAACAAATTATTAATATAAAAAAGAATTTATATAGTTATTTTTAAAGATTTTATATAAGAAAATTGTAAGGTTGAATCTATTTAATCATTTGTTGGTTTTATTCTGTGCCAAATTTGCTTGTAATTTAGCAATTAGATACCCTGTATTTAGGTGGGATTCATGTAAGGGTAGTGTATGAAAGGGTGTGAAGAAATCTTAGAAGTGTGCAATTCAAAGGAGTTTTGCGACTGGATCTCGCGACTGGCAAGTTGCCAGAATGGCACATGTGTGAAGCATGCAGGGGGAGTTGAAGGGTCACGCTAGCTGTTGCACTCAGGACAAAACTTCTAGTCTGGCCATGTAGTTAGCTCCCGACTCAAACACGCGACTTATTTCAATCATGAGCTTGAGTTGCCAGAATGCCCTGTTTGGTTGTAACTAACTCTTCGCATTCCTTATACACCTTACTATAAATACCTTTATACCCATGAAATGTAGAGAGTTTCCAGAGAATTTTGAGAGAAAAACTCCAGAGAAAAACAAGATTGACTCATTCACAATCTTCATCCTTTGATTCTCCAAATTCTTTTACTCTCACCCTCTTCATTGATATATCCTTGAGACGTACATTTAGCCAAATCCTTATCTCACCATACCCATATCTTTGAGGAGGTATTTTGGTACTTGGAAAGCAGTTCAGAAGGGACCAATTCACTTTGGTTGACGTAATGGGTTATTGCAGGATTCGGTAAGCTAGCGAAGACAAGGTTCAGCGTAAACCTATTGGAGCATGAAGCTTGGAGGGCTTAGGTGCATTGGGTAGATTAGGCTTGGAGGGTCTTCTACTATTCATGTATCCCAACTTCATTCTCTAGTGGATTATTGATCGCTTGGAGGGTGGTGGAGAGGTTTTTCGCTGAGTACTTCGGTTTTCTCTTTGATAACACATCGCTATGTTATCTTTGTGTTTGCGTCTCTCTTCCCTTACTCTTTACCTTTTAATTATTGTTGTGATTGTGATTAATTTTGGTTTGGATTGTTTTACCAATTTGGGTTTAGCTTATATTCATCATTCCGCACATATATTATTTGTGTATAAGCTTGTATTGGTTATTTTATAATTGGGGGTCTAAACGTTCATAAGTGTTTTACACACTATTTGAACTTTCAAATATATTTTTATTTGGGATACTTATTATCCACTAATAATAATGTTAATAATAATAATAACAATAATATGATATCCTTCCTACGTATTTAGTGGCTTTAAGAACAATTGAAACAAAAACCATCAAAAGGGAAATGACGGGACTGATGAAGTTCATGGACACACTGACGATGCCATCGACACGGACGATCCCAGACTCTGGCTAGGTGAGTCGATCATACGCTTTCTAACGAACATATCCGGACCATTCAATGCAGGCAAAACGGTTACAGAAACAACTGTACGATATGTTGAAAGGCAATAATGGCACACTAAAGGGCCTCAGACGTTACCAAAAGGAGCATTAAAAACCTTCATAACTACCCAACGGCTAGAAGCCAGGAGAAGGTATATAAGTCTCCCATATTGCTGAAGAACAGGTACATACATATAGAAAAATCACTGAGACATTTTCCTTATTCTTTCCAACTGCATTGTTCATTTTATACAAACATTCTTTTAGTAATTTTGGCATCGGAGGCGTTGTGGCAGGCACCACATCGGTGTTCATCTCCAAGGGCTGAAAGATCGTCTCCGTCTAACGAACAAGTGCTGACGAGTTCACACTCATCAGTTTGGCGCCGTCTGTGGGGATCGACACTTTTTTGTGTTCAAACTCGGAATAGTGATCCTTTATCTTTGTTCTTACAGGATGGAGTCTAATCAAGATGCTGCTAGCCTAACAAGTCCAAGCCCACGCAGCCACAATTAAAGAACTGACTAAGCAAAACCAAGAAATGAGATTGCGGCTTCAGCAAGAGGAAAATCGTTCGAAGGGAAATCAGGAAGATAAAGGAGATAGCAACAGAAGAAGTGACCATCGAAGGCCAAACACTCCCGTCGAGCAAAATTTAGATGTTCTTCGGGAGATGAGGAGGGAGATGGATGAATTACGGAATGCTATCAAAGAAAAAACAGAGCGGAGTGTGGATCGGATGGTCCGGGCGACAGATTCGCCATTCACAACAGTAGTCCTCGACTGCCCAGTACCGACGAAATTTCGGTTACCACAGCTCGAACCCTTCGAAGGACTGAAGGACCCTCAGGATCATCTAAACACCTTCAAGACGACCCTGGGACTTCAACAACCCCCAGATGAAATATTGTGTTGCTCCTTCCCAACTACACTTAGGGGAGCTGCCCGAGAATGGTTCACGAAGTTGCCAACATCGTCAATCGATACGTTCGAGCAGTTGAGCAGCTCCTTCCTGCGTCACTTTATTGGAGGACAACGACCAAAGAGGACCGCAGACCACTTGCTTACCATCAGGCAGGGGGAAAAGGAAACCCTGAGGTTGTATGTAAAACGTTTCACGAGGGAAACATTGGAGGTAGACGAAGCCGACGATATGGTGCAGTTGACAACCTTCAAAGCAAGGCTGAGGTCCAGGGATCTCGTCAGCTCCTTCGTGAAGAACCCCCCGAAGACGATGGCTCAAATGCTCCTCAAGGCGTAAAAGTACATGAACACTGAAGATGCATTGGCTGCTATTAAGGACGTGGACAGAACAGGGGATAAAGGAAGAAGGGAAGACGATCGTAGAGGGCAGAAGCGAGATCGTCCAGATCGTCGAATCAATGACGGAGTTAAATGGAAAGATGACAAAAATCCACGAACAGTAAAATTCACCCCCCTCGTTATGCCTGTTGACAAAATTTTGGCGCAGATTAAAGACGAGCACTATCTTAAGTGGCCACGACCCCTACTCCCAGGACATGCATAAATCGAGAAAATCACCTTTGCCTTGATAGTAGCCTCACGCAAGCTCAGACAATACTTCCAGGCAAACCCGATCTTAGTAATGACGGACCAACCCATCAAGAAGTCTATGAACAAACCCGAGGCAGCCGGGAGGATGGTCCAATGGGCAATTGAACTCAGCCAATTCGATGTAGAATACCATCCTAGGACAGCCATCAAAGCACAAGCTCTGGCTGACTTTATCGTCGAGTTCACTCTCCCAGACGAACCAAGCGTTGCAAGCATGGACGAGGCATGGGTAATACAGACTGATGGATCATCAACCCAAAAAAGGGGGGGAGTAGGGGTCGTCATAACCACTCTTGACGGAGAAATATTGAAGTATGGAGTCCAGCTAAAATTTCCAGCCACCAACAACGAAGTTGAGTACGAAGGAATTCTGACGGGTTTAAGACTCGGAAGAGAGCTTGGGGCCAGCAACCTGCTAGTCCAGAACGACTCAAAGTTAATAATTGGGCAAATCAGAGGAGAATACGAGGCAAAGGAAGAGAGGATGCATAAATACCTCAAGTTGACGAAACGTTTGACTCAAGAATTCGAGAAAGTGGAGTTTGTCCAGATTCCGTGGAGCCAGAATATGGCTGCAGACGAAGTCTCAAAGATAGCCTCGTCGGAAGAGATGAAATTAGGGACGGAATTAATGATGGAGATACAAAGGAACCCCAGCATTGAGGAAATTCCAACATTCGCAGTTGAGGGCACAAATAGCTGGATGATGCTCATCATCTCCTTTCTCCAGGATGGCCACCTGCCCCAAAACACAGATGAAGCCAGGAAAATCAAGAAGAGATCCGCCAGATTCACTATTCTCAATGATACTTTGTACAAAAGAGGATTCTCCATGCCCTACTTGAAGTGTGTTGACGAAAGAGAGGCCGAATACGTCTTGAGGGAGGTCCATGAAGGGATCTGTGGTGATCATGCAGGCCCAAAATCCCTGGTGAGAAAAATTATGCGAGCAGGTTACTTCTGGCCGACCATGCAAGACGACTCAGAGAGGTTTGTCAAGAGGTGTGACAAATGTCAAAGGTTCGGGAACGTACAACGGCTCCCATCAAAAAAGCTGACGACGATAACATCTTCATGGCCCTTCACACAATGGGGAATCGACATCGTTGGCCCACTACCTCAAGGCAAAGGTCAGGTAAAATTCTTACTAGTTGCTATTGATTATTTCACTAAATGGGTTGAGGCAGAGGCATTGGCAACCATCACCGAGGCCAAAATCCAGGGGTTCGTATGGAAGAACATAATTTTCAGGTTCGGGATCCCAAGGACGATCATATTGGACAACGGATGACAGTTCGATAGCCAAAGTTTCAAGGACTTCTGTTCAGGCTTGGGCATCAAGAACCAGTTTTCGTCACCAGGCCACCCACAGGCAAATGGACAGACTGAAGTAACGAATCGCACATTGCTGAAGATCATAAAGACCAAACTAGACGACGCGAAAGGGGCCTGGCCGGAAGAACTGCCCAACATATTGTGGGCTTCTAGAACCACGGCCAGAACCCCAACAGGAGAGACCCCCTTCCGACTCACCTACGGTACTGAAGCCGTCATCCTTGTCGAAGTGGGAATTACCAGCATCAGGAGAGAAGCGTTCAATGAAGAAGAAAATGACGACCTACTCCGAATTGACCTAGATTGTCTAGACAAAGTACAAGACAAAGCATTCAGCAAGATGACGGAATAACAGAGAAAGATGAAAGACTATTACAACAGAAGGGTGAAGCTCAGAAGACTCAACATCGGGGACCTAGTCCTGTGCAAAGTAACCCAGGCAACCAAAGATGCAACTCAAGGAAAGCTCGGCCCCACGTGGGAGGGGCCATACAAAGTCATTCACTACTCCAGACAAGGCAGCTACCACCTAGAGACCCTAGACGGACAAAGGCTCCCAAGACCGTGGAATATTGAACACTTGAAGAAATATCATCAGTAGATGTAATCAAAAGATACAACCGTCATTCACGATTAATAAATGAATTATTCAGCCTATATTTGTGTATAATACGTGCCTGGAGAAACTAAGAAAAGCTAAAAAAATGGCTAAATAACAAGATTTTGCCTAGACAGATGTATGTTACTGACGACTACAATGTCGCCGAAGAAAAGCCAAAAAATGGCTAAGTAACAAGATTCCGCCTAGACGGATGTACGTTACTGACGACTACAATGTTGCTGAAGAAAAGCTAAAAAATGGCTAAGTAACAAGATTCCGCCTAGACGGATGTACGTTACTGACGACTACGATGTCGCCAAAGAAAAGCCAAAAAATGGCTAAGTAACAAGATTCTGCCTAGACGGATGTAAGTTACTGACAACTACAATGTCGCTAAAGAAAAGCCAAAAAATGGCTAAGTAACAAGATTCCGCCTAGACGGATGTACGTTACTAACGATTACATTAGTGGCCTCGTCCATGGAATCAATGAGGTTCTTCTTCAGTTGAGAATTCTCATTCTCCAGAGCTTGCATCTTTGACACGAGTGATGCAAGCTTAGCCTCTTGAGTAAGATACTTAGAAGCAATGTGCAAACTCTCTCCCAGTGCCTGAAAAAAAAAAATGAAGGGGGTTGCTCGTGAAAAGCACATCACCTGGACTAACTTATGGACGTGGCCACTAGCGACCGTATTAAAGGGAACTCTAGAGAAGGCCTTAAGGTCGTCGACAGTCACTATAGTGTGGGCCCGATCAACCGCTAACTTCTCGTCGCTCCAGACTGTCGAGCGCCCAGCATCCTCTACCTCCCTCTCCTTCTCCTTCCCTGTCAGGCGTGGCCTCTTGGCAACGAGTGTGGGAAGCTCCTCCATTGAAGTAGACGGGGAAGCAGTCCTCGTCGTTTCGGTACCAGATAGGAAGGGAGTAACGGAAGATGGCGGAGTGGCAGAGAGACCCTTCCCTACTACGCGCACCGTCTTTTTGCCTATGTTAGATAAGGGCTCGCCCTTCTTCGCTCTCATCTTGGCATACATATCCTTGTTGAATTTCGACGTCATCTCTGCCAAAAGAAAAACATTAGTCACGAAGAAAAGCATAAGGACAGGAAAGGTCAGTACTGACGAAGATATAACTTACTCTTTTTGCCTTCAATATCAAGGTTCTTCAAAACAAAAGCAGAGGGCTCAAGCCCGATACAGAAGAACGCAAGAGTTCTGGGATTGACGAGATCGTCCCAGTTCTCGATTGTCTGCGCATACTTAATAGCCTTTTGCACGCACTCTCTGTACCTGCTCTTGAGCTTAGGTCGTCTTTTAACTAAAAAAAAAAAAAAAAGAGAAGGACGATGTCAGCAGCCATAAATAGGAGTGCCAAAAAATTCAAGAAACGAAGTAGAAATGTTGACGCACCTAAAGTCGGGGTTTTCCACCGACGACGTAACACCGGGAGATCACCCCAAACCTCGCTCGAAGGCGTCTCAAAATCATCCCCAGATACATAGAAGAATCTGGTTTTCCAATACCTGAATGACGAAGGTAATTTCTTGACGATCCTAGTCCCTCTCTCCCAAGGCACTAGTTCATAATACCCATACTCCTTTGACGCTTTCAAACAATACAAATACACTAGTTCATCTACCCTAATCATATCCCCGTCATTAGCTGCCAGCCATATCCCCATACAGCTGATTAGAATTCTCCAAGAATTGGGCATGAGCTGCCCCGGAGCGATACCAAAATAATGCAACAGCTCCATCAGGAAGGGATGGACGGGGAACCTCAACCCACAAATGAAGGCAGCCTCATAAAAGCAAACCTCACCAGGGAAGAAGTGACACGCCCGATCTTCCACACTGGGCAGACGAACCCTAACCCTATCAGGAAACTGAAATCTATCCCTAAATCTTGCCAGCGTGTCAGCATCTAACCCACACTCCTCACCCTGGGCATAAAAAGCCCTAACCTCTCGAGAGCCTAAAACGACTGTATCTTCGTCCACCGGGCCGCTGTTGGACGACAATCCAGTCTCAAGCTCACTCGACCTAACCTCCGACATATCTACTCGCACCCCAACCTCGTTCCTAAACCAATCCAAAGACTGATGAAGCAAAGGCAACAGATCAGCCAAAGCAACACTTAAACAGTTACCCTCAAAAACAAAATCCTCAATGTTCGAGGGAACCCCCAAAAATCCACCTAACCGAGCAAAAAGAAATGAAATTGAGGGGCAAGCTACCCTAACCTCTGAGCTACTAAGCATGAAAAACCCAGAAAACGCAACAGACTAAACCCCCATAAAAAAAAGAAAAAGAAAAAAAAAAGAACAGAATCAGAGCCAAGGCAATAACAAAACAGGGAAGCAAAACACTAGAAAATGAGCGTACCTTGAGGAAGCAATTAGAAGAAGAAGCACCACCAAAAGAGGAAGAACCACCACACCGGTTGCTAGTTCGCAGAAAGATGGCAGAGAGAGTTCGCCGGAGAAGAGGCTCAGAGCGAATGATTAGAAAACTTTTTGAAAAAAGAGAGAATGTGAGCAAAAGAAGGTTTTAAACTGAGGCCTTGGAAAACTGAAAAACCAGCGGGAAGCCCAATAGTCCCACCAAATCAGAGCATTAACTGCACCTACCAGCACGTGCCACGTGTGCCACGATTTGCGAAGCGCCGCCACTTTGCATTTACTGCGGATCAAAATCCCAAACGACACTCGTAAACTGTAAGACTCTTCACATTCGATGATCGTCATTTCAATGACGAACATAGAATTGGGGGGCAATTGACGGGACTGACGAAGTTCATGGACACACTGACGATGCCATCGACACGGACGATCCCAGACTCTGGCTAGGTGAGTCGATCATACGCTTTACTGACGAACATATCCGGACCATTCAATGCAGGCAAAATGGTTACAGAAACAACTGTATGATCCGTTGAAAGGCAATAATGGCACACTAAAGGGCCTCAGACGTTACCAAAAGGAGCATTAAAAACCTCCATAACTACCCAACGGCTAGAAGCCAGGAGAAGGTATATAAGTCTCCCATATTGCTGAAGAACAGGTACATACACACAGAAAAATCACTGAGACATTTTCC
Source organism: Quercus variabilis (assembly GCA_030445155.1). Lineage (NCBI taxonomy): Eukaryota > Viridiplantae > Streptophyta > Magnoliopsida > Fagales > Fagaceae > Quercus > Quercus variabilis. The sequence goes on from CP129451.1 coordinate 12,286,351, forward strand.
TTATTCTTTCCAACTGCATTGTTCATTTTATACAAACATTCTTTTACTAACTTTGGCATCGGAGGCGTTGTGGCAGGCACCACATCGGTGTTCATCTCCAAGGGCTGAAAGATCGTCTCCGTCCAATGAACAAGTGCTGACAAGTTCACACTCATCAGGAAATGTAAATTTAATACCACAAGCAATCAAGAAACTTGTGTGCATGCTTGTGTGTGTGTAACATGAGTGGTGTAACTTTTTGTTAATGTTAAACAACTTAGTAACTTCTAATTGGTTTAATATATTCAAAATAGCTACATTGGATTACATACATTTTCATTGCCCTTAACACGAATGTCAAAATTTTCATATTAATCGGATGTTATTTATTATTTGATCAACAAAATTATGTTTCAGTTTTTATAAATTAAAAATTTAAATATAAATTAAAATTAAAGAGTCAATATGATCTATGTAAACAATTTACATATTTTAACTTAAATCTACAAGACGTAACATATATAAAGTAAGAATCAAGGTTGTAGTAGCCTAAATTTTTATTATGTCATTAAGAAGAGTATAATGGGTTTCAAAAAAAAAAGAAAAAGAAAAAGAAAAGAAAGAGTTTAACAGGATATATATATGCATTTATTTTCACTTATTAATATTTGGTCACTATTTATTAAAATAAATTACTTTTACAGTTAATCTTTCTAAAATTTATATGAGATTAGAAATATGGTATTCTTGCTTAATTTCAGTTCCGTTGATTACAATTAAAACAAAATCAAGCAAAATATTAATATATATTTAAGAATATAAAAATAAGATTATGTGCTTAAATTTTTAAAAGTAATTATATATATTTTTAATTCACTTAACAAAATAAGTTCATATTTTAATTATAATAAACATGAAAATTTACATTCTTGCTACCTATGAAAATTGACATTCCATTTCTTTACAATAATGTATAATATAATTGGAATTAATTTTCTAAATATTATAAAGCATAATCAATATAATACATAAGTCGTAAGTCGAGTTGGACATTTGTTAGCTCAATTGGTAAAGTCTCTAATGGTTGAATAAGAAATCTGGGGTTCAATCCTTGTCTACACAAAAAATCGACTGGTGTCTTGGGTTTGATGATAGCTATCATTAAGAGTGAACACCATAGGTTGAAACTCTCTAAAAAAAAAGATCTAATTATTCAGCACTCCCAAAATATAATAAATGTGTACTCCTCACCCCACCCCTCTCCCCAACCTCACAAGAATTGTGGGCACTCTAAGAATAATGAATAATTTGTGTCAATATATTATGCATTTATTATCATGCATTAATTATCATTGTATACTAATAATTAAGATGGTCATGCTAACGAATGCCCTTAGGGCAATAATTAACAATCCATTTTAGGAAAGTTTTGAAACCACTTTTAATAGAAATGATAAAAGCTATCAAAACATTAATTACTTTCCCCCCCCCCCCCCTCCATAAAAACTGTCTTTAAATAGATTGTTAACTATTGCCTTAAGGGTATCCGTTAACATTTCCCTTATCAATAATATACGCATAAATTAAAATAGTATTCTTTAGTGTCCACTTTTTTATACACACATTAGAATAGTATAATTGAAAATGATTTAACAATAAGTGTACATAACACCACTAAATTATGGGAAAAATGCATGAGTGGTTAAATCCAGACGTTACACGCGGAGCAGCTGTGAGGGAAGGGAGAGTAGGTGTTGGCTAAAAGATTCTGTCTTGGTCAATGACAAAGGCATGATTGCCTTAGGAAGGAATTAAGATTTACACCTGACATAGTACTCAAGTACCCACTAAAAGGGAGATAGTGACCTTTTAAGGTCAGAGACTATGAGGACACCCCTTATTGGTTGAGGGCATCATAAGTCTCCTTAGGGAACAAATGCACTAATCACAGTATTCCTAATGTCCCTCTCAATGTCCAAGACTTGTCTCCCATGTAAAAGCAATGCTACCCACCCACGGGTCCTTGTGCCACGTTGGCGTAGCTTTTATCCTATAGTCAGCAAATAATATCACAACTGTAAAAAGATCTTAAAAGATAGAATATGTTGACTTGACACCTATCCTTGTACTCAGCCATATTCCTTAGAGTATAAAAGGAACATGCAACTGAACTTCTAGGGCAAGAACCTAACTAGATATTTTGGGAAATGAAAGTGGAGAGTTAGTAGGAAAGAAAGGCAACTTTATTGTAAAATTTTCTCTTTCTGATACATAATATGAGCTAAGTCGAGCAAGAATGTTATGTTCTTGCTCAAACCGTGGTTTTTTTTTATCCCATCTCTAGGGTTTTCCACGTACATCATGTGTTATTTTGATAACCATCTTCTTTTTTTTTGTCTAAATGTGCGTCTTTTTCATTCCCCACCATCACTTTCTCTATTTTCTTGTTCTGTGTGTTGAGCATCATGTCAAAGCTCGCATCTATTCGGGCTTTCTCATGTAAATGTACTGTTAGACGACTTGTTTCACTTCCATAAATGCTCAAATCTAACTTGCACATACATTTTTGGTGACTACGCTGGGGATCTCTAGTTATTTTTCTTTTTAAGGGTGTTTTCATTAAGTTGTACTCCTCTATTTGCAGTTACTTTCTCTATGCCTTCGAGAAAGAAGGTATTTGCTGGGACATTGGCTAGTATGGATGAGAATCACCGATTAGCACCAAGTGTACATCACATGTCCATGCATTCTGAGGGCGTAGGGTCTTTAAGTGAAATTGCTCATCGTGAGAGCAGGGTGACGATGGCTGCCATTGAAGACCTTCAACGTGCTTAAGCTACTATGTGGGTTGAGTTCCAGTCCTTACATTAGGAGACAACTGTACCTCAGGCTCCACAAGGTCCTTAGGGGTCTTCTTATGTAACTAGGGAAGATATACACGCTATTCTATTTGAAGCCAAGAAGATTGAAAGTGTTGTTTATGTTAATACCAGGCCTCCTTATCCTGAAGAAATAGCTGGGAAACCTTACCTTGCTAACTATACACCTCCTATATTCCCTAAGTATGATGGCAAAATAGGGAACACTAGAAAGCGTATTAGGTGATATGTGGATGCCCTGACAGTTCACTTTCATGATCAAGAGTTGAGGCTCAGAGAGTTTTCTAACTATTTAAAAGGTTGAGCTTTTACTTGGTATACCAGTCTCACACAAGAGTCAGCAACATAGTTCATGAAAAAGTTCTTTGCTTTGGAAGAAAAGCTTACGTTGTTAGATCTGCAACATGAGAAGCAAAGGGTGTCTGATTGATTGCTAAAGATCTCTCTCTGTTGTGTTATGATCTTGTGGAGGAAGAGAGGCTGGTGGGTGTTTGTATCGTAGGTATGTTGTATGAATATTGGCCTTACTTAGAGAATCTCCAGATCTCTAGTTTTATGAGAGTTGTAGAGGCTGCAAGGAGAACAAGCATGTCTATAAGGAAGCCTTCGAAGGGATCAGCTTCATAAATTGTGAGTGCTCCTAGACAACCATGGAGGAGAGAAAACAAGAAAGTGGAGTTTGTTGTGATAGAAGAATCGAAGAAGATGGCCAAAGGAAGGAAGATGGATAGAGGTGGTATTCCCCTTCCTTTTACCATGTCTACTGAAGAGTTGTATAGCATCCTAAAAGCTTGGGTGAAAGATGGTATAGTGACATTGCCTAAATGCAAGCATGAGCCTATAGAAGAGGAGAAGTGAAATCTACTCTATTGTAGGTATCACAAGAGATGTGACCACCATACTATGGATTGCTATGCTTTAAGAAATATCTTCTATGATAGGGTAGCCAAGGGAGATATCAAATTTAGGAAGAGAGCTAACCCAAGAATGCCTAAGCTAGAGGTGGCAATGACTTTCTTCATGGGTTGTGAAGATCCTATAGAGGAAGAAGCAAAGAACATGGCTAGTAGTAGCCCAGCACCGTCATCATTAATAGATGAAAAGATGATAGCAAGAATCCAACAGGAAGATAAATAAATTCCTTTCTTGAGGGAATAAGTCTTAGACCGATCGATAGAAGAGAAGTAGCCTAGGCCTTAACCAAGGTGATGGAAATGAACCATGAAGTGGCCATTGTTGAAGGAAGTTTGATGCAAGTGGCATACGAGGAAGCAAAAGATTCAGTCACTTTCTCTAATAAAGATCTAGTCAATCGAACTGTTGATGGTGATAAGCCTTTGTATGTCACTGCCTTTGTGGGAGCATCTTGAATGAAAAGGGCATTGGTGAACACTGGTGCTTCCGCTAATATTCTACCTCTCCCAACTTTTGATGCTTTGGGAATCCTGAGGGAAAGAATCATCCCAAAGCTAATGCAAGTGGTAGGAATAGGAGCTCTACAATAGAATACTATTGGGCATGTGTCTTTGGACCTTAGGGTTGGGCCAATTCAGGCATCAACTATCATGCATGCAATGGAAGGGAATACATCTTACCACATCATCTTAGGTTGTTCATGGTTGAGGGCGTATAAAGCAGTGGCTTCCACATATCATCAATGTATGAAGGCCATCTAGAGGAACAAGCAGGTAGTTATCGAGGCCACCAAGATGCCTTTTAATAGAGCAAAGCTTCATTTCACCGAAGCAACTTTATATCAAAAGTATGAACTTGAAGGCGAGAATAGAATTCTTCCTTTCAATCCTATTTCCTTACAAGTAAAAGAGGAAGATGATGGCGAAGTGGTAGAACTAGAAAGGCCTTCCAAGATAAGATGGGTCACTGAGCTTAATGGTCGGGTGCTATATGAATTCTAACGGTTAAAGGAAGGGGATGAGGAGGATGGTGAGCCTAATTCCCTTAATCCAATAAAACAGCTAGAGGAAGTTCATATAGCTAAGGAGTTTGTGAAGGAAGTCCCTGAGTGTATGAATGATGGTGTTAAGAATGTACAAGAAGGGCTCATTGAGTTCAACCTAGGTGATGGTGAAGAAGATGAGAAAATGGTAAAGATTAGCAAGAATCTATCTAGAAAAGAGAGAGGAAGGTTGGTAGCTCTGTTGAAAGAGTACAAGGATGTCTTTGCTTGGAGCTATCAAGAAATGCCAGGTCTAAGTCTAGGCTGAAGAACATGTGGGTGAGGAGATTTGAGAGTGAGAAGAGTTTTGGGTCGAGTGAGAGAGTTTTCTGTTGAGAGAGAAGAGATAAAATGAAATCGGATCACGCTTTATCTATATATAGAAAAACACACTTGATGGATCAAGGATCTATTCGAGGTGCCATCGAGAAGAAACCCAAAAATCTCAATGGATCAAGAATGTGTCGAGGATCTGTCGAGCAAATAGAGAGGTCAGAAGTCAACCTCGATGGATTGGCCTGCTATCAACAAACTATCGAGAGTAATACAAAGAGGCTTGATAGAAGAGGATGTGTTGAGGTATCTGTCGAGAAGCCGTCGAGTTTAAAGAAAAAGAGTTTTTCAAGGGAGGAAAAACACATAAAGATGAATGCAACAAACAAGATACTCAAACAAAGATCCACTCAACATGTTAAGCTCTCAAAATATCTTTCAACATATAAGCAAAGCACCCATAGATCCAACACACACACACACACACACACACACACACACACACACACACACACACACACACACACTCTAAACAAGTCTAACCAATTTTATATTTCAAAAACGAGTTAAGACAGTGTAGTGAGCATATATTAACACATGTATTCCTTGTGATGGCCAAATCACATTATACCTGCATATGTATCAAAAGTAGTAAAGAGTATGCGTGTTGTGTGTGAAAACATAGCAAGAGTGCACAAGTTTCTCATATTATGAAGATTTAAGATATGGGGTGATCTAATACAATTCACACACAATCATAACCACTTGATGGGGACTATCACCTTTGAGGTACATCATATAACTCATACATCTCCTAGAAACACACTTACAACCATGTTTAAAAGCATTTTGATCTTTTGCTTTTCATGTTCTTTCCATATTTTTCTTTTTGAACATTCCATGCATGTGCATATATAGAGAGAAGAAATATCTAATTATGTAAGCCAAAAACATCACAATTTTACTATACTGAAGCATACAGATGTTATACATGATTGGCGGGCTTTAGTGATGAGATGGTTATTTATGCCTTTCTCTTAGCTTTTTCTAGTCCTTCCCATAAACAAGAGTGATTAGAGTATAAAGAGTGAAAGATCACTTGATCGTACTTAACACAAACACGAGCTACAAAGCTCACTTGCTTAGTTATGCATAAAGATGCTCATCTAAGCTACAAGAGATACAAAGTTTAGAAAACTTTCTTTCGAATGGCCATCCAAGGTACACAAGTACCAATATACACAAACATACACTATTTTTGTATTTTTCTGATATTTCAAAAAAAAAAATTTATATAAAACAAAACTAAAAACAAACAAATAAAAACAGTTTAAACAAAACATACAAAGCATAAAGACTAGACTGACTAAAAAACAACTAGAAAGCAAAACAAACAAGTTATGCAAGACCATAAAGGGAGAGAGAGAAAAAATGACTAAATCACTTTGAGCCTTTTTCTTTCCAAACTTTGGTTTTAAAGGAAGATCATTTCCTAGAGGTGAACCTTTGTTCCGGATGTGAGGGGTAAGAATTTAAACCATTCAAATTCGAAAGGAACATGAAGGCCTTGAGAAGATCTCCAAGAGGACCAAAGATGGTGGAATTTGACCTTGACCACCAGATGATAACACATTATTGCTCTGTTGAGTGGTTAACCATTTATAGCAATTTGGACAAGTGTGTCTCGAAACTCCACAGTGATGACAGAAAATGCGGCTTATTTTGTTGAGACTTTTTATTGTTGTCTTTCTTAGTCCTAGGGTTCGTAGTCTTTTTCTTTTCAACCTTAGGGGGTACTCTTAGAATAGATATTTCCTTGTCTAAGTTCTCACTAGCTATTTTAGTTTTAGCTTCATTATTTTCAGCATCATTATCATTAGCAAGTGAAACAAAAAAAATCTTACTAAAAGAGGCAATATTAGGAGAAGAGAATTCATACCCCAAACTGAGTTTTTCAGAAGCAACTTTCTGAAAGTTTATCATCTCATTAAGCTTTGCACTTGAAGTCCTCTTCAATTGAGCTCTGACTTGAAACAGCTCCGCTTCAAGCTTCTTGGTCCTTTTAGTCAAGAAATTGTTCTCAAATCGCAGTGCTCCAATGGTTTGATTGACTTCATCAACCTTGGTAGAGAGCTCCTCTCAATCTAGCTCCACATGACTCAACTCGTGTAAATACCCAAGTTTCAAAAGAACTTACTCTTTCCATCGACCAAAATAATGTATTGGGAGACATTTGTGTACCCACAAATCAATCACAATTAGAAAATCTAAATCCGAAGATAAGTTTGAGATTTCAACTTCAAGCGTCTCTTCCTCAACAGGTGAAGTCCAAATATATATATATATATACCAATTGTCACAACACATGTATAATGTGTCGAGATCAACTCAACTCTGCCTTGTCTTTTGTATATTTCACTAACCTTGCCTTTTGGATCCTTTGCATGTTTACAGATTGTTATTGCAAACACAAATCCTGCCTACAACGAAAAATAGGGGCATATTTAAATAGAACAGATGTGCAGAAGGCTCTCCATGCTAAACTTGCTGGAATCACTCAATGGACTATATGCAGCAGGTATGTAGAGCTTTTGCACTATCTTTAGAGAGGGGGAGAAAAAATAGCAACTATAAGTGCTTTTGCACTATCTTTAGAGAGAGAGAGAAAAAGAAGAAGAAGAAGAAGAAGCAACTATAAGATTTAGAATAAATTTATATACAAACGCTAGTTTAATGTGTCGAAAACTTAGAAGAAACTGCAAATCATTGGATATTCTAATCATTTTCTTTGAGGACAAGCAGCTTTTTTTTTTTCCTCACCGAAATTACATATTGTGAGTGTTAAGGACATATTTAATGTAATTGGCTAATCCTTTGACAAAATGCACTTTATTTGTAATTGGTTAGATTTAGGATGAGTTTAGTACTTTAAGAAGCAAGAGTTCAAATCAAGTATTGAAGCCATGAAGATTGGACCAAGAAACAAGTGAAGAAAAACTGTTCATTAAAGTTCGATAGATACCTCGACAGAAACAATATCTATCGAGATTTAAGAACGAAGCTTGACAGAAGCTGAATCTATTGAGATCTACAAAATCAGAATTTTCAGATTTGATTTTTGGCCCTAGCTGACATGTATGTGTATGACATATTTTTTTTCTCACAACCTTAGACATATATAAAACTTATTTTAAAAGCTATTTCTAGGCATTTTGCGATTGGTGAGACACGAGTGAGTCATGAAAGCTTCTGGATGAACTCACAACTTGAGTTTCGCGATTGAGCAAGTCGCCAAAACGAGTAGCCAAAAATTCTGACGCTTGTTTTTCAACACAAAACATGCTTAAAACAATAAAAAACAAAGTAAGCATAAAATATGAACACAGATAGTGATAAAATCACTTCCAAATACATATAAAATGATCAAAAATCTTTTTGGTTTGATCCATATATAGTTGAGCACACACACATTACATTTAAATAAGTACAATCGAACAAATAAATAAGGTATTCATTGAACATTAGGCATGTGTGTTGTGTGTAATGTGGAATAGTCCTTAGTCTAGAGTGAAGCTTCAATGATCAATTCAATCAAGTCATACACAATTGGTACTAAGTCAAGTGGTCTATCTCAATTATAGAAATGAACATATATGACCTTCTACAAAAAAATGATTAAATATCTTTAAAGCTTTTCATTTGGCTTCTTTACAATTCATAACATTTTATCATTTTTTATCTTTACATCTCTTTGTGAGATCGATGTTTGAAATTTTTGATATTTCAATTTGATGAACAAGCCTTTGGCTTTTGGGCACCATTCATTTTCAATACAAATCGCTTTCCCTTTTTCCTAGTCAAATACTAGTATGTGGTATGGCTTTTGCGGCTTATTATCTCTTTTTGAGATTTGACATTTGTTGAGTTCTTTAAGCAAAAATAAAAGAGTGGGAAGAGATATAGGTACAAGTCTACGCATGTATCAAAACTAACATGACTATTGGCTGATCATTCATGACAAGCTTGAAGATCGATTTATAACAATCATACATAAATGTCAAGATTTTTTCCACAAAGATATAAGTGCATAGAGAACAAGCTAAGCTCATAAATGTATAAAGCCATTAGTACGAAGGTACAAGGCTAAACATGCATGTGATATGTGCTCAAACATATACAATCAAACTTTTTGAAAATTTTTATGTGGTTCTGGATTTTTACTCACACAAAACTAAAACATAAAATTAAGATAAAAACAAAACAATGCACATAAAGAAATGCAAGATGCAAAAAATGCATGAAGATATTATATTCAATGCATGAAGGATCCTATAACGATCAAAAGAATTAAATCAAGGGCTAAAAGAGCAAAAGCTCAACCATAGGAACCCTTCCTCATCCAAACAAAACATTTGTTTGGAATGAGTGTCTTATGAGAAGAGAGACGAGGGTTGGAAGAATGAAAACCGGAGATTCACATAGATAAGGAGTTAAAAGCATTAAACACTTTCTTTAACAACATGCTATTTTCATTCAAAACTAGTTTACCCTTTTTAGCACAACTTTCAATAATCTTAAGTATCTCTTTTCTTTTGATTCTTTTAAGGGCATGAAACTTAGAGTAATGAGGTCTTAGATGACCAAAAGCACTATAACGGTGACAAACAATGTGTTTAGGTCCACTAGGCTTTTTGGGAAGTGATCTAGCAACATGGTTTTGTTCTTTCTTCAACTTATGACATTAAGGTTTTATATGACCACTCACACCACAATGGTAGCAAGTTGGAACAAACTTAGATTCATCAAAAGCCTTAGGTTGAGACCTAAATAGAGGCTTTGACTTAATAACCTTTCTCTCCACCTTTTGATTTCTTTTGTGTGGAGGAATGTACACTGATTTGTCCTTTGAGGTAGAACACACAATAGACACAAAATCGAGTACCACAACATGATTGTAACAAATATTTTCATCCTTTTTAGCAATAGGTTCAGCAATAGGTTCAGCAATCAAATACTTGGCATGCATCATAAGAGATTCATTTTCACATTTTAACTCATCTACAAGTTTGTTAGACAAAACAAGTTTAGCATCCAAGTCCATATTCAAACATTCAAACTTCTTTAGTTTTTCAAGAGAATGTTCAGCAAGTTTCTTATACTTTTCAACTAATTTATTTGATTCATTGAGCTTAGCAATCAAATCATCCTTTTAACAAATGAACTTGCTGAAATTATTATGAAACTTCTTAGTCTTTTTTTTCAAAATTTTTATGTTAGGAATATTAACAACACCCAAGGATTCATGTAACATAGCATCACAATCATGAGAATTATCACTCATAGAGGCACTTTCACAAACACATGGCACGTTACATTCATCAACATCCAAAACATGCATAGAAGCATACAAATCACTATCCCTGGCAAATAACACAAGGGGTCAAGGATCACATTTAGGTAATGAAACCAAAACAAGTATACCCGCTCTGATACCAATTGAAAGTTCAATTAGTGTGTAAAACACTAATGAATATTTAGACCCCCAATTACAAACTTACCAACATAAGCTTAAATTCAAACAATATATGTGCAGAATATGAAATATAAGCAATACCTAATTTGGCAAACTACTTTAACACATAATTAATCACAAACACAGCAGTAATTAATGGTTAAAGAGTAAGGGAAGAGAGATACAAACACAAGGATAATACCAGCATGTGTTATCGAAGAGGAAACCGAAGAACTCGGTTAAAAACCTCTTTGCCGCCCTCCAAGTGGTAAAATGATTCACTAGAAAATCAGTTAGGATACACGAATAGCAATAGACCCTCCAAGCCTAATCAACCTGATACACCTAAGCCCTCCAAACTTCTTGCTCCAATAGGGTTGCACTGAACCCTGTTTTCTCTACCTTACCGGATCCCGCAATAAGCTCCATATTGCATTCGCCATCCTTGGCATCTTCCAATGCTTCCCAAAGCTCCAAAAACACTCTCAACACTCTAAATTGGAGTCGGTTGTGTTTGGGCATAAATCTCCTCTTAATGGGTATAACAATGGGAGAGCGAAGGAGAAGAGACTACAAAGATTTCTCTCTAAGAATGAGTAGCTCTCTCTCTAATAAGGTGGGTGTGTTGTAGAAACCTCTTTTAAGGTTTTTCTCTCAATAGTCTCTTTACCATTTATGTGGGTAATGGAGGCATATATAGTATAAGTGATGAGGGAATACGAAAAGTCACATTTTTGCTAAATAGGGCATTCTGGCAACTCAGCCTTGCGACTGGAACGAGTTGCAAGTTTGAGTCACGAGATAACTACCAGGCCAGACTGTACTTTTTGTCTTGTACTACTCTAGTTGTCATGACCTTTTGGCATGTGCTCCTCATGTGACTTTTATCTATCTTGATCAAATCTCCACCACTTAATACTAAACCCAATACAAATAAGTCCCACAAAAGTACATGGAAATAAATTAATGCAACTACAACACCTTTTTGTCATGGAATAAGCCAATATAAATGTTATGAGAAAAATCATAACTTAACAGTACTTTTAGATTATGTTTTGCATTCTTTTTAGTATTTTTATGCCCTTATTGGATTTTGTATCCTTGATGCAATTACCTCAGTGTTCTTGCACTGATTGAGTGTTGGACATGCAAATGATACTTTGCATTGAAGTTATTAGCTTACATGTTTGGATGTTCATTCACTGTGTGAATGTTCATTGTGGTCACTATTTATAGTGATTGTTCTTGTTTGGTCAAGCTATACTTTATTGTCATATCCATACTTGCTTGATCGCATTGTGCTTGCTCCATACACATTTCAAGATTTTTACTTACAATGAACTTATTGTGATATTGTTTTTAGGAAAATTTGTCCATATGGTTCAAGAGCTTCACATAATCTAGAGTTAGGTGTGAGTGAGTTTTGGCAACTGTTCTTAACTCACATTTTAAGTCTAGAGTCTGTTTTAGGGTTTTGTCACAAAATAACCAAATGGGGAGATTGTAAGGTTGAATTTATTCAATTATGTATTGGCTATTCCGTGCCAAATTTGCTTGTAATTTAGCAATTAGATACCCTGTATTTAAGTGGGAATCATGTAAGGGTTGTGTGTGAGATAGTGTGAAGAATTTAAGCATGTGTGCAATCAAGAGCATTCTCGTGACTAGAACTCGCGAGTGACTCGCGACTGATGACTCGCCAAAATGGCACACGTGTGAAGCATGTAGAAAGTTGAAGGGTCATGACAGTTGGAGCACTATAGGACAAAAAGGATAGTCTGCCTAGTCAGTTACTTCGTGACTTGTCCCAATCGCGAGTGAGTCGCCAGAACCCCTTATTTTGCAAAAAAATGACTTTTCACATTCCTCACATACCTTACTATAAATACCTCAGAGAAAAACATAATTTTGAGATAGAAACCCTAGAGAACAACAGGATTGACTCATCCACAATCTTAGACATTTCATTCTTTAAATTCCTTTACTCTCACCAATTCCATTGTCATACCCTTTAGAGGATACTTAGCCAAATCCTTACCTCACCATGCCCATATTAGTGAGAAGGTTACTTGGTGCTTGGGAAGCAGTTCAGAGAGAACCAATTCATTTGGTTGATGCAATGGGCTTATTGCGGGATCTGGTAAGCTAGAGAAGACAAGGTTAGGCTTAACCTTGTTGGAGCAAAAAGTTTGGAGGGCTTAGGTGCATCGGGTAGATTAGGGTTGGAGGGTCTATCACTATTCATGTATCTCAACTGATTTTCTAGTGGATCATTTTACTGCTTGGAGGACGGTAGAGAGGTTTTTTGTCGAGTTTTTCAGTTTCCTCTTCAATAATACGTGTCGGTGTTATCTTGTGTTTGCATCTCTCTAACCATTTCTCTTTACTTTTAATTACTACTGTGTTGTGATTAAATTATGGCTTAGAGTAGTTTGATTGTTTGGGTATAACTTATATTTATCATTCCGCACATATATTGTTTGAATATAAGCTTGTGTTAATATTTTTGAAATTGGGGGGTCTAAACATTCACTAGTGTTTTATACACCAAGTGAATTGGGTCGTTGTGAGATTTATTATTCTACTAATGATTGTAAAATGAATAATAAATCTCATGACTTGTATTTACATCAACTCTTAATCCTTAGAGAATAATGAACCTGTTTACGAAGTGTAGGGTGCTTTGATATATCAGGAGTGAGATCTAAAGTCATGATCAAAACCTCAGTATATTGGGCAGCCATATTTAATTTTGAAGGAACATATATTCTTAAGTTGGAATTCATAATCTCTTAACGGAGATATAAAATATTTCCTTGAGATAAGTTTAATTGGTTTGATTATTCAGAATGCTAGACCTAACTACTTTAGTAAAAAGTTGCTAAAGTATATATTTATGAAATTGGATTTCATAAATATATGATGAATAACTTAAAGGATTAAACTGGGTACTCAAGGAGTAAGATGCAGTAATCTTCACAGTGGCAGTCAACATTCATAACTTTGAATTACTACGAATATTTTAATGAAGGGGTTGAATGTATAATAAAGTCTTGGAATATAATTTATTAATAAGCCATAGAGTGTAATTATATTTATATAGTAGTAATAAATATAATTAATGGTAATTTTGGGCTTGTCAAGAGTTGACAGAAAAGCCTAATACCCATTAGAGCTAGTGTTTTATTTGTCCCTTTTGGTCCCACTCCAAGCCATATACTAAAACCCAATTGGAATGGCCCTAAAAGGCTAGCCCAATTAGATAATCAGTTATATATAAGAAGAGAAACATACAGAATTTTCAGAGGTAAGGAAATGGTGTGTATGTGAGTGTAAGCCGCTCTCTTATTCTCCCTTAAACACATACATATAAACTGATCGAGAGACCACACTTCTTGGGCATAAGTGGAATTGGAGTAAAGATTAAAAGTGTTTCCAAGTGCTTCTAATCTTTGGTTTTGAATTTCATAGCACCAAGGTGTACTCTCTTGTTCTTAAATTCTGAAATTTACATAGTACATGTTATCAATTGCGAATGAAATAGATTCGTTAATTTTTCGCTACGTGTGTTGTGTATGCGATACAAGTCATGTTTTTCCAATAGAGACATCTACAAAGATAAACATACAAGCAAACAAAACAAACATAAACATGGTAACTGTAAGGTTGAATTTATTCAATCATGTGTTAGCTTTATTCCGTGCCAAATTTGCTTGTAATTTATCAATTAGATACCCTATATTTAGGTGAGATTTATGTAAGGGTAATGTGTGAGAGTGCGAAGAAAACTCAAGATGTGTGCAATTCAAAGGAGTCTTGCGATTGGATCTCACGACTGGCAAGTTGCCAGAATGGCACATGTGAAGCATGTAGGGGAGCTGAAGGATCACGACAGTTGGAGCATTACAGGATGAAACTTCTTGTCTGGCTAGACAATTAGCTCGCGACTTAGACTCGCGACTCATTCCAGTCATAAGGTTAAGTCACTAGAATGCCTTATTTGATGCAAACTGACTCTTTGCATTCCTCATACACACTACTATAAATACCCTTATACCCATGAAATGTAGAGAGTTTCTAGAGAGAATTTTGAGAAAAAAACCCTAGAGAAAAACAAGATTGACTCATCCACAATCTTATCTTTTGATTTTCCAAATTCCTCTACTCTCATCATCTCCATTGACATATCCTTGAGAGATACATTTACCAAATCCTAATCTCACCATACCCAAATCATTGAAGAAGTGTTTTAGTACTTGGGAAGTGGCTCAGAGAGGAATAATTTATTTGGTTGATGCAATGGACTTATTGTAGGATCTGGTAAGCTAGAGAAGACAAGGTTCGGCGTAACCCTGTTGAAGCAAGAAGCTTAGAGGGCTTTGGTGCACTGGGTAGATTAGGCTTGGAGAGTCTTCTACTATTCATGTATCCTATCTTCATTCTCTAGTAGATTATTGATCACTTGGAGGGCAGCAGAGAGATTTTTCACTGAATACTTCGATTTCCTATTAAATAACACATCGCCGTGTTATCTTTGTGTTTGCATCTCTTTTTCCTTTCTCTTTACCTTTTAATTGCTACTGTGTTTGTAATTGATTATGGTTTAGAGTGTGTTACCAATTTGGATATATCTTATATTTCATATTTTACACATGTATTATTTGATTATAAGCTTGTATTGGTAATTTTGTATTTGGGGGTCTAAATGTTCATTAGTGTTTTATATGCTATTTGAACTTTCAGTAACAAATTTTATTAGATACAAGTTAGTCCATAAAAATGAACAAATAGTCCTAAAATAGGAAATAGACAAGAAAACCTAGTCACAAGATCATGTTTTAAGTGCTAAAGGTTTAACAAGACTTACCTAGCATAAGTGAAGTGCAAAACATGTCAAGTGATATAGTGTGTGCATCAAGTGTACATGTGGCGTGCATGTGAGATGCATGAGCAATGCATGACAAAGCACTCATGGGGTAAAGTGTGTAAAATATACAACCAATGATCAAAACATGTTAAACATGTTAAAATATGGTAAACCCCAAAACTTTGTACTCAATGGAGTCCAAAACAACGAGAAAAAAAAAAAAAAAAACCGTTTGGACATTTTATTGAACACACTTTCCACTAACATACGAAAAAAAATGCATGAACTTATGGAAAACTTGCCTAAATACATGTTAAAATACCACTTGGGGCCAACAAAAAACACAAACAAACACAATGGGAACCTAAGGCTTAATCTAAGGATTCAAAAGTGTAAAAGTGTTAAAACATACCTTAAATGAATCTTAGAGATGAAAACCCTTGAGTTTTGTTTGAGATTTGAGTGAAAATGATGTTTGGGGTTGAGAGAGGTGCAGAGGAGGCAAATAGGAAGTTTTTGAAAAACTATCACTGTTTGGCCTATAAAACTGAGAATTTGCTCATTTCTAGGGTAAGGTACTCATGAAGTACTCGCGAAGATACTCATGTAATGCCTCAAAAGCACAAGGCTAGTTTCACGGGAAGCTATATCTCGCGAAAGAATCGCAAGAGAGTTGCGAAACTCTCTATGTTAAATTTTGGAAGAACTAGAAATTAGCTTCCCCATTTTTGTGGATAGGCTGCGAGAAGACTTACTCGTGACTTACTCTTGAAAATGCCTATGTTGAACTTTTTCAACGAAACTAATTTGCATTTTTGGAAAACTCTTAAAACACGCCCAATGCTAAACAAAAAAACTTTCAAAAACATATAAAATACTGATTTTTTTTTTTTTTTTTTTGGGTTTGATCATCAAGCACTTGGGTATACACATATCACATTTGAACACGTACAATCACACAAATGAAATAGGCATTCACTGAACATTAAACTTGTGTGTTGTGTATGTGAATCAAGTATGAACTAGTCCATAGTCTAGTATGAAGCTTTAGTGATCAATTCAATCAAGTCATACAAAACTAGCACTAAGTCAAATGATCTATCTCACTAGTAGAAATGAACATATATTACCCCCCACCAAAGTGTTTACATTTGATCGAAAACTTTTCATTTGGCTTCCATTTTTCATACTTATTGATTTATACAACTCAATTTTTTTTTTGGAGAAGCAATGCCATGAAATTTTTGATATTTCTTTGACGATTAAGCCTTTGGCTTTGGCATCATACACTTGAATACATACTTGCTTCACCTTTTCCTAGTCAAACTAGTTTTCGAAGCAAGGCTTTTTCAGCTTTTTCTCTTTTAGAGATAGATGTTTGTAGAGCTTTTGACATAAAACTAAATGTGAGGAGATACATAGGCACAAGTCTACGCATGTATCAAGATCCAACAAGACTATTGACTAATCATTCATGACAAGTTTGAAAATCTATTTAAAACAATCAAACATAGATTTCTAGATTTCGCTCACTCTTAAAAAATTGTGCATACATAACAAGCTAAGCTCATAAATGTACTATGCCATTTGTATGGAGGTATTAGGCCAAACTCAACATGTGATGTACACAATACAAGCGATCAAACTTTTTAGCTTTTATACCTTTTATGAGTTTTTGAATTTTTCAACACACTAAAAAACAATGCATTAAAGTAAGATCAACAAACGAAAAGGTAAACAAAACAAAGATCTATAAAAGAAACATGCTCGGACGGAAGCAATGAGACAAGAAGATTGCATATGTCATGATGCATGAAACTATGACCCTAATACGTTGGAAGTATTAATGCAAGGGTATAGTGAGTGATCATTCATGTGTACCCTTCTTGTTGGTATCACAGGAGATGTGACCACTATACTATGGATTGCTATGCTCTATGAAATATCTTCTATGATAGGGTAGCCAAGGGAGATTTGGTTATCAAATTTAGGAAGAGAGCTAACCCAAGAATGCGTAAGCCTGAGGTAGCAATGACTTTCTTCATAGATCGTGAAGATCCTATGAAGGAAGAAGTAGAGGACATGGCTAGTAGTAGCTTAGCATCGCCATCATTAATATATGAAAAGATGATAGCGAGAATCCAAAAAGAAGATAAAATACATTCCTTTCTTGAGGGAATAGGTCTTAGACCAATGGCTAGAAGAGAAGAAGCCTAGGCCTTAACCAGGGTGATGTAAAGGAACCACTAAGTGGCCGCTGTTGAAGGAAGTTTGATTAAAATGGCATACCAAGAAGCAAAGGATTTAGTCACTTTCTCTAATAAAGATCTAGTCAATAGAACTATTGATGGTGATAAACCTTTGTATGTCACTACCTTTGTGGGAGCATCTTGAATCAAAAGGGCATTAGTGGACATTGGTGCATCCACTAATATTCTACCAATCCCAACTTTTGATGCTTTAGGAATCTTGAGGGAAAGAAAGATCCCAGAGCCAATGCAAGTGTCAGGAATAGGAGCTCTACAGCAGAATACTTTTGGGCATGTGTCTTTGGACCTTAGGGTTAGGCCAATTTGGGCACTTGCTCTTATGCACGTAATGGAAGGGAATACATCTTACCACATCATTTTAGGCCGTTCATGGCTGAGGGCGTATAAAGCAGTGGCTTCCATATATCATCAATGTGTAAAGGCCATTTGGAGGAACAAGCATGTAGTTATTGAGGCCACCAAGATGCCTTTTTGATAGAGCAGAGCTTCATTTCACCGAAGCATCTTTACATCAAGAGTACAAATCGGAAGGCGAGAATAGAATTCTTCCTTTCAATCCTATTGCCTTCCAAGATAAGAAGGGTCACTGGGCCTGATGGCCGAGTGGTATATGAATTCTGATTGTTAAAGGAAGGGGATGAAGAGGATGGTGTGCTTATTTCCCTTAATCCAATACAATAGCCAAAGGAAGTTCATATAGCTGAAGAGTTTGTGAAGGAAGCCCCTGAGTGTATGAATGATGGTGTTAAGCTCATTGAGTTCAACCTAGGTGATGGCGAAGAAGACGAGAAAATGGTAAAGATTAGCAAGAATCTATCCGAAAAGGAGAGAGGAAGGTTGATAGCTCTATTGAAAGAGTACAGGGATGTCTTTGCTTGGTGCTATCAAGAAATGCCAAGTTTAAGTCTGAACTTGGTAGTGCACAAGTTGAAGGTGGATCCTAATGTTAAACCTGTGAAATAGCCATTGAGGAAATATCGTTTAGATGTTGAGGAAAAAATAAAGTTTAAAGTGCAAAAGCTTTTAAAGGCAAGGTTCATTAAGGAGATTGAATGCTTGAGCTGGTTAATTAACATAGTTCTTGTAAAGAAGAAAAATGGTCAGATAAGAGTTTGTGTTGATTTCTGGGATGTCAATAAAGCCTGCCCAAAGGATGAGTTCCCACTTCCTAATGTTGACATTCTGGTAGATGCAGTAGCTGGTCATGAGCTTTTCTCTTTTATAGATGGTTATAGTGGGTAATATAAGATCCTTATGGACCTAGTAAATGCTCCAAAAACTGCTTTTAGGACACCCTTTAGGAATTACTTCTATAGGGTAATGCCTTTTGGATTAAAGAATGCTAGTGCAATGTACCAAAGAACCTTGACTTCGATCTTTGGAGATATGCTGCATAAGCAAGTGGAAGATTACATTGATGATCTTGTAGTAAAAGCAAAGAATCCTGATGAACATTTGATGCATCTAAGACAAGTCTTTCAAAGATGCGAGGAACATAACTTGAGGATGAATCCCGCTAAGTGTGCTTTTGGAGTGTCTTCAGGGAAATTCTTAGGGTTTCTTGTTCATCATAGGGGAATTGATTTCCTACAAAGGCCGAAGCAATAACAAATCTCGGCCCTCCTACAACTCTAAAAGAGTTTAGAAACTTTGTGGGAAAGGTTTCTTATTTGAGGAGATTCATTCTAAGCTTGGATGAGATCTTGAAGCCTTTTATGGTGCAAACAAAGAAAGGAGTAACCTTTGTATGGTGTGATCAATGTCAGAGAGCATTTAAGAAGATTTAGATGATATTGGTAGATCCCTACACTATGGTGGCCCCTATACTCGGGAAACCTTTGTTATTATATATAGCAAATACAAAGCAATCCATGGGAGCGTTATTATCTTA
The DNA here is from genome assembly GCA_030445155.1 of Quercus variabilis. Classification (NCBI taxonomy): domain Eukaryota; kingdom Viridiplantae; phylum Streptophyta; class Magnoliopsida; order Fagales; family Fagaceae; genus Quercus; species Quercus variabilis. Next base: position 12,305,979 of record CP129451.1, read on the forward strand.
GGAGAAGGAAGGGACTAGAATTGAGGGCATATAAGTAGGCTTATGAAGGGACAAGAATTGAGGGCATCTTGTGCAGCTAGTGACTAAGAGTAATCTCGTGAAGTATTTATTTGATGGGTTAAAAAGAATTGACCCCTTGCAAATTAATTAATTACCTAAGTTAATTAATTAGGTTCAATTACATGCAATAGTATGGAAACACAAACAAATCACCAAATTATCTAAATGCAAAGGAAAATAAATTTGACAAGATGATTTGTTTACGAATGTGGAAAACTACCGAGGCGAAATCCCATTGGGTGAATTTCAGGTCACCACTCCTAAGAATCCACTATTATCAATCACAAGCGGTTACAAATATAAGGAATCTTACCAAACCCTTTGGCCTATCTCGAAATACCAACCTATAGTTGAACCTTTACCCCAATACCTAATTGGACTTGTATTTGAGTGGTAATCTTCCAATTTAATGCATGAATCCTAGTACGTGACCTACCAATGATGCACGGATCCAAGTACATGACTAACACTAGCAATTTGAAGAAGATGTTGGCTGCAAAGTTCTTCAGTTCATTAACGATGAAGATCAAGAAGCTCCTTGGTTACAAAACCCTAGTTTAGAGAGAATAATGAACTAAGTCACTTTCTGCATGTGCGACAGCCTTTAAAATAATCCTTATATATGTCTAGGGTTGTGAGAAAAGAAACCCTAGACAAATATTAAATCATGGGCTGAAAATCAGATCTGGAATTTCTGATTTTGTAAGTCTCGACAGAAACTGCTTATGTCGAGCTTCTGTTGAGTGTTAACATTAAATCTCGATAGAAAGGATTCTGTTGAGACTTCTGTCAAGCTTTAATGAACAATTCTTCTTCACTTTTTTCTTGGTCAGATCTTTATGGTTTTAACACTTGACTTGAACAACATGTTTCTTGAAGTCTTAAACCCATCCTATATCTATCCAATTAAAAGTAAAGTGCATTTTATCAAAGGATTAGTCAATTGCATAAAATATGTCCCTAACAATCTCCCCCTTTAGCAATCTGTGACAAAATCACGACAAAACAAATAATCATGAGATAAGTCTTAAATCACTAAACTCATAACCACTTGTTGTATTACAAAGTTCTTTAGTTCATTAACGATGAAGATCAAGAAGCTCCTTTGTTACAAAACACTAGTTTAGAGAGAATAATGAACTAGGTCACTTTCTGCATGTGCGACAGCCTTTAAAATAATCCTTATATATGTCTAGGGTTGTGAGAAAAGAAACCCTAGACAAATATTAAATCATGGGCTGAAAATTAGATATAGAATTTCTGATTTTGTAAGTCTCGACAGAAACTGCTTATGTCGAGCTTCTGTTGAGTGTTAACATTAAATCTCGATAGAAAGGATTCTGTTGAGATTTCTGTCAAGCTTTAATGAACAATTCTTCTTCACCTGTTTCTTGGTCAGATCTTTATGGCTTTAACACTTGACTTGAGCAACATGTTTCTTAAAGTCTTAAACCCATCCTATATCTACCCAATTAAAAGTAAAGTGCATTTTATCAAAGGATTAGTCAATTACATAAAATATGTCCCTAACAATCTCCTCCTTTGGCAATCTGTGACAAAATCACAACAAAACAAATAATCATGAGATAAGTCTTAAATCACTAAACTCATAACCACTTGTTGTATTATAAAGTAAATCTATCCTTACTATAGACTCTTGAAAAAATTTTCAAGAAAAGAGTTCATAGCATGATATACTTTCACAACCTGTATGTCTTAAACACTTAAACAAAACTCATCAAGGCATCATATGTGAAATAGAAATAAAGATTGTATACATAAAGAAACATGTGTATAAAGATAGAAAAGAAACAACACATGTAGAGGTAGGTAAAGAAAAAAACATACATCATCATCATATATGAAAATAAAGTACAATGTATGTAAATAAATGGTTACAAGAACGGTATACAAGAGGATGTAAATAAAGAAGAAAAGAAAATACATAAAGTCCTCACTACATCCCTCAAAAACTATAAACACTCCCCCTATCAAAAAAATGTCCTATACTAACTCTCCCCCTAATCACAAGACTACCCTCAAAAACCTAAAACTACTCACCCTCTTTGTCACGAATGATAAAGGGCAAGTCATTGAGAGGTCGTTATCTCATCATCACTAGAAGAGTCAGCATCATCCTTATCATCATCAACCTCATCATTAGGCCTCATCATCATCAACCTCATCATTAGGCGAGGCCTCTGGAAAAGGAGAGGGAGAATGAGCAAGACCAATCATGTGAGCCTACTAGCCAGCAATGTGGCCAACTCAGGTGTTCATCTGACACATCTCATTAGTAAGATAGTCAGGAAGCCCATTAAAGTCAGCCTGCATTCGCTGAAGCTGCTCCATGATGGCCTCAAGGGTCACACCACTAACCGTAGAGGAAGAAGGAGCCGAAGAAGAGGGTGGAACAGCAGAAGCTACAAGATTGGTTGTCTCTACTTGTGGCTACTTCGGTCGAAGCTGAGCCTTACTCTACTGGATAGAACCAGTGTTGATGGCACCCATGATAGTGAAAAGAGGAGATAGAGGAATGGGAACGTGAAAGTGCTGAATGATCCACATGATAGTCGAAAGAAAGATAAGCTTATCATGAATAGCGATATCCTAATCCACATCTATAATAGATGTGATGAAGTGAGAAGGAAAGTTGAAAGAAAGATCCTTCATCAAGGAAAGAAGAAAATGAGCACGTGGCTTAGTGATGGAGTTATAGTGAGACAATGGTGTGAAAGTGAATGTCATCACCATGTTAAGGAACCTCGGGCCTTTAGCAAAACCCGAGCATGGAGTGTTTAGTTTACCAATGCTTTCGCCAATGAATGGCTTTTTCCAATACTTTCCAACACCACCAAAATCTCACTTATCACTTAGAATGGGTATAGTAAGTGTTTGGACTAACAATCTCTCAAGGATCTAGAGATAAAGAGGTAAGAGTTTGAGGAAAACTGCAAGGAAATGTATAGATGATTGTGTGTATAACAATCTCTAACTCTCAAGTGTATTTGCTAGGGTTTTTTCTCTGAAATGCACTCCTTATAATTCGTGGGTAATGAGAGTATATATAGTATGGGTAAAGGATTTAGTAAAGCAACACAACTTTTTGGCAAACAGATAGTTTCGTGAGTGCTTTGCGAGTTGGCCTTTCTCGTAAAACACTCGCAAAATTTATAGCCTAACATTACTCTTCAGCTTTTAGTCATATGCTTCACACATGGCCTTTTTGTGGGTTACTTCTCGGGAGCTAGTCGCGAATTTCGCTGATGTATCTTTTGAAGCTTGATTCTTCACTAATCTCTCACACTCATCCATTACAAATAAACCTATATACATACAGGGAAAATGATTGAAGGAATTACAATCAAATTTGACACGGAATTAAAGTCAACAAAAGATGGTTGGAAATCACAACTTTATAATCTCCCTCTTTGGCTATTCCATGACAAAGCTCCTAAACAGACTCTAGACTTAAACATGAGTTTGGGAATGTAGGCAAAACTCATTCACACCTAAATTTGAAAGTTGTGAAGCACTTGAACCATATGCACCTGTATCCTGAAACACTTGCACATAACAAATAAACTTAATTAAGCGCAAGATAAGTAGAACACAAGGCATGTATAAAGAACAAGTAAAATGTGATCAAGATACCAACTAAAATGTGAACTTAAAGCATAACTTAATCAAACATGAACAGTCATTAGAAAATGACCACAATGAACATTTAACTAGTAAATGATCATTCAGACACACAATGCAATTAAGAGCAATGCTAAAATCAATTGTATGTCCAACATACCACATGATGCATTAAAGAAACTAAGGCAAGATAGAATAGATAACTATAAGCATCAAGAAACAGATATAAAAACAAAAATACATAGATTACTAAAGAAAACTATGTTTTAAGCTAAAGTACTTGAAAGTTTTAAATAAAGCACTATAAATATCCAAAATCTATAAAAGCATAAACATAAACATAAAACCACCAAAATTGACCAATGGTGTTACTATTCCCCCTAGGCTATACTCCCCATTAAGCTAGTCTACTCCCCCTTTTTTACCGGAATGACCAAAGGTCCCAAAATGCATCGGACTTCGATTTTGAGTCCATTATGTCTTGAATTTGAGAAGAGAGGGCAATGATTTGGCCTTCAAGGTATGTGAACTACCACGTGGAGTAGTTGATGTGAGAAGTCAACATGGCATGCATCTCTTCAACTCTTCCAATTAGAAGATTAAGGTGATCGGTTGCTCTTGCTTGCACTTGGGAAGAGGGCTGTGGAGTATCCTCTGGTATTGAAGTGAAACAATCAATTTCTTCATTGGGTTGCCTCCCTTTTTTGTATCTTCATCTCTCGAATTTGAGACACACTGGTGTTTGGTTCGGGAATGTGAGCTTTGCTTCTAATGATTGTTTCCTCATTTATCGGCTCTTCCTTTTGCTTGAAATCTTCACCCTTGCCCTTGATATTAGAGACTTGACAAGGCTTGGGAATGGTAGAGTTAGCCTTGAATTTCTCTTCATGATGCTTTTGATGAAGAGATGATGAATGTGACTGCAGATGTTGATCTATTTATGAGTGAAAAGATCATATAGGAACACATCTTTGGCACTGACAAGGTTGTCAAGTTCTTCACCGGGTGGAGGTTAAAGATCATGATGTAGGCCAAAGTTCACATTTCGGGGGTGAATTCAATCGTGTGCAAGGCCCTCTTCTTGAGTTGTTCTTTTAGAACTTGCACGAGAGGCTCAAGTTTCTCCTTTTTCTTGTCACAGTGTAGAGAGGCGTCTGGAGTTGTTGGTTGAATCTCCAAGACATCTTGGATTAACTTCCTTGAAACTGTGAACTCTTTCTCCCTTAGACAATAGTTGATATGGTCACCTTCCACATAGGCATTAGTAAAGAATTCCCTTATGATGTCTTCAAACACATCACCCCTAGGATTTAGCAACTTGTTCCATGCCCTTTCCTTGAACACTTTTGGAATGAATGTATCCTTTAGGGACTTTGTAAAGTTGTAATTTACAACTAATTTATGTTGGCTTTAATTTCGTGCCAAATTTGATTGTAAATTTGTTCAATCTTTTGTACCTTGTATTTTATGTGGGATTTCATTGTAAAGGTTGTGTGTGACAAAGTGTGTGAAGACTTAAGGCAAATTGAAGATCATAGAAGTTTTTGAGGGTAGCTCACGAGAAGCCTTCCTGCAAAGTGAAGCATGTGCTTAGCACATGACTGGAATGCGAAGAGACATGACAAATGGTGACAGTTGGTTTTTGCGAGTGTCTCGCGGGTAAGACCTTCCTATGAGATACCAGTGAAACATTCTATTTTGCCACTTTGTCATATTTGATACACCAGGTCTTTACCCACATTACCCACATATTGAGAGGAGTGCTTTTCAGAGAGAAAACCCTAGCCATTACCCTTGAGAATGAGAGATTGTCATACCCACAATTCTCTACACAATCCATTGCGGTTTTTCTTAACTCCTACCTCTCCATTTCCAAATCCTTGAGAGGTTGATAGAACAAACACTTACCACACCCATCTTGAGTGTAAAGTGACATTTTTGTGCTACTGGGTAGCATTGGAAGAAGCCATTTGTTTGGTGGATGTAATCGGGCTGAATTACGTGATCTGGAAAGCTAGAGAAGACAAGACTTCGTTAAGTCAGTTGGTAGCAGGATCTTGGAGAGCTTGAGTACATGGGGTAGAATAGGTTTGGAGGGCAGCGGAGAGGTTTTTCACCGAGTTCTTCAGTTTCCTCTTCGATTACACATCAACATGTTATCTTGTGTTTGCATTCTTCTTCCTTAATTTTTTAGCTTTCATTTTATTGTTGTGTTTTGATGAAAGTAGTTTATTGTTTGTTTGCTCGCATTTACTCTATTTCGCACTTAGTTTAAGTTAGAGTAAAATTAACCGATCCGTAATTTTAATTTGGGGGTCTAAACAGCTCTTGTGTTTTCACACAAATTTGAGTTTTCAGACTCAATGTCCACAGTCCTCTCTTCGACAATAGAGGCCCGTTTGTAATGATTAGTGAAGCCTATGCTAGCATCATCATTTCTAAATGAATCTATGGAGAGTCAGGATGCTTTGAAGACTTCTTTGCTACTATTTTCTTATGAGGAGACATCTACAAAGATAAACATACAAGCAAACAAAAGAAACACAAACATGGTAACAAATTTGACTAGATACAAGTTAGTCCATAAAAATGAACAAATAGTTCTAAAATAGGAAATAAACAAGCAAACCTAGTCACAAGATCATGTTTTTAGTGCTAAAGGTCTAAAAAGACTTACCTAACATGAATGAAGTGCAAACCATGTCAAGTGATATAATGTGTGCATCAAGTGTGCTTGTGGTGTTCATGTGAGATACATGAGCAATGCATAACAAAGAACTCATGGGGTAAAGCGTGTAAAACGCATAACCAATGATCAAAATATGTTAAGCATGTAAAAATATGGTAAGCCCCAAAAGTTTGTACTCAATGGAGTCCAAAACAATGAAAAAAAAAAAAAAAAAATACCATTTGGGTATTTTATCAAACACTTATAGTGCACACTTTCCACTAACATATGAAAAAATGCATGAACATATGGAAAACTTGCCTAAATACATGTCGGAAAGCCATTCAGGGCCAACAAAAAAACAAACAAACACAACGGGACAAAGCCTAATAAACAAAATTAAATTTTTTTGACAAGAACAAGAAATTTTCCCAACCCCTTTCAAAGTAACCCAACCTTAGAAATCCTAGAATCTAAGGCTTAATCTAAGGATTAAAAAGTTAAAAAGTGTTAAAATATACCTTAGATGACTCTTAGAGATGAAAACCCTTGAGTTTTCGTTGGGATTTGAGTGAAAATGATGTTTAGGGTTGAGAGAGGCGTGGAGGAGGCAAATGGGAAGTTTTTGAAAAACTATCACTATTTGGCCTTTAAAATTGAAAATCCGCTCATTTCTAGGGTAAGGTACTTGCGAATTACTCGCGAAGCTACTCATGAAATGCCTCAAAAGCATAAGGCTAGTTTTGTGGGAAGCTATGTCTCGCAAAAGAGTCGCGAGAGAGTTGCGAAACTCTTTGTGTAAACCTTTGGAAGAACTAGAAATTAGCTTCCTCATTTTCCTGGATAGGCTGCGAGAAGACTTACTCGTGACTTAATTACAAAAATGCCTTTGTTGGAGTTTTTCAACAAAACTAATTTTCCTTTTTGGAAAAACTCTTAAAACACACCCATTGCAATACAAAAACACTTTCAAAAACATGTAAAATACTGAAAAATCTTTTTGGGTTTGATCATCAAGCACTTGAGTTTACACATATCACATTTGAACCCGTATAATCACACAAATGAAATAGGCATTCATTGAACATTAAACTTGTGTGTTGTGTGTGTAAATCAAGTATGAACTAGTCCATAGTCTAGTATGAAACTTCAATGATCAATTCAATCAAGTCATACACAACTAGCACGAAGTCAAGTTACCTATCTCACTAGTAGAAATGAACATATATGACCCCCCACCAAAGTGTTTACATTTGATTGAAAACTTTTCATTTGGCTTCCATTTTTCATAATTTTTGATCTATACAACCCAAATGTTTTTTTTTGAGAAGTGATGCCATGAAATTTTTGATATTTCTTTGACGAATAAGCCTTTGGCTTTGGCATCATTCACTTGAATACATACTTGCTCCACCTTTTCCTAGTCAAACTAGTTTTCGAAACAAGAATTTTTTAGCTCTTTCTCTTTTAGAGATAGACATTTGTAGATCTTTTGACATAAAAATAAATGTGAGGAGATATACGGGCACAAGTCTACGCATTTATCAAGATCCAACAGGACTATTGATAATCATTCATGACAAGTTTGAAGATCTATTTATAACAATCAAACGTAGATTTCTAGATTTTGCTCACACTTAAAAAATTGTGCTTACATAGTATTGAGGTATTAGGCCGAACTTAACATGTGATATACATAACACAAGTGATCAAACCTTTTAGATTTTATACTTTTTATGGGGTTTTGAATTTTTTAAAACACTCAAAAACAAAGCATTAAAGTAAGATCAACAAAAAAAGGTAAACAAAACAAAGACCTATAAAAGAGACATGCTTGGATGGAAGCAATGAGACAAGAATAATGTATATGTCATGATTCATGAAACTATGACCCTAATACGTTGGAAGTATTAATGCATGGGTATAGTGAGTGATTATGCATGAGTACCCTTCTTTACCCACATTGTATAAGTGTTTTGGGTGAGATCCTTAGAAGGAGGGGTACGACTGACACTAGCTAGGCATAGTGAAATGTTTTTCAAGACCTCCATACCATCTCCAATGAGTTGTCCCTCATTTTCTCCTTTAGCTTGAATTCCCTTTGGCATTCTTCTTGAGTTGTCTTAAGCATGCAAAGAATCAGCCCTTTTGAGTACCTGAAGCTTGAAGCAATTTGTCCTTGTATGTCCTTGTACACCACAATGATGACAAAAATGCTTCACATGAGGTCCCTTTTGATTTTTAGGCAATGACATCCATTTTTTCCTTTGGTCTTGGACCAATAACTTTCTTCTCAATAGTAGGGATCTCTACCTTGGGCTTCTCTATATTCTTTGCCGACACAAACTTCATCTCCTTCTTAGGTCCACTACTTTAGCTTCCATCACCGGTATAACCTAGACCGGTCTTGTCATTTGAAGGCTTTAGAGATGAGAGCACACTGTCAAGTTTCTTAGTGGAACTGCGCTCCACTTTGACATTTGCTTGAATTATTTCAAAGTTCTAGAAACTTGATTTTAGAGTAGGCGTTCAACAACTCTTCCTTCAACTCTTCAACTTCACATTTAGCTTCTTTAAGTTGCACAAGAGTGGATTTGTGATCTTCTTCAATTTTATTCATCTTTTTAATAGCTTTCTTTGCAACTTTGGCATATTTGCCACAATCTTCATGCAACGCATTGTACACTTCTTGAAGATTCTTTTCACCCTTGTTGAGGTATACATCCTTATCATCTGAAACATCAACTTCTTCACCTTTGGAATGTACTCCAAGATCATCAACCAACTCGCTCAATTCATCTTTAGAGTCAATCGCGGTAATTGTCATGAGAGTTGAATAGTTTTCACCACTACCACATTCTCCTTCCACATCGGAATTTGAGCTTTTTGAATCACTAAGGGTAGTTACAAACACTTTACCCTTTCTTGTCAAGTAGTTTGGACATTCTTTCTTTAGATGTCAATGCCCATTACTTTCATATCACACAATTCCTTGGGTTGATGATGATTCTTTCCCATCCTTCTTCTTGATTTCTCTTTTATCATTTTTGGATGATGAGAATCTCCCTTTGCCAAGCGACTGTCCATTATTCTTCATCTTAAAAATTTTTTGAAAGTTCTTTTGCTAGAAATGCCACCTCCTTTTCAACATCATCTTTATAGGAGGAATCACCGATTATCTCATTTATAGTTTTGAGAGCTAGTGACTTGCTTGACTTGTGGGAGGGTAGTCTGAGCTCATAAGTTTGAAGAGACCCAACAAGTTCTTGAATCTTAATTTTGTCCAAATCCTCACTCTCCTCAATGGTGGTTACCTTATCCCGAAAAATCTCAGGTAAGGATCTCAAGACTTTCTTTACCACTTTGGCGTCTTCAATCTTCTCTCCAAGATTTAGCTTGACAATAACAATCTTGTTGATTCTCCCATAAAAGGAATCAAATGACTCATCGTCACTCATCTTCACTTCCTCAAATCGAGTAGTGAGCATTTGAAGGTTAATGTCCTTAACCTTCTTGGTACTTTTGTAGGTTGTCTTAAAAATGGTCCATGCCTCTTTGGCAGTCTTCACATGTGAAATCCTGTGAAACTCATCAGTAGAAACACCATAGAAAATAGCATTAATCACTTTGCCAAAGCAAGAGAAGCCTTATTCCATTCGGATTTGGCTGTTGCGGGTCTTACCTAACCATTGTAGACTGAATCCCACACCGTCTCATCAATCTCACAAAGAAAATCACACATGCGTACTTTCCAAAAAGCATAGTTACTCCCATCAAAGTGGGGAGGTGCATTAAGGGATTGAGGTCTATCCATCTCACACGAGGTCTTGGATCACACAAGGATATTGAAATCTGAGAAGTATACTTGCTCGGATACCAATTGAAAGCTCAAATTTATGCTAAAACACAAGAGTTTGTTTAGACCCCCAATTAAAAATTATAGCTAGATTAGTTTTACTCTAACTTAAACAAAGTGTGGAACAAAAGTAAATAAGTGCAATGAACTGATAACACTACGTTAAGCCATATTCATCCATCATTAACAATAAAATGAAAGCTTAAAGAGTAGGGAAGAGAGATGCAAATACAAGATAACACCAAGATGTGTTATTGAAGAGGAAGCTGAAGAACTCGGCAAAAAACCTCTCCGTGACCCTGCAAGTCAAAATCGTTCCACTAGGGAATAAAGTTGGAGTACATGAATAACAAAAGACCCTTCAAGCCTAGTCTACCCCATGTACTTGAGCCCTCTAAGCTCCTGTTACCAATAGACTTCTCAGAGTCTTGTCTTCTTTAGCTTTCCAGATCCCGCAATTCAGCTCGATTGTATCCACCAATGAATGGCTCCTTTCAATGCTTCCTAGTCACACCAAAATCTCAATTATCACTCAGAATGGGTGTGGTAAATGTTTGGGCTAACAACCTCTCAAGGATCTAGAGATGGAAAGGTAGGAGTTTGAGGAAAACCACTAGGAAATGTGTAGATGATTGTGGGTATAACAATCTCTAACTCTCAAGTGTATTTGCTAGGGTTTTCTCTCTAAAAAGCAAACCTTACAATTCATGGGTAATAAGGCTATATATAGTGTGGGTAAAGGATTTGGTAAAACAACACAACTTTTTGCCAAATAAACACTTTCATGGGTGTTTCGTGGGTTAGCCCTTCTCGCAAAACACTTGTGAAATTCACAGCCTGGCATGACTCTTCAACTTCTAGTCATCTGCTCTACATGTCGCCTTTTCATGGGTTGCTTCTCGCGAGCTACTTGTGAGCTAGTCACGAATTCCACTGATTCATCTTTTGAAACTTGATTCTTCACCGATCTCTCACACTCATCCGTTAGATTTTTTTTAATTAAACCTTCCACCTCACCAAACTTTACATTCATGTGAAATTATTACTAGTTAATAGTCATATTTTAATTAGGATTAAAGCATGTATTAATTATCTTAATATACTAATTATACAAACATATTATTTATACATGGGTTCTTAATGTGGGGCAATCCTTAGATGTTTTTTTTAGTAAACCCACCACCTCACCAAAATTTGCATTCATATGAAATTATTACTAATTGTCGGATCATGACTTGTGCCATTCCACCTCAAAATCAATTGGTGATGAGGAAGACACACTCAAATCTTTTATGGCATTCGATATCACACCTCGCAGGCCTATTTTTAAAGTGGTTATAGGGAGTCAAATTGTGGTCTCCCGAACAATCCCTCCCTCACAATGACACTCCCGTGACTCAAACCTATGACCTTGGCTCTAATATCATTTGTTAGACCATGAGCTATGCCATTCCACCTTAAAATCAATTGGTGATGAGGAAGACACACTCAAATCTTTATGGCATTTGACATCACGCCACGTAGGTCTATTTTTATAGTGGTTGTAGGGAATCAAATTGTGGTCCCCCCAACACTAATTAATAGTCATGTTTTAATTAGGATTAAAGAATGTTTCAATTATCTTAATATTCTAATTATACACACATTATTTATATATGGATTCTTAATGTGGAGTGCTCCTTAAATGTCTTTTTATTAAACCTTCGACCTCACCAAACTTTGCATTCATGTGAAATTATTACTAATCAATGGTCATGTTTTAATTAGGATTAATCAATATATTAATTTTCTTAATATACTTATTATACACATGCATATTGTTTATATGTGGGTTCTTAATGTGGAGCACTCCTTAGATGTTTTGTCACCTCACCAAACTTTGCATTCATGTGAAATTATTACTAATTAATACTCATGTTTTATTTAGGAATAAACCATGTATTAATTATCTTAATATCCTATTTATACACACATATTATTTATATGTGCGTTCTTAAGGGTCATTAAGCTCTTTTCTACAATGATGAGAAGTCTTTTCAGATTTTATGAATTCAATGCATAGCTTATCATAGGCTTCCTGAAGGGTCATCTTATTGCGTACTTCATCTGAAAGCTCGAAAATATGTTGAAAACATAAGAGCTATTTAGACCCCTCCCCCCAATTAAAGTTATGGCTCGATAGACTTTACACTAACTTACTACAAAGTGCAGAATAGTGTAAATGCGAGCGGATGAACAAATAAGTTACTCTAATCCATAAACTAAACAACGTAGCAGTATAATGGAATATAAAAAAGTATGAAAGAAGGATGCAAACACATAAAACACCGAGACATGTTTTTGAAGAGGAAACTGAAGAACTCGGCGAAAAACCTCTTCACCGCCCTCCAAGCGAAAATCGATCCACTAGATAATCAGTTGAGATACATGGGTTAGCAAGAGGCCCTCTAAGCCTAATCTACCCAATGCACCTAAGCCCTCCAAGCTCCTATTCCAACAAGACTTCTTGGAACCGTGTCTTGTCTAGCACCCCGGATCCCGCAACAAGCTCCATGTTGCATTTGCCATTCCAGGCTTCTTCCAATGCTTCCCAGCAGCACCAAAACATCACACAGCACTTTTAAAGGGTGTGGTACGTGTTTAGGCTATCAACCTCTCAATGGTGTGGAAATGGAGAGGGAAGGGTTAAGGAGATACCACAAACAAGTGTATAGAGAAAAGTGGGGATGACGATCTCTAATTCCTAATGTGTTTGGCTAGGGTTTTCTCTCTGAAACCTTCCTCAACATTTATGGGTAATGAGGGTATATATAGGATAGGTACAAAAAGTGTGAGTCAGTCAGTACAGGCTGGCAGAACAGATTGCCTCGCAGGTGTCTCGCGGGAAGGCCTTACCCGCGAGATATTCACGAGACACAGTTGTCTCCACCTGGCCTGACTCTTCGCATTCCAGTATGTGCATGGCACATGATTCATTTCGCGGGAAGCTAGGTCGCGACATACTCACGAGAATTCTTTATCCTTCAAATGCTTGAGTCTTCACTCTCTCTCTCTATTACATATCCCTTACAACAAATCTCACACTAAATACGTGGTATGAACGATTGAAAATGATTACAATCAAATTTGGCATGGAATAAAAGCCAACAAAATACATAGTTGTATATAACAACTTTACATCATCATTAGAAGAATCCTCACTGCTACTAGCACTTTCCATAATCACCTTATTGGTTAAAGTAGCAAAGGCCATAACTTGACCACATTCATCCATATACTCATTAGAAGAGTCATTGTTAGTATCATTCCAAGTAGCAAACAACCCTTTATCTTTTGACTTCTTGGTCTTTTCCTTCATAAGGTAGTTTGGGCACTCTAACCTCATATGACCAAAACCTTTGTACTAATGGCATTGGATGAGGGGTTTCTCATTCTTGCCCTTCCTTGAGGATTTAGATTTCATTGGATGTTTTCCTTTATCCTTTTTCCTAAATTGAAGAAGCTTGATAATCTCATCAATTATGAAGGTTAGATCCTCATCCTCATCATCTTTATCTTCATCTTCACTTTTATCTTCATCTTCAGAGTCCTCAATCTCTTCCTCTATACCCTTAAGAGCCAAGTTTCTACTCTTTCCACCTTTTACCATTAAACCTAATCCCATCTCATAGGTTTGAAGGTTCCCTATAAGCTAAGTCAAAGGAATTTGATCAATGTCCTTGACTTCTTCAATGGCAGTGATTTTGGCATGGAATCTTTCAGGTAAGGACTTAAGGATTTTTCTAACAATTTTGGATTCTACTATAGATTCTCCAAGGTTGAAGGCAGAATTCACAATATCCTTGAGTTTAGTATAGAACTCATTAAAGGTCTCATCCTCCTCCGTCCTTATTTCTTCAAAACTACTAGTGAGTCTTTGAAACTTCACAGTCTTTACTGCCTTGGTACCTTTATAGGTGGTCTCAAGAATGATCCATGCTTCCTTGGCAACTTCCATGAATGATATTTTCTTAAATTCCTTATTGGTCACCCCACAAAACAAAGCATTCAAGGCCTTACTGTTGAAATTTGCCATTATGATTGTTGCTTCATCCCAATCCATTGGCGCTTCCTTTGGCTTAATCCAGCCAACTTCAACAGGTTGCCATACCTATTCACTTAGAGTCTGCAAAAAAACTTTCATACGAACTTTCTAGTATGCATAATTAGTTCCATCAAATAAAGGAGGAATCAAAAGAGATAGTCCATGATCCTTGAGACCGGGGGTCAAGGATCACACTTAGGAAATTAATCTAATCAAAGTGTACCCGTTTTGATACCACTTGTTGGAAAATTTAGACCCCGGTTGATAGAATTAACAAGTTTTAAACCCAAGTGGTTAATTAAATTTATTATGAATAAAAATTTATAAAACAAACAAATATCAATATCATGTCAAAATCATGCAGTAGAAAAATAAATAAGATAAGATATGATGACCTAGGAAAACCAATGAAACAAACTAGTTTCATAGTAAAAAAACCTAGGGGGAAACCTTCTCGAAAAGCAATCCACTATAGTAAAGAGAAGTTTCAAATCTAGTACAAAACTTTTGTCTCTAGACTCTACAATCCCTGTAGATAAACTTATAGTAGAAACCTTTTACTACTTCAGAATCTCTGAACTCTTCAATATATGAATGCCACCCTTTTGCACGGATCCCAAGTAAATGACTAACCAATGATGCAGGGCTCCCAGTATGTGACAATCACACCAACTTGAAGAGGATTGTTGGTTGCAAAGTTCTTCGCTTCATTAACAATGAAGATCAAGAAGCACTTGATTACAAAACCCTAAGGCGTAAGGACGCAGTAGCTTCTTTTAAAGAGAATAAGGCATCAGTCACCTTTTGCATATGTTCTCCTTGTATTCTCTTATGTGATAACCTCTAAAATAAGCTTTATATATATCTAGGGTTGTGAGAAAAGAAACCCTACTCAAATACATAAGCATAGGCCAAAAATCAGATTTGAAAAACTAATTTTTGTAAGTCTCGCTAGATAGCTGTCTTTCCACAACTGTTGAGACCTTGATAGATAGTTATCTGTCAGCAGCTGTTGAGACTCATCAAACCTCTATATATAGCTATCTGTCAGTAGCTGTCGAGCTATCTTAAAGCACGTTTGGTAGACTTAATGGTGATTATATAAGAATAAGAATAGGTAATACAAATAATGCAAGATGTTGTAATGTAATACTTATTACTATTCATTTGTTTATAACAACACAATATTAGAACCCTAGAGACAATGGAAGGAGAGTTGGACCCATTCATTTTTGGTTGGAGGGGTGGAAAATTAGGAGGATAGAAAATGGGAAAGAGATAGAAAAATGGGAGAGTAGAAAAAATTTAGTTTTCTCTCATATGTGTTTGGTTGGGAGAATGGAGAAGTAAAGAGACAGAAAACTTATTTATTAGGTTGAGAAGAAAAATGGGAAGATAGAAAATGAAGTTGGTATATACAGTCATGTCCATATTAAATAAACTAAAAGTGACACATTTTTGTATTAAATTTTTTTTGTATGAGTAGTACTTTATTTATACATTAATTTAAAAAAGAAAAAAAAACAGGAAGTTTAAGAACCCAAAAAAAAAAAAAGAAAACCAACTAACTATTTGAGAAAAGAAAGGATAAGCACATAATAAAAGAAAAAAAAAAAAGCTGAAGAAAGATAAACACAAAAGAAAAAGAAAAACATGAAGATAAGCACGAAAGAAGAAATAAAAATTGAAGAAAAGATCAAGCATCAGTTGTTCAGCACAAATGAAAAAAAAAAAAAAAAAGAACATAATGAACAGCAAAAGAATCCTATCAATAAAAAGACAAAAGAAGCAGAGAATAAAATGACCGAAAAATTTTATTTAAAAAAAAAAAATTTAACATTAGCCTGGGAATTTTGTCCAAAATATCAAGCATTTTTTCTCGTGTTTTCACTTCGATTTAGGGTGATTCAATTTTGGTGAGCCTGGAGAAAAAACTGCTAGGCGCCACCCCCCCCCCCCCCCCCCAGGGGCGGCTCTAGGATTTTTGTCCAGAGGGTCCATAAGAAAAATAAATTATGCAAAATCTAAAACAAAAGAGACTTGAGTATATCAATATCACCCAAAAAAAAAAATTCTACAATTGTCTTCTACAAGGTTTCATATTTTGAAACTGTAGCATGATAGATACATTATCAATCCTACGAGTTATATCTTTTTCAATGTACACAGTCAAACAATCATTCAACCACTGATCCCCCATTTGATTGCGCAATTCATTCTTGATATATTTCATTGCTAAAAAACTTCTCTCCATTGTTGTAGTTGCAACAAGAAGGATCAAAACTAACTTCACAAGCAAATATACCAATGGATATATAACATCCTTATTTGTCTCCACCATCTTTCTAGCAAGGTATTTATAAGTTTACAATTCTTTAAATATTTTATATTTTATTGTCTTTAGTATTGATGTATTGACCAAGTCACATAACCAACAACCACTCACAACTCACAAGTCACATTCAACAAAATTAAAAAACTACTCACAAGTCACAAATTAATCAAATAGTCAAAGCGATAAGTAATAACTCAACTTTATATCAAATCAATAAAACACTCATAGCAACTCTACAACACGCCAACACCCAATAGTAAAGAGACTCAAACTCAAGTACTCAACAACAATAAAACATACCATTAAAAAAAAAAAAAAAAAACAACAACAACAACAAAACACTATAAACTAATAAAAGTAATAAGTCCTATAAGTCTATAACCCACTTAACCCCATAGGCCCACACATGGTCACACACACGGTCAGACTTTAGAGACTCAAAACTCAAGTTGAGTTACTCAACAACAAATATCAGAAGTTTAGAACACAGTTCTTAACGCCACAGCTCCCACACATAGTCACACGCACAGTCCAAGATTCAAAAACTCAACAAAAAAAATCAAAAGATAACACCACATAGGGGCAGCAATACAAAACACCATAAATACACTCTCACAGTGAAAGAAAGAGAGAGAGCTGAAAAACCAGATCAAGTGGTGGCAGAAGGCAAACTAAGCGATGGCGGCAGCAGCAGATTTTGTGTGTGTGAAGTAGAGGCATCCTTTTTCCTTTGGGTTTGGAGAATGAAGAAGGATAATGAGAGATTTTGGAGGTTAGGCAGCTACAAATTCTCAGGTTTTATGTGACCCTTTTTTAATTTATTTATGATTTTTCAAATTTTGATTTATGGGCTTTTTATTTTTGAGATTAAATACCAAAATTTTCTTTTGGACTATTTTTTTTTCTCTAGATTGGGCTTTAAAAAATAAAGGGGTCATCGGGTTAGGTTGATGGTGAGGGGTTGCAAATTTGTATTGTAGGGGGTTCAAAATAATTTTTTTTTTAAAATATTTTATATATATATATATATATATAAAATTTCGGGTTATGGGGTTCATTTGAACCCCTGATTATAACATACAACCTCCCCTGCCTCCCACCGTCCCTCCCCTTCCAACCAAATACACCTATTATCAATTATCTCTCCTCTATTTTCCATCCATCCTGTTTTCAACCCAACTAAACATACCCTTAACTTTTCCCCTCACCAAACTTGACATTTATGTCAAAGTATTACTAATTAGTTGTCAAATTTTAATGAGATAAATACATTTATTATCATGCATTAATTATCTTGGTATACTAATTATTAATAGGGTCATTAATAATACACAAATTGGAACAATACTCTTTTCTTTAGTGGCCACTTTTTTATACTTCCAAAATTAACTCTAGTATATAATTAATAATAATCCACTTTTTTATTCAGAAAAATCTTAGGTACTCTCAGAGTACAAAGAAATGGTATTCCCACCTCTCATATTCATGGTAGATTCCACCAAAAATTTAATGAGCGAACTCCTCCAACAATACTCTTTTCCTATTAACCAAACAGAAAAGGAAAAATTTTTCTTTTCCAAATCTCACAAAATCATCCACAAACACTAGCACAACCCCTTCTCTCTGTTTAGTTTATTCTAAATATTAATCAATAAATATAACCCCCCTTCTCTGTTTAGTATATTGTAAATATTAATCAACAAATATATCTGGACTAAAAAATCCTATCATTTGCTTTTAGAGCCCTCAAAGTGTTCAATAAAATGCCTGAACCTTACACTTCGTAGTGGGGAGAATTTACTGAAATTTTTATTTTGTTTTCATTAAAATGTTTTTATTAATTTTAGAACTTTTTATTTAAGAAAAAATTCATTTTTTAAGAAAAATGTATTTTTTATAGTTAGTTGGATATATAACAGAATCTTCTAACAGAAGTGGATGGAGGAGGTCTTGATTGAATAAACTTGAAACTTAAAAGACACAATAAAATGATAAAAAGGTTAGAAACTTGAAATAAATTCTACTAAAACTTAAAGGGTGAGTTTTGTATTTTTGTCAAATTTTAAAATTTAAAATTCAATTCAATAAAATTAGGACAGGAAAAAAACTTAAGGATATATAATAAAGTTTAAAAACTTAAAGCTCAAGTTCAAATTTCATAATTTTAGGACACACCTTTTATGCTTAAATTAAAACTATTTGCGGTCTTGACTTAAAAATGTTACATTTTAATTAAAAATATATATATGAGTTTCCAATCACACACGTGGCATATGTGATATATATAAAAGGAATTTCTATAGTTATTTTATTAACAAGTTATATAAAAATTAATTTATTTAGAATACTTTATTATTATCCAAATTTTTTATGAATTTGAAATATGACATTCTTCTTCATATTTAGTTGCTTTGCCAACAATTGAAACAAAAGCCATCAAGAGACAAAAGAAAATTTAATAAAACATGGCATCAATAATATAAAAAATAACTAAATATATGCTGTATAATTACAATGAGTATTAATAGGGTAAATGTATTTATTATTTTGTATAAATTATTTGTACATGGTGCGTTGATTATTTATATAAAAATGACTATCTATTTTTATTTTTCTAAGATTTATATAAGAAACAACTTATTTGAAATATATTATTCTTACTCAAATTTAATTGCATTGGAAATAATTGAAACAAAATCCAGCAAAGGATAAAAGCAATGTTTTTATGAGGAAAAGAAAAAGAAAAAGCAAATTAATAACCTGCAATAAATAATATAAAAAAATTAAATTAAACATACGCTTAAGTAAGAGGAAAATAATTACAAGCGAAAGGTTCAAATTTTAATTATTTTAATGTTAACAATTTGTGTTTCCTCTTTCCTAATACAATTGAAGTCGTTTTCCTAAATATATGTGCACTATAAGATAATTCTTTACAAAATATTTCAAAATGTACCATACATCACGCAAGACATTAGCTAGTATGAAAAATAATGGATATCAATTGCCAAATTACCTTCTAGCTCGTTGATGTTATCTTTAGAAAGTCAGCAAAGACTTCTTAAAGAAAAATAAAAATAAAAATAAGCCTTTTATTTATTATTATTATGGTGAATTCATTTGTGCTATCACAATAGGAGGTAGCACTCTCCGGTTACAACAATAAACATAGATTGTGCGTTAAGAAGCACAAACCTTGAGCAAAAATTAAAATGTTGGTTTTGCTATTTTTGCATCGCAGCATAGAGGAACAGAGAGGCATGAACAGCGAACAGAGAGGCAAAAATTAAAATGTTGGTTTTGCTACTTTGCAAGGCAGCAGTCAGGAATAGCGGGGCATGGACAGTGATCAATATCAGCTCTGGACCCCATGGCTAATGGCATGGTTATGAACATGATCACTAGGAATGCAAGCACCAGCTTAATAAAAAGTTGCTCCATAATTGGTGAAATATTAGACTCTTGTTCTAATAATTTGAACTATCAATACATATATATATATACACACACGCACAAGAACCTCACATGAGAGATCACGAGGTTCTGTAGACTGTAATGTGGAGCATTCCTTATAATATTTTTTCATTAAACCTAATACCTCTCCAAACCTTGCATTTATGTCAAATTATTACTAATTAATTGTCATGTTTTAATAGGATAAAAGCATTTATTATCATGTATTAATTATATCTAATCTAACAATAGAATAATGCTACAACTACAAACTATTTTACAACATTTTTACAAATGGTTGATGTGACCAACTTCTTATTAGTTTTCATCTAAGCTCACCATTAACATCATTTTTATTATTATTTACCAATAGCCACTCACCACATGAGCCGTTTGTAAAAGATTTTGTAAAAAGGTTTACATCTCTAACATTACTCCTAATAATATTATTGTATTAGTTACATAAGTTTAACCTTTGACTTTGCCATATTTAAGATGATTTGGACACATGATTCCTAATGGAACAAGTTAATTAGTCCATGTCAATTTCTCTAATGAGTTGGTTGTCCCATGTCACTAATGACTATTCATTTTCATTAAAATGCTTATCATAAATTTATATATCTATAATTAGCCACATTTATTTCCTACAATTACTCTATGAGATTTAAATTACCTCTTCACATTCATTTTCATTATATGCTTATCATAAATTTATATATCCATGATTAGCCACATTTATTTCCTACAATTAATGTATGAGATTTATATTACCTCTTCACATTCATTTTCATTATATGCTTATCATAAATTTATATATCCATGATTAGCCACATTTATTTCCTACAATTAATGTATGAGATTTATATTACCTCTTCACATTCAGATTGCTTAATATCTATGAGTTCTAGTTAGCAAAACTGGTAAAGTTTCTAATAGTTGAATAAGAGATTTGGGTTTAATCCATTCCTACATTAAAAACTATTTGTGTTAGGACATATGTGATTCAATGTTAGGAACATATATCACTATTTTATGTAGTTGGCTAATCCTTTGACAAAACGCACTTTACTTGTAATTAAGTAGATCTAGGATGTGTTTAATACTTCAAGAAACAAGGTTTTAAGTTCAAGTGTTAAAGTTATGCAAGTCTGTCCAAGATTCAAGGAATAAAGTGTAGGATTTTAAAACTCGACAGCTAGCATCTATCGAGATTTAAAAGTTGCTGAAGCTCGTGGCTTGACAGCTAGTTCGATAGATAGGGTATCTGTCAAGGTTTATAAAGTTCAATTTTTCAAGCTAATTTTCATCTAATCTGTGAGTATATGTTTGAGCTTTCTTTTCTCACAACCCTAAACATATATAAAGATTATTTTAAGGGTTGAAAAAGGTGACAAGTTGCATAAGAGCACAATTCCACAAGTGTGAAGAAGAGTGTGACTAGAAACCTAGTTTACCCTAGTTCTTCAAGAAGTTGCTGTGTTTATACACCGTATGGTTTTGTGACCAAGCAACTTCATGATCTTCATCGTTTGGATGAACTGAAGAGCTTTGCAGCCAACAACTTTCTCAAGTTGGTGATCAAGTCACATACAGGGATCTGCGCAATTGGTTAGTCACGTACTAGGAGCCGTGCCTTGAAAATGAGAGATTGTCACTACAGAACAAATTCAATTGGGTATTGGGGTAAGGGTTCAACTGTAGGTTGGTATAAGGTACAAGGATTTCTTTACTTGTAACTGTTTGTTTTAATAACAGTAAATTCTCGGGAGTGGTGACCTTAAAATCACCTGGTGGGGTTTTTGCCATGTAGGTTTTCTCCATTCGTAAACAAATCACTATGTCAATTTATTTTCCACTGCATACTTTAGTTAATTGGTGATTTGTTTGTGCTGCTACATACAATTGCATGTTAATTTGATTAATTAATAAACTTGGCTAATTAATCAATTAATTCATCACAAGGGGTCAACACGTTTTTGGCCTATCAAGTGGTATCAAAGCAGGCACACTCTAATTTGGGTTAATCTTTACTGTGTGATCCATTGACCCCCCTTTGTCATGGATAGAGGACAACCTCTTATTATACCTCATTTATTTGATGGCACTAATTATGCATACTAGAAAGTACGCATGAGAGCTTTCTTGCAGTCTTTAGATGAGAAAGTGTGGCAAGCTGTGGAGATAGGTTGGACCAAGCCTACAGAAGCGTCAGCTAATTGGGATGATGTTAAGATCAAGGCGCCAAACTTCAACAGTGGGGCATTGGATGCACTATTCAGTGCAATCACAAATGAGGAGTTTAGGAAGATATCCTCTACTATAGCTGCTAAGGAAGCATGGACCATTATCCAGACAACCTATGAAGGAACCAAAGCTGTCAAGGATTCAAAGCTTCATATGCTCACTACAAGCTTTGAAGAGATCAAGATGGAGGAGGATGAGTCGTTCTATGAGTTCTACGCCAAGCTTAAGGACATAATGAACTCAGCTTTTAATCTTGGGAAAACCATTCTTGAACCTAAGATTATGAGAAAGGTGTTTAGATCTCTACTTGAGAGATTCCATGCCAAGATCATTGCCATTAAGGAATCAAAGGACATTGAAAAAATTCCTTTGACAGAGTTGGTTGGCAATCTACAAACCTATGAGTTGGGTTTGACTCGGATTGGAAAATCGAGCAAGAGCAAGAGCATGGCATTGAAGGCCAAGAGCAGTGATATTGATGAGTCTTCTAATGATAAATATTCTAAGATGAAGTCCTACATCACTAGGTAATTCAAGAAGTTCATGAATAATGCCAATGCAAAGGGATTCAACAAGGATTGCAGACATTCGAGCTCTTCTTAGTCAAAGAGCCAAGAAAAAGGGAAGAAGGATGCTAGGGATGATAGTCAGTACACTATTCCCTCAGGACCAAAGTGATTTGGGTGTCAAGGTTTTAGTCATATAAAACAAGAGTGTCCTACGTATCTAAAGACCATTGGGAAGAGCAAGGCACTTGCTACCACGTTGAGTGACATTGAGCCTGAGGATGACTCTGATAATAAGGATGATGGAATCCTAAATGCTTTCACTACTAACATAAATCCTATTGAAGGGATTGTTGAAGATGTGGATGAAGAAGAGGAATTGGTGGAGTCCAAGTTTGAGAAGATGGATGAACAAGATGACATCCACACAGCCTATGCAAAGTTATACAAGGTCTCAGAAAAGCATGAGAAGTTGTATAGGTTGGCCACCAAGAAGCTTAGTTATGTGGAGTTTGAGCAGGAAGAAATCTCTACAAAGTTTGATGAAGCAAATTAGACTATTGGAGCACTAAGATTTGGAATAATTTCTTGGTTGAGAAGATCGATAAGCTTAAGGTAGAACTGTTCCAAGTTAGAGCTCAATTGGAAAGGACTTCAAGCGCTAAGCTCAATGAGATGCTCAATTTTCAGAAATCTGCTTTTGATCGAACCGGTTTAGCGTATGATTTCTTTTCTCCTAGTATTGCTTCTACTAGTGCTACTGTTTTTGTTTCTCCTGCTACTAATATTGAAACTGAGAACAATGATGTTAAAAATGAATTAGTTAGTGAGAACATAGACAAGGGTAAATCTATCTTAGGAGCGCCTCCTAAACTTGCTAAGAATGAGACTAAAAACCATAGGGCTAAGAAGGGAAATAATCAAAAGCTTTAACAGAAAAAGCAGCATTTCTGTCATCACTATAGAGCAGCTAGACATACTCAACCTAATTGCTACAAGTGGTTAGTCACTCAAAAGAGCAACAGCATGATCGCGTCAGGAGATCAAAATCAGCTTCCATCCTCTTTCATTGCTCTTGGTGATTTGCTCAAAGCCCTCGTGTTCCTTTCAAACTTGAATGGTTTTAACTCTTCCCCCTCACTGCTAGATCAAGGGTTCTCTAAACGAAAAAGTTCTTCCAAGATGTGGAAGGAAAAGGGCTCCAAGTGATTTTGTCACTTATTCTCTCTCTCCCGTTTGTGTTTTTGTTTTTGCCTTACTTATGTGTTTTGCTTTATTGTTTTGAGTCAGTCTAGTTTTATGCATTGCTTTGTTTTGTTTAACATGATTTTGTTTGGTTAGTTTTCTGTTTTGTTTTGTTTTTTTTTTTTTTTTCATAAAAAAATTTAAAAAAAATTGAAAAATTGAAAATACAAAAACAATGTATGTTTGTGTACATTGGTACTTGTGTACCTTAGATGGCCATTGAAACAAAGTTTTCTAAATTTTGTATCTCTTATAGCTTAGATGAGTATCTCTATGTACAACTAAGCAAGTAAGCTTTGTGGCTCATTTTTGTGACGAGTAAGATTAAGTAATCACTTGTACTTAACACTTGTATCACTCTTTTGACGGGAAGGACTAGAAAATTCTAAGAGAAAGGCATAAATAACCATCTTTCCACTCTTTCCTGCTAATCATGAAATGACATCTGTATGCTTTGGCATAGCAAAAGTGCAATGTCAAATGCTTAACATCATTGGGTATTTCTTTTCTTTCTCTTATATGCCCATGCATGATTTGCTTAAAAGAAAAATATGCAAAGAAAAAAAAAAGCAAAAAGAACAAAATGCTTTATATATGATTGTAAGCGTGTATTCTAGGAGATGTAGGAGTTATAGGTTGCACCTCGAAAGTGATAGTCCCTATCAAACAGTTATGATTGTATGTGAGTTAAAGTGATTTTCTCATATCTCAAATTGTCATAACATGTAGATACTTATGCAATCTTGCAATATTTTTCACATACAATACTCAATAGTCTTTGCTACTTTTGGTAAATGTGCAGGTACAATGTGATTTGGCCATTACAAGAAAAACTTGTGTCTATGTATGCTTACTAAATTATCTTAACTTGTTTTTAAAATATAAAATTGGTTAGATTTGCTTAGTGTGTGTGTGTGTGTTTTAGGATCTATGTGCTTACAATTTTCTGGATTGAGAGATGTTTTTGAGAGATTAAAGTGTAGTTTGGATCCTTGGTTGAGTTGCATATTTGATTGCATTCATGTCTGTGTTTTTCTCATCTTGAAAAATTATTTTTAAGCAATATTGACAGCTCCTCAACACCTCTCGACACCTCTTGACACCTGGCTTATCTATTGAGCTTTTCAACTTCTTTTTATCGCAATCTTGATAGCTTTTCGATAGCTTTTCGATCTATCAAGAAAGTTTCTGTCTCCTCGATAGCTCCTCAATCCATCGAGTTGGTTCTTGCTGTGGACACCTCTAGACAACTGCTCGATAGCTGTATTTCTTCATGCCTTTAAAACTCGACACCTTTCAATCTATCGAGAATTATGAGTTTCCTATAAATACGCGTGTCGTGATTCAGATCTCATTTTCCTCGATCTCTCTCGATACTTTTGTGCCTTCTCACCTCCCAAACACATTTTTCTCACTTCAAACTCCTTTCCCAAGAGATTTTCGGCCTTGATCAAGTGTTTCTTCACTGGTAAGGTTCTTAAATCCCTTATTCTGTCATGCATTTCATGTTTTCTAACCTAACTTTTGGGTTTTTCGATAAACTTTGGGGTTTTTCAAAATTGGAGGAGTTTTTGAAAAATTTTTGGGTTGGGTTTTGCTTTAATAAGTTTCAAAGCATCATGCATTGCATTTCATGAGCATTTTAACTATATTGTCATGCATTTTAGATGCATGCTCTATATGTTGTCTCATTATGTGCTGCTAGGATTGGATTGGGTTGAGCCCATGATGTTTTTACTATTGCATATCACATGCTTATGCATTTTCATGCATACATACCTTCAATTCTTTATATTTTGATATATATTGATTGTGTTTGATACTTTTTTGTGTGTTTTTCTCTCCTTCTCTCTCTCTTGTTTCGGTTAGTTGCTCTATGGCACTAAATGAAAGTCTACTCTGTCCCAAAACCTTCTTCGTTCCGGGGCATCCACTTCTTCTGATTCCACTACCTCTCACGTCCGGTTGCATGATGAGAAGGCCAAATCGGACTTCTTTGAGAACTTTTTTAGATGAGGCGTTCATTTAGAACACCAAGTCATTTTGTTGGACTTCTTTGACATTGACTTACCCACTATTATACACAGTAGGGGTTGGGAGTCACTGTGTGACATCTTGGTCACTTGTCCATCTGTGCTTATCCAGGAGTTCTACTCCAACATGCATAGATTTGATTATTCAGTACCTTTTTTTGTTACTCGCATTCGAGGTATGTGCATTGTGGTTACACCGGATATTGTATCCAATGTGCTCCGTGTCTCAAGGGTAGCATATAGTGACTACCTCGGTTATGAGCGTCTTAAGACCATGTCTAGAGATGAGCTTATATCCTCTTTTTGTGAGCATCCCTCTGATTGCTAAAGATCCTAGGTTTATTAACATGGTTAGGACTTTTGTTTTGCATCCTTTATCTCACTATAACTCTATCACCGAGTCTTGTGCTTGATTTTTGCTTTATCTTTTAGAGCATCTCGCTATAGATTTTTCCTCTCATTTTATTCTGTCTATCATAAATGTATATAGGGATATGACGACTCGTGATAAGCTCATCTTCCCTTTGGCTATCACGAGGATTTTATGCCATTTTTCTGTTCTCTTTCCCGTTTCCGACCACTTCTCTGTTATGTGTGCCATAGACGCCGCTACTGTTAAATGGAGTTAGGCGCAACTATGTTCGAGGCAGTCCGGTACGACAGCTCTTCCCACTCTTTCAGCTCCATCCACCTCTGCTCCCTCTTTTTTAGCGGGTGGTGTGACTCTTGATGTGATCATGGCGCAGCTTCAACGCATGGATGCTCGCCTTGACACTCTCACTGATGAGTTGTGTTAGATGAACACCCGTGTTAGCCGTATTGCTAGACGGTAGGCTTGCCTTGGTGGCTTTGTAGAGTCTCCCTCTCCTCCTCTTGAGGAATTCGAGGATGATGATGACTCCAACGACGACAATGATGATGGGGATGGAGATGCTAACTCTTCCAGTGTTGATAAGATATTTACTTGATACTCTTACCCTTTGTCACTCATGACAAAAAGAGGAAGTAGTTTTGGATATGAGGGTAGTCACACTCATAGGGGGAGGGTTAGTATAGGAGATTTTTTGTTAGGGGGAGTGTGTATATTGAGGGATGTAATGAGGACTTTATGTATCTTTTTTTTTTCTCTCCATATTAGATACATTATAATTGTATGCAATTTATTATTTCTGTTTCACACTAAGATGCCTTGATGAGTTTTGTTTAAAGTGTTTCAAAAATACAGGTTGTCAAAGTCTACTTGCCATAAACTCTTTTCTTGCAAAGTTTTTCAAGAGTTTGTGTAAGGATAAATTTTATTGTATTCAACAAGTGAATATAAGTTGAGTGATTTATGACTTCTCTTGTATCTCATTTGTTTGTTGTGGTTTTTTCACGGATTGCCAAAGGGGGAGATTGTTAGGAAATATGTGATTCAATGTTAGGAACATATGTCACTATTTTATATAGTTGGCTAATCCTTTGACAAAACACACTTTACTTGTAGTTGGGTAAATCTAGAATGTGTTTAATGCTTTAAGAAACAAGGTTTCAAGTTCAAGTGTTAAAGTCATGCAAGTTTGTCCAAGATTCAAGAAATAAAGTGTAGGATTATAAAGCTCGACAGCTAGCATCTATCGAGGTTTAAAAGCTGTTGAAGCCCGTGGCTCGATAGCTAGCTCGATAGATAGGGTATCTGTCAAGGTTTATGAAGTTCATTTTTTCAAGCTGATTTTCATCCAATTCGTGAGTATATGTTTGGGCTTTCTTTTCTCATAACCATAAACATATATAAGGATTATTTTAAGGGCTAAAATAGGTGACAAGTTGCACAAGAGCATAATTCCACAAGTGTGAAAAAGAGTGTGACCGGAAACCTAGTTTGCCCTAATATTTCAAGAAGCTGTTGTGTTTGTACACTGTAGGGTTTTATGACCAAGAAACTTCATGATCTTCATCTTCTAGATGAATTGAAGAACTTTGCAGCCAACAACCTTCTCAAGTTGGTGATCAAGTCACGTATTGGGATCCGTGTAATTGGTTAATCACGTATTGGGAGTCGTGCATTGAAAATAAAAGATTGTCACTACAGAACAATTCCAATTAGGTATTGGGTTAAAGGTTTAATTGTAGGTTGGTATAAGGTATTGGAATTCTTTTACTTATAATTGCTTGTTTTGATAATAGTGATTTTCGAAAGTGGTGACCTTAAAATCACCTGGTGGGGTTTTTGCTGTGTAGGTTTTCCCTATTCGTAAACAAATCACCGTGTCAATTTATTTTCCACTACATACTTTAGTTAATTGGTGATTTGTTTGTGTTGCCACGTACAATTGCATGTTAATTTGATTAATTAATAAACTTGGCTAATTAATCAATTAGTTATCATCAGGAGCGAACTCCATAGGTTGTAACTATCTTTAAAAAAAATCTTGGTATTTAATATATCTATCTATGTATAATTTATTATAAAAGTTGGATCCTTAAATCGAAGGATGCATACAATAATAAAACGTGACCTTTTGACAATGCATAAAACAATGACACATATCATCTTTTGTAACTTTTTTTTTTTTTTTGAGAAGATCTTTTGTAACTTAATTATTTCATCTATTAGATATGTTTTGGAAAAATAACGTCACGTGGCAAACAATTATTGGTACATGTCAATTTTTTTGTCATATGTCAACAATAAATTTCATCATTATAATAAATATCCATTACAAGCTCCTTTAGATGAAATTAAAAAAAAAAAAAAAAAAAAAAAACTTTGAATACATACTAAAAATTTAACCATTATAATAATTCTTAAATAATATCTACTTAAATATCCACTATTAACTCCTTTATACGCTCTATCAATTTTTTTTTCCCTTTTTTTCCCCCTAAAGTGGGTTTTATTTTCCTCTTAAATTATATCTAAGAGGCATATTTTTTTTAGTAACCTAAACGACATATTTTTTTGGGGGGTTATTAAATTCTACATACAATTTTCCTTAAGTTATAACTATGAAAAAAAAAAAAAAAAAACGGTTTTCCTACCTATATATTTCTCCTTTTTTTTTTTTTTGAAAAAACAAATACACACACACAAAGGAGAGGGAAGGGGGCTTTGATATTCCTCCCATCTAATTGAAGAAGAAAAAACCGTAAATGTTTTTCTACCTATAAATATATATATATATATATGAAAATATTGACAATGAATATGAAAATATGAAATATAAAATCTAATTCTCCTTTATAAAGATAATTATTTTCTCTCCATAAACATCTTCGGTAAAATAAATGAATATGGGAAGTCTCAAATTTTCCATAAACCTATATGCTAGCTCAAAAGTCCTATATATACATCTTTGGTCAAAATTTTTAATATGTCTCATCACATTAAAATGCAACTTGCCAATTACAAATACATTTTTTAATTACCAAAACATACAGGTCTCTTCCTCTTCCCAACCTTTCCCCTCTCTCAACAATTCTATAAATAATTTTTTTTTCTTCCTTTGCATATTTTCATATTTTTATATGTTCTCTTTTTATATTATACCAAAAATAAGAAAAAACTAAAATACAAAGGACAAAGTTTAGCTACAAAATCGATTGTAGCCTTAGGCTACAAACTCACTTAATATCTTTTTATTGGAAGTGAATTTTGACAAATCCACCATTGGATTGCATCTTTTTCTTATATCTTCCCTGTTTGTAAAATTTCAAGAAAATTAAAGATCAATAACTACGTTATCAATAAATTTTTAAATTGCAAGTTTTTGTAATTTAAAATTATGCATAAAATATAAGATTATAGATTATATAATAAATAATATCCGATTGACACAAAAATTGACATGTGCATTAAGAGCGTAAAGAACATGTAATTCAACGGTTAGATTTTCAAAATATGCAGTAATATTTATTTTATTAAGTGAGTTTGTAGCCTAAGACTACAACCAATTTTGTAGCTAAACTTTGTCCAAATACAAATTGAGCAACTAAATTTTGATTAAATATTAAATGAAATTACATTTGATAGCAATTACATCACTTTGGGTCCTAGTTACCATCTAAGAAAGTAGAAGGTTTTGGTCCTAGATACATTAAAAAAAAAAAAAAAAAGTAAATAAAGCACTAGTTACAAAACCCAAAATCTTGATTTGGTGACTAGGGTACCAAGTGAGAAGGTGTTAGGCGCACACTTTGCCCAGAAAATTAGCTTTTCTAGACTTTAGATGGTCATTCACATATCGACACATAAACAAGCTTACAAATAGTTAATGTTGAATTACAAACATTAATTGAAAGATTCATTAAATAAAAAAGTAGATCTATGAGTAGGAACAATCATATCTAAATTTAATGCATGAGAAAATATGTTTTACATGTAGAAAATACCACTTATAGGTTTATTTTTTTAGAGAAAAATATTTTTTGAAGAAAATCCTATATCTTTTTTTTTTTTTTTTTTTTTAGTGGAAGAAGAAACGTTTTATAAAAAAAAGAAAAAAAATAAAAAAGAGAAGAAGAAGTAAATTTGGAATTATTTTATAAAAGAAAACATTTTTATGAAGGAAGTATATTTAAAATCAATAAAGAGGTGTAGTTCAAGCAAAGTTGTAAGAATAGAATGAATTGTCGAATCTTTTTGATAATGTTGATTTAAGAAGGTAGCAAGAACAATTTGAGTTGTGGATTTTTCTTGATAATGTAGATTTAAAAAAGTTATAGCGATACATGTGGCATGTGGAGCACTATGTTGTCGGTTCTTAACTTGGCTATGTTTTTTGTATACTTTCGAAAAAATAATCAAATGTCTTATAGATGATGCAATGTAGGTTATAATTAAAAATGTTAATATTTATAACTCAATTTCATCATGAAAACTTACATGGATGAAAATGGTATATATAAAAGCAGGAAAATGTAATAGTCTAAGCTTTTACCTTGTGCCACATTTTTTGATATTCTTTTTATTTACGCTTCTACTAAAAAAAAAAAAATTTGTATTTGAGTCAAATTATTAGTTCATTTAATGTGCCAATGGGGCAAGTGCATCTACTAATATTCTATCATTTTGAACAAATTATTAATATAAAAAAGAATTTATATAGTTATTTTTAAAGATTTTATATAAGAAAATTGTAAGGTTGAATCTATTTAATCATTTGTTGGTTTTATTCTGTGCCAAATTTGCTTGTAATTTAGCAATTAGATACCCTGTATTTAGGTGGGATTCATGTAAGGGTAGTGTATGAAAGGGTGTGAAGAAATCTTAGAAGTGTGCAATTCAAAGGAGTTTTGCGACTGGATCTCGCGACTGGCAAGTTGCCAGAATGGCACATGTGTGAAGCATGCAGGGGGAGTTGAAGGGTCACGCTAGCTGTTGCACTCAGGACAAAACTTCTAGTCTGGCCATGTAGTTAGCTCCCGACTCAAACACGCGACTTGTTTCAATCATGAGCTTGAGTTGCCAGAATGCCCTGTTTGGTTGTAACTAACTCTTCGCATTCCTTATACACCTTACTATAAATACCTTTATACCCATGAAATGTAGAGAGTTTCCAGAGAATTTTGAGAGAAAAACTCCAGAGAAAAACAAGATTGACTCATTCACAATCTTCATCCTTTGATTCTCCAAATTCTTTTACTCTCACCCTCTTCATTGATATATCCTTGAGACGTACATTTAGCCAAATCCTTATCTCACCATACCCATATCTTTGAGGAGGTATTTTGGTACTTGGAAAGCAGTTCAGAAGGGACCAATTCACTTTGGTTGACGTAATGGGTTATTGCAGGATCCGGTAAGCTAGCGAAGACAAGGTTCAGCGTAAACTTATTGGAGCATGAAGCTTGGAGGGCTTAGGTGCATTGGGTAGATTAGGCTTGGAGGGTCTTCTACTATTCATGTATCCCAACTTCATTCTCTAGTGGATTATTGATCGCTTGGAGGGTGGTGGAGAGGTTTTTCGCTGAGTACTTCGGTTTTCTCTTTGATAACACATCGCTATGTTATCTTTGTGTTTGCGTCTCTCTTCCCTTACTCTTTACCTTTTAATTATTGTTGTGATTGTGATTAATTTTGGTTTGGATTGTTTTACCAATTTGGGTTTAGCTTATATTCATCATTCCGCACATATATTATTTGTGTATAAGCTTGTATTGGTTATTTTATAATTGGGGGTCTAAACGTTCATAAGTGTTTTACACACTATTTGAACTTTCAAATATATTTTTATTTGGGATACTTATTATCCACTAATAATAATGTTAATAATAATAATAACAATAATATGATATCCTTCCTACGTATTTAGTGGCTTTAAGAACAATTGAAACAAAAACCATCAAGAGGGAAATGACGGGACTGATGAAGTTCATGGACACACTGACGATGCCATCGACACGGACGATCCCAGACTCTGGCTAGGTGAGTCGATCATACACTTTCTAACGAACATATCCGGACCATTCAATGCAGGCAAAACGGTTACAG
Source organism: Quercus variabilis (assembly GCA_030445155.1). Lineage (NCBI taxonomy): Eukaryota > Viridiplantae > Streptophyta > Magnoliopsida > Fagales > Fagaceae > Quercus > Quercus variabilis. The sequence continues at coordinate 12,338,580 of CP129451.1, forward strand.
AAACAACTGTACGATATGTTGAAAGGCAATAATGGCACACTAAAGGGCCTCAAACGTTACCAAAAGGAGCATTAAAAACCTTCATAACTACCCAACGGCTAGAAGCCAGGAGAAGGTATATAAGTCTCCCATATTGCTGAAGAACAGGTACATACACATAGAAAAATCACTGAGACATTTTCCTTATTCTTTCCAACTGCATTGTTCATTTTATACAAACATTCTTTTACTAATTTTGGCATTGGAGGCATTGTGGCAGGCACCACATCGGTGTTCATCTCCAAGGGCTGAAAGATCGTCTCCGTCCAACGAACAAGTGCTGACGAGTTCACACTCATCAGTTTGGCGCCGTCTGTGGGGATCGACACTTTTTTGTGTTTAAACTCGGAATAGTGATCCTTTATCTTTGTTCTTACAGGATGGAGTCTAATCAAGATGCTGCTAGCCTAACAAGTCCAAGCCCTCGCAGCCACAATTAAAGAACTGACTAAGCAAAACCAAGAAATGAGATTGCGGCTTCAGCAAGAGGAAAATCGTTCGAAGGGAAATCAGGAAGATGAAGGAGATAGCAACAGAAGAAGTGACCATCGAAGGCCAAACACTCCCGTCGAGCAAAATTTAGATGTTCTTCGGGAGATGAGGAGGGAGATGGATGAATTACGGAATGCTATCAAAGAAAAAACAGAGCGGAGTGTGGATCGGATGGTCCGGGCGACAGATTCGCCATTCACAACAGTAGTCCTCGACTGCCTAGTACCGACGAAATTTCGATTACCACAGCTCGAACCCTTCGACGGACTGAAGGACCCTCAGGATCATCTAAACACCTTCAAGACGACCCTGGGACTTCAACAACCCCCAGATGAAATATTGTGTTGCTCCTTCCCAACTACACTTAGGGGAGCTGCCCGAGAATGGTTCACGAAGTTGCCAACATCGTCAATCGATACGTTCGAGCAGTTGAGCAGCTCCTTCCTGCGTCACTTTATTGGAGGACAACGACCAAAGAGGACCGCAGACCACTTGCTTACCATCAGGCAGGGGGAAAAGGAAACCCTGAGGTCGTATGTAAAACGTTTCACGAGGGAAACATTGGAGGTAGACGAAGCCGACGATATGGTGCAGTTGACAACCTTCAAAGCAAGGCTAAGGTCCAAGGATCTCGTCAGCTCCTTCGTGAAGAACCCCCCGAAGACGATGGCTCAAATGCTCCTCAAGGCGTAAAAGTACATGAACACTGAAGATGCATTGGCTGCTATTAAGGACGCGGACAGAACAGGGGATAAAGAAAGAAGGGAAGACGATCGTAGAGGGCAGAAGCGAGATCGTCCAGATCGTCGAATCAATGACGGAGTTAAATGGAAAGATGACAAAAATCCACGAACAGTAAAATTCACCCCCCTCGTTATGCCTGTTGACAAAATTTTGGTGCAGATTAAAGACGAGCACTATCTTAAGTGGCCACGACCCCTACTCCCAGGACATGCATAAATCGAGAAAATCACCTTTGCCTTGATAGTAGCCTCAAGCAAGCTCAGACAATACTTCCAGGAAAACTCGATCTTAGTAATGACGGACCAACCCATCAAGAAGTCTATGAACAAACCCGAGGCAGCCGGGAGGATGGTCCAATGGGCAATTGAACTCAGCCAATTCGATGTAGAATACCATCCCAGGACAGCCATCAAAGCACAAGCTCTGGCTAACTTTATCGTCGAGTTCACTCTCCCAGACGAACCAAGCGTTGCAAGCATGGACGAGGCATGGGTAATACAGACTGATGGATCATCAACCCAAAAAAGGGGGGGAGTAGGGGTCGTCATAACCACTCTTGACGGAGAAATATTGAAGTATGGAGTCCAGCTAAAATTTCCAGCCACCAACAATGAAGTTGAGTACGAAGGAATTCTGACGGGTTTAAGACTCGGAAGAGAGCTTGGGGCCAGCAACCTGCTAGTCCAGAACGACTCAAAGTTAATAATTGGGCAAATCAGAGGAGAATACGAGGCAAAGGAAGAGAGGATGCATAAATACCTCAAGTTGACGAAACGTTTGACTCAAGAATTCGAGAAAGTGGAGTTTGTCCAGATTCCGAGGAGCCAGAATATGGCTGCAGACGAAGTCTCAAAGATAGCCTCGTCGAAAAAGATGAAATTAGGGACGGAATTAATGATGGAGATACAAAGGAACCCCAGCATTGAGGAAATTCCAACATTCGCAGTTGAGGGCACAAATAGCTGGATGATGCTCATCATCTCCTTTCTCTAGGATGGCCACCTGCCCCAAAACACAGATGAAGCCAGGAAAATCAAGAAGAGATCCGCCAGATTCACTATTCTCAATGATACTTTGTACAAAAGAGGATTCTCCATGCCCTACTTGAAGTGTGTTGACGAAAGAGAGGCCGAATACGTCTTGAAGGAGGTCCATGAAGGGATCTGTGGTGATCATGCAGGCCCAAAATCCCTGGTGAGAAAAATTATGCGAGCAGGTTACTTCTGGCCGACCATGCAAGACGACTCAGAGAGGTTTGTCAAGAGGTGTGACAAATGTCAAAGGTTCGGGAACGTACAACGGCTCCCATCAGAAAAGCTGACGACGATAACATCTTCATGGCCCTTCACACAATGGGGAATCGACATCGTTGGCCCACTACCTTAAGGCAAAGGTCAGGTAAAATTCTTACTAGTTGCTATTGATTATTTCACTAAATGGGTTGAGGCAGAGGCATTGGCAACCATCACCGAGGCCAAAATCCAGGGGTTCGTATGGAAGAACATAATTTTCAGGTTCGGGATCCCAAGGACGATCATATTGGACAACGGATGACAGTTCGATAGCCAAAGTTTCAAGGACTTCTGTTCAGGCTTGGGCATCAAGAACCAGTTTTCGTCACCAGGCCACCCACAGGCAAATGGACAGACTGAAGTAACGAATCGCACATTGCTGAAGATCATAAAGACCAAACTAGACGACGCGAAAGGGGCCTGGCCGGAAGAACTGCCCAACATATTGTGGGCTTCTAGAACCACGGCCAGAACCCCAACAGGAGAGACCCCCTTCCGACTCACCTACGGTACTGAAGCCGTCATCCCTGTCGAAGTGGGAATTACCAGCATCAGGAGAGAAGCGTTCAATGAAGAAGAAAATGACGACCTACTCCGAATTGACCTAGATTGTCTAGACAAAGTACAAGACAAAGCATTCAGCAAGATGACGGAATAACAGAGAAAGATGAAAGACTATTACAACAGAAGGGTGAAGCTCAGAAGACTCAACATCGGGGACCTAGTCCTGTGCAAAGTAACCCAGGCAACCAAAGATGCAACTCAAGGAAAGCTCGGCCCCACGTGGGAGGGGCCATACAAAGTCATTCACTACTCCAGACAAGGCAGCTACCACCTAGAGACCCTAGACGGACAAAGGCTCCCAAGACCGTGGAATATTGAACACTTGAAGAAATATCATCAGTAGATGTAATCAAAAGATACAACCGTCATTCACGATTAATAAATGAATTATTCAGCCTATATTTGTGTATAATACATGCCTGGAGAAACTAAGAAAAGCTAAAAAAATGGCTAAATAACAAGATTTTGCCTAGACAGATGTATGTTACTGACGACTACAATGTCGCCGAAGAAAAGCCAAAAAATGGCTAAGTAACAAGATTCCGCCTAGACGGATGTACGTTACTGACGACTACGATGTCGCCAAAGAAAAGCCAAAAAATGGCTAAGTAACAAGATTCTGCCTAGACGGATGTAAGTTACTGACGACTATAATGTCGCTAAAGAAAAGCCAAAAAATGGCTAAGTAACAAGATTCCGCCTAGACGGATGTACGTTACTAACGATTACATTAGTAACAAGATTCTGCCTAGACGGATGTACGTTACTGACGATTACATGAGTAAAAAAAGGGCTAAGTAATAATCGCATGTATTGACGAATGTAAACCACACATGCAAAACAGGTATGTCTCATGAAAATGAAAAACATTCCAACAAACACATCACACATGCAATTAAAAGCATACAACTTGCAAACACATCAAGATGCACGAAAAATAAATTAACAAAAAGAAATTACCCTTGTTTCTTTTGCCAACTCATAAACACTGGGTTCAAATATTGTTTTCCCAAAAAAAAAAAAATGTTCCTGAGTTAGATTTACAAAAAAGCCACCACAGGCAGATAGACAAAAGAAATTTTTCTTTTTTCACAAGTAACAAGCTCAGGCGTCCGGGGCGTCAGCAGCAGTGTCATCATCAGCAGGGGCATCTCCTGGAACATCGTCAGCAGGAACCACGGATGCAGCAGCTTCGTCAGAGGCCGTCTCCTTGTCCACCTCCTCCAGATCCAGGTTCCCCATGTCGACGCCAGTTGGATGCTTGACCAGGTATCTCCACAGAAGCTCAAAGCCTTTAAAGTACCAGCTAAAGAGCACAGTATTATACTCTTCAGTGGTTTGAAAGGCCTCAACGGACCTTGCCGCGATGGTCTTCGTCATCTCTTTTGAATTCTGAAGTTGCTCGTCTTTCTCCAAGTTCAGTTGCCGTTCCACTCTGAGGTCGTCACCTAAGACCTTGACCTTCTCCTTTAAAGTAGTGGCCTCGTCCATGGAATCAATGAGGTTCTTCTTCAGCTGAGAATTCTCATTCTCCAGAGCTTGCATCTTTGACACGAGTGATGCAAGCTTAGCTTCTTGAGTAAGATACTTAGAAGCAATGTGCAAACTCTCTCCCAGTGCCTGAAAAAAAAAAATGAAGGGGGTTGCTCGTGAAAAGCACATCACCTGGACTAACTTATGGACGTGGCCACTAGCGACCGTATTAAAGGGAACTCTAGAGAAGGCCTTAAGGTCATCGACAGTCACTATAGTGTGGGCCCGATCAACCGCTAACTTCTCGTCGCTCCAGACTGTCGAGCGCCCAGCATCCTCTACCTCCCTCTCCTTCTCCTTCCCTGTCAGGCGTGGCCTCTTGGCAACGGGCGTGGGAAGCTCCTCCATTGAAGTAGACGGGGAAGCAGTCCTCGTCATTTCGGTACCAGATAGGAAGGGAGTAACGGAAGATGGCGGAGTGGCAGAGAGACCCTTCCCTACTATGCGCACCGTCTTTTTGCCTATGTTAGATAAGGGCTCGCCCTTCTTCGCTCTCATCTTGGCATACATATCCTTGTTGAATTTCGACGTCATCTCTGCCAAAAGAAAAACATTAGTCACGAAGAAAAGCATAAGGACAGGAAAGGTCAGTACTGACGAAGATATAACTTACTCTTTTTGCCTTCAATATCAAGGTTCTTCAAAACAAAAGCAGAGGGCTCAAGCCCGATACAGAAGAACGCAAGAGTTCTGGGATTGACGAGACCGTCCCAGTTCTCGATTGTCTGCGCATACTTAATAGCCTTTTGCACGCACTCTCTGTACCTGCTCTTGAGCTTAGGTCGTCTTTTAACTAAAAAAAAAAAAAAAAAGAGAAGGACGATGTCAGCAGCCATAAATAGGAGTGCAAAAAAATTCAAGAAACGAAGTAGAAATGTTGACGCACCTAAAGTCGGGGTTTTCCACCGACGACGTAACACCGGGATATCACCCCAAACCTCGCTCGAAGGCGTCTCAAAATCGTCCCCAGATACATAGAAGAATCTGGTTTTCCAATACCTGAATGACGAAGGTAATTTCTTGACGATCCTAGTCCCTCTCTCCCAAGGCACTAGTTCATAATACCCATACTCCTTTGACGCTTTCAAACAATACAAATACACTAGTTCATCTACCCTAATCATATCCCCGTCATTAGCTGCCAGCCATATCCCCATACAGCTGATTAGAATTCTCTAAGAATTGGGCACGAGCTGCCTCGGAGCGATACCAAAATAATGCAACAGCTCCATCAGGAAGGGATGGACGGGGAACCTCAACCCACAAATGAAGGCAGCCTCATAAAAGCAAACCTCACCGGGGAAGAAGTGACACGCCCGATCTTCCACACTGGGCAGACGAACCCTAACCCTATCAGGAAACTGAAATCTATCCCTAAATCTTGCCAGCGTGTCAGCATCTAACCCACACTCCTCACCCTGGGCATAAAAAGCCCTAACCTCTCGAGAGCCCAAAACGGCTGTATCTTCGTCCACCGGGCCGCTGTTGGACGACAATCCAGTCTCAAGCTCACTCGACCTAACCTCCGACATATCTACTCGCACCCCAACCTCGTTCCTAAACCAATCCAAAGACTGATGAAGCAAAGGCAACAGATCAGCCAAAGCAACACTTAAACAGTTACCCTCAAAAACAAAATCCTCAATGTTCGAGGGAACCCCCGAAAATCCACCTAACCGAGCAAAAAGAAATGAAATTGAGGGGCAAGCTACCCTAACCTCTGAGCTACTAAGCATGAAAAACCCAGAAAACGCAACAGACTAAACCCCCATAAAAAAAAGAAAAAGAAAAAAAAAAAGAACAGAATCAGAGCCAAGGCAATAACAAAACAGGGAAGCAAAACACTAGAAAATGAGCGTACCTTGAGGAAGCAATTAGAAGAAGAAGCACCACCAAAAGAGGAAGAACCACCACACCGGTTGCTAGTTCGCAGAAAGATGGCAGAGAGAGTTCGCCGGAGAAGAGGCTCAGAGCGAATGATTAGAAAACTTTTTGAAAAAAGAGAGAATGTGAGCAAAAGAAGGTTTTAAACTGAGGCCTTGGAAAACTGAAAAACCAGCGGGAAGCCCAATAGTCCCACCAAATCAGAGCATTAACTGCACCTACCAGCACGTGCCACGTGTGCCACGATTTGCGAAGCGCCGCCACTTTGCATTTACTGCGGATCGAAATCCCAAACGACACTCGTAAACTGTAAGACTCTTCACATTCGATGATCGTCATTTCAATGACGAACATAGAATTGGGGGGCAACTGACGGGACTGACGAAGTTCATGGACACACTGACGATGCCATCGACACGGACGATCCCAGACTCTGGCTAGGTGAGTCGATCATACGCTTTACTGACGAACATATCCGGACCATTCAATGCAGGCAAAATGGTTACAGAAACAACTGTATGATCCGTTGAAAGGCAATAATGGCACACTAAAAGGCCTCAGACGTTACCAAAAGGAGCATTAAAAATCTCCATAACTACCCAACGGCTAGAAGCCAGGAGAAGGTATATAAGTCTCCCATATTGCTGAAGAACAGGTACATACACACAGAAAAATCACTGAGACATTTTCCTTATTCTTTCCAACTGCATTGTTCATTTTATACAAACATTCTTTTACTAACTTTGGCATCGGAGGCGTTGTGGCAGGCACCACATCGGTGTTCATCTCCAAGGGCTGAAAGATCGTCTCCGTCCAATGAACAAGTGCTGACAAGTTCACACTCATCAGGAAATGTAAATTTAATACCACAAGCAATCAAGAAACTTGTGTGCATGCTTGTGTGTGTGTAACATGAGTGGTGTAACTTTTTGTTAATGTTAAACAACTTAGTAACTTCTAATTGGTTTAATATATTCAAAATAGCTACATTGGATTACATACATTTTCATTGCCCTTAACACGAATGTCAAAATTTTCATATTAATCGGATGTTATTTATTATTTGATCAACAAAATTATGTTTCAGTTTTTATAAATTAAAAATTTAAATATAAATTAAAATTAAAGAGTCAATATGATCTATGTAAACAATTTACATATTTTAACTTAAATCTACAAGACGTAACATATATAAAGTAAGAATCAAGGTTGTAGTAGCCTAAATTTTTATTATGTCATTAAGAAGAGTATAATGGGTTTCAAAAAAAAAAGAAAAAGAAAAAGAAAAGAAAGAGTTTAACAGGATATATATATGCATTTATTTTCACTTATTAATATTTGGTCACTATTTATTAAAATAAATTACTTTTACAGTTAATCTTTCTAAAATTTATATGAGATTAGAAATATGGTATTCTTGCTTAATTTCAGTTCCGTTGATTACAATTAAAACAAAATCAAACAAAATATTAATATATATTTAAGAATATAAAAATAAGATTATGTGCTTAAATTTTTAAAAGTAATTATATATATTTTTAATTCACTTAACAAAATAAGTTCATATTTTAATTATAATAAACATGAAAATTTACATTCTTGCTACCTATGAAAATTGACATTCCATTTCTTTACAATAATGTATAATATAATTGGAATTAATTTTCTAAATATTATAAAGCATAATCAATATAATACATAAGTCGTAAGTCGAGTTGGACATTTGTTAGCTCAATTGGTAAAGTCTCTAATGGTTGAATAAGAAATCTGGGGTTCAATCCTTGTCTACACAAAAAATCGACTGGTGTCTTGGTTTGATGATAGCTATCATTAAGAGTGAACACCATAGGTTGAAACTCTCTAAAAAAAAAGATCTAATTATTCAGCACTCCCAAAATATAATAAATGTGTACTCCTCACCCCACCCCTCTCCCCAACCTCACAAGAATTGTGGGCACTCTAAGAATAATGAATAATTTGTGTCAATATATTATGCATTTATTATCATGCTTTAATTATCATTGTATACTAATAATTAAGATGGTCATGCTAACGAATACCCTTAGGGCAATAATTAACAATCCATTTTAGGAAAGTTTTGAAACCACTTTTAATAGAAATGATAAAAGCTATCAAAACATTAATTACTTTTTCCCCCCCTCCATAAAAACTGTCTTTAAATAGATTGTTAACTATTGCCTTAAGGGTATCCGTTAACATTTCCCTTATCAATAATATACGCATAAATTAAAATAGTATTCTTTAGTGTCCACTTTTTTATACACACATTAGAATAGTATAATTGAAAATGATTTAACAATAAGTGTACATAACACCACTAAAGCATGGGAAAAATGCATGAGTGGTTAAATCCAGACGTTACACGCGGAGCAGCTGTGAGGGAAGGGAGAGTAGGTGTTGGCTAAAAGATTCTGTCTTGGTCAATGACAAAGGCATGATTGCCTTAGGAAGGAATTAAGATTTACACCTGACATAGTACTCAAGTACCCACTAAAAGGGAGATAGTGACCTTTTAAGGTCAGAGACTATGAGGACACCCCTTATTGGTTGAGGGCATCATAAGTCTCCTTAGGGAACAAATGCACTAATCACAGTATTCCTAATGTCCCTCTCAATGTCCAAGACTTGTCTCCCATGTAAAAGCAATGCTACCCACCCACGGGTCCTTGTGCCACGTTGGCGTAGCTTTTATCCTATAGTCAGCAAATAATATCACAACTGTAAAAAGATCTTAAAAGATAGAATATGTTGACTTGACACCTATCCTTGTACTCAGCCATATTCCTTAGAGTATAAAAGGAACATGCAACTGAACTTCTAGGGCAAGAACCCAACTAGATATTTTGGGAAATGAAAGTGGAGAGTTAGTAGGAAAGAAAGGCAACTTTATTGTAAAATTTTCTCTTTCTGATACATAATATGAGCTAAGTCGAGCAAGAATGTTATGTTCTTGCTCAAACTGTGGTTTTTTTTTATCCCATCTCTAGGGTTTTCCACGTACATCATGTGTTATTTTGATAACCATCTTCTTTTTTTTTGTCTAAATGTGCGTCTTTTTCATTCCCCACCATCACTTTCTCTATTTTCTTGTTCTGTGTGTTGAGCATCATGTCAAAGCTCGCATCTATTCGGGCTTTCTCATGTAAATGTACTGTTAGACGACTTGTTTCACTTCCATAAATGCTCAAATCTAACTTGCACATACATTTTTGGTGACTACGCTGGGGATCTCTAGTTATTTTTCTTTTTAAGGGTGTTTTCATTAAGTTGTACTCCTCTATTTGCAGTTACTTTCTCTATGCCTTCGAGAAAGAAGGTATTTGCTGGGACATTGGCTAGTATGGATGAGAATCACCGATTAGCACCAAGTGTACATCACATGTCCATGCATTCTGAGGGCGTAGGGTCTTTAAGTGAAATTGCTCATCGTGAGAGCAGGGTGACGATGGCTGCCATTGAAGACCTTCAACGTGCTTAAGCTACTATGTGGGTTGAGTTCCAGTCCTTACATTAGGAGACAACTGTACCTCAGGCTCCACAAGGTCCTTAGGGGTCTTCTTATGTAACTAGGGAAGATATACACGCTATTCTATTTGAAGCCAAGAAGATTGAAAGTGTTGTTTATGTTAATACCAGGCCTCCTTATCCTGAAGAAATAGCTGGGAAACCTTACCTTGCTAACTATACACCTCCTATATTCCCTAAGTATGATGGCAAAATAGGGAACACTAGAAAGCGTATTAGGTGATATGTGGATGCCCTGACAGTTCACTTTCATGATCAAGAGTTGAGGCTCAGAGAGTTTTCTAACTATTTAAAAGGTTGAGCTTTTACTTGGTATACCAGTCTCACAAAAGAGTCAGCAACATAGTTCATGAAAATGTTCTTTGCTTTGGAAGAAAAGCTTACGTTGTTAGATCTGCAACATGAGAAGCAAAGGGTGTCTGATTGATTGCTAAAGATCTCTCTCTGTTGTGTTATGATCTTGTGGAGGAAGAGAGGCTGGTGGGTGTTTGTATCGTAGGTATGTTGTATGAATATTGGCCTTACTTAGAGAATCTCCAGATCTCTAGTTTTATGAGAGTTGTAGAGGCTGCAAGGAGAACAAGCATGTCTATAAGGAAGCCTTCGAAGGGATCAGCTTCATAAATTGTGAGTGCTCCTAGACAACCATGGAGGAGAGAAAACAAGAAAGTGGAGTTTGTTGTGACAGAAGAATCAAAGAAGATGGCCAAAGGAAGGAAGATGGATAGAGGTGGTATTCCCCTTCCTTTTACCATGTCTACTGAAGAGTTGTATAGCATCCTAAAAGCTTGGGTGAAAGATGGTATAGTGACATTGCCTAAATGCAAGCATGAGCCTATAGAAGAGGAGAAGTGAAATCTATTCTATTGTAGGTATCACAAGAGATGTGACCACCATACTATGGATTGCTATGCTTTAAGAAATATCTTCTATGATAGGGTAGCCAAGGGAGATATCAAATTTAGGAAGAGAGCTGACCCAAGAATGCCTAAGCTAGAGGTGGCAATGACTTTCTTCATGGGTTGTGAAGATCCTATAGAGGAAGAAGCAAAGAACATGGCTAGTAGTAGCCCAGCACCGTCATCATTAATAGATGAAAAGATGATAGCGAGAATCCAACAGGAAGATAAAATAAATTCCTTTCTTGAGGGAATAAGTCTTAGACCGATCGATAGAAGAGAAGTAGCCTAGGCCTTAACCAAGGTGATGGAAATGAACCATGAAGTGGCCATTGTTGAAGGAAGTTTGATGCAAGTGGCATACGAGGAAGCAAAAGATTCAGTCACTTTCTCTAATAAAGATCTAGTCAATCGAACTGTTGATGGTGATAAGCCTTTGTATGTCACTGCCTTTGTGGGAGCATCTTGAATGAAAAGGGCATTGGTGAACACTGGTGCTTCCGCTAATATTCTACCTCTCCCAACTTTTGATGCTTTGGGAATCCTGAGGGAAAGAATCATCCCAAAGCTAATGCAAGTGGTAGGAATAGGATCTCTACAATAGAATACTATTGGGCATGTGTCTTTGGACCTTAGGGTTGGGCCAATTCAGGCATCAACTATCATGCATGCAATGGAAGGGAATACATCTTACCACATCATCTTAGGTTGTTCATGGTTGAGGGCGTATAAAGCAGTGGCTTCCACATATCATCAATGTATGAAGGCCATCTAGAGGAACAAGCAGGTAGTTATCGAGGCCACCAAGATGCCTTTTAATAGAGCAAAGCTTCATTTCACCGAAGCAACTTTATATCAAAATTATGAACTTGAAGGCGAGAATAGAATTCTTCCTTTCAATCCTATTTCCTTACAAGTAAAAGAGGAAGATGATGGCGAAGTGGTAGAACTAGAAAGGCCTTCCAAGATAAGATGGGTCACTGAGCTTAATGGTCGGGTGCTATATGAATTCTAACGGTTAAAGGAAGGGGATGAGGAGGATGGTGAGCCTAATTCCCTTAATCCAATAAAACAGCCAGAGGAAGTTCATATAGCTGAGGAGTTTGTGAAGGAAGTCCCTGAGTGTATGAATGATGGTGTTAAGAATGTACAAGAAGGGCTCATTGAGTTCAACCTAGGTGATGGTGAAGAAGATGAGAAAATGGTAAAGATTAGCAAGAATCTATCTAGAAAAGAGAGAGGAAGGTTGGTAGCTCTGTTGAAAGAGTACAAGGATGTCTTTGCTTGGAGCTATCAAGAAATGCTAGGTCTAAGTCTAGGCTGAAGAACATGTGGGTGAGGAGATTTGAGAGTGAGAAGAGTTTTGGGTCGAGTGAGAGAGTTTTCTGTTGAGAGAGAAGAGATAAAATGAAATCGGATCACGCTTTATCTATATATAGAAAAACACACTTGATGGATCAAGGATCTATTCGAGGTGCCATCGAGAAGAAACCCAAAAATCTCAATGGATCAAGAATGTGTCGAGGATCTGTCGAGCAAATAGAGAGGTCAGAAGTCAACCTCGATGGATTGGCCTGCTATCAACAAACTATCGAGAGTAATACAAAGAGGCTTGATAGAAGAGGATGTGTTGAGGTATCTGTCGAGAAGCCGTCGAGTTTGAAGAAAAAGAGTTTTTCAAGGGAGGAAAAACACATAAAGATGAATGCAACAAACAAGATACTCAAACAAAGATCCACTCAACATGTTAAGCTCTCAAAATATCTCTCAACATATAAGCAAAGCACCCATAGATCCAACACACACACACACACACACACACACACACACACACACACTCTAAACAAGTCTAACCAATTTTATATTTCAAAAACGAGTTAAGACAGTGTAGTGAGCATATATTAACACATGTATTCCTTGTGATGGCCAAATCACATTATACCTTCATATGTATCAAAAGTAGTAAAGAGTATGCGTGTTGTGTGTGAAAACATAGCAAGAGTGCACAAGTTTCTCATATTATGAAGATTCAAGATATGGGGTGATCTAATACAATTCACACACAATCATAACCATTTGATGGGGACTATCACCTTTGAGGTACATCATATAACTCATACATCTCCTAGAAACACACTTACAACCATGTTTAAAAGCATTTTGATCTTTTTGCTTTTCATGTTCTTTCCATATTTTTCTTTTTGAACATTCCATGCATGTGCATATATAGAGAGAAGAAATATCTAATTATGTAAGCCAAAAACATCACAATTTTACTATACTGAAGCATACAGATGTTATACATGATTGGCGGGCTTTAGTGATGAGATGGTTATTTATACCTTTCTCTTAGCTTTTTCTAGTCCTTCCCATAAACAAGAGTGATTAGAGTATAAAGAGTGAAAGATCACTTGATCGTACTTAACACAAACACGAGCTACAAAGCTCACTTGCTTAGTTATGCATAAAGATGCTCATCTAAGCTACAAGAGATACAAAGTTTAGAAAACTTTCTTTCGAATGGCCATCCAAGGTACACAAGTACCAATATACACAAACATACACTATTTTTGTATTTTTCTGATATTTCAAAAAAAAATTTTATATAAAACAAAACTAAAAACAAACAAATAAAAACAGTTTAAACAAAACATACAAAGCATAAAGACTAGACTGACTAAAAAACAACTAGAAAGCAAAACAAACAAGTTATGCAAGACCATAAAGGGAGAGAGAGAAAAAATGACTAAATCACTTTGAGCCTTTTTCTTTCCAAACTTTGGTTTTAAAGGAAGATCATTTCCTAGAGGTGAACCTTTGTTCCGGATGTGAGGGGTAAGAATTTAAACCATTCAAATTCGAAAGGAACATGAAGGCCTTGAGAAGATCTCCAAGAGGACCAAAGATGGTGGAATTTGACCTTGACCACCAAATGATAACACATTATTGCTCTGTTGAGTGGTTAACCATTTATAGCAATTTGGACAAGTGTGTCTCGAAACTCCACAGTGATGACAGAAAATGCGGCTTATTTTGTTGAGACTTTTTATTGTTGTCTTTCTTAGTCCTAGGGTTCGTAGTCTTTTTCTTTTCAACCTTAGGGGGTACTCTTAGAATAGATATTTCCTTGTCTAAGTTCTCACTAGCTATTTTAGTTTTAGCTTCATTATTTTCAGCATCATTATCATTAGCAAGTGAAACAAAAAAAATCTTACTAAAAGAGGCAATATTAGGAGAAGAGAATTCATACCCCAAACTGAGTTTTTCAGAAGCAACTTTCTGAAAGTTTAGCATCTCATTAAGCTTTGCACTTGAAGTCCTCTTCAATTGAGCTCTGACTTGAAACAGCTCCGCTTCAAGCTTCTTGGTCCTTTTAGTCAAGAAATTGTTCTCAAATCGCAGTGCTCCAATGGTTTGATTGACTTCATCAACCTTGGTAGAGAGCTCCTCTCAATCTAGCTCCACATGACTCAACTCCTTGTTGGCTAGCCTATACAGTTTCTCATACTTTTTAGAAACCTTATACAATTTTGTATAGGCTATGTGGATGTCATCTTGTTCATCCATTTTCTCAAACTTAGATTCCACTAAGTCCTTTTCTTCATCCATTGCTTCTACAACCCCCTTAGTAGGATCCATTGTGGCAATGAAAGCACTCAAGATTCCCTCATCATCACTGTCATTTTACTTAGTCTCAAGCTTGATATTACTTAAGGTAGCAACAAGAGCCTTGCTTTTCCCAATTGACTTGAGCTTTGTTGGACATTCTTGTTTCATGTGTCAAAAACCTTGACATTTGAAGCACTTTGGTCCAGAGGGAATAGTATATTGACTGCCATCCTTAGCATCCTTCTTCCCTTTATCTTGACTTTTGAATTGAGAAGAACTGGATTGCTTATGGTCTTTGTCGAAACCTTTCACATTGGCATTTTTCATGAACTTCTTGAACTGCCTAGTTATGTAAGACTTCATCTTGGAATCTTCATCATAATAAGACTCATTAGTTTCATTACTTTTAGCCTTCAGTGCCATATTCTTACTTTTGGTTCCTTTCCCAAGTCTAGTCAAACCAAATTCATCGATTTGCTAGTTGCCAATCAACTTCTTTAAAGGAATGGTGTCAATATCCTTTGATTCTACAATTGCTATTATCTTGGCATGCAATCTCTCAGGGAGAGATTTAAGCACCTTTCTCACAATCTTGGGCTCGGAAATATGATCACCAAGATTGAATGCTGAGTTCACTATGTCCTTTAGGTTGGCATAGAACTCATCAAATGTCTCATCTTCCTCCATCTTTATCACTTTAAAGCTAGTCATGGGCTTTGGAGCTTTGAAACCTTGAAAGCCTTAGTCCCTTCATAGGTTCTTAGGAGGATGGTCTATGCTTCATTTGCAGTTTCAGATGAGGATATTTTCTTGAACTCCTCATTGGTCACTGCACTTAACAAGGCATTCAATGCTCTGTTGTTGAAGTTTTCCGCTTTGATCTTGGCCTCATCCTAATTAGCCGACGCTTCCTTTAGCTTCATTGAGCCAATTTTCATAGCTTGCCAGACCTTCTCATCTAAAGACTACAAAAAAGCTCTCATGCGTACTTTCTAGTATGCATACTAGTGCCATCAAATAAGGGAGGTATAATAAGAGACTATCCTCTATCCATGACAAATAGGGGTCAATGGATCACACAGCAAAGATTAAAACCTAATCAAAGTGTGCCCACTCTGATACTAGTTGATGGGTTAAAAAGAATTAACCCCTTACAAATTAATTACTTACCTAAGTTAATTAATTAGGTTTGATAGGCCAAAAACGTATTGACCCCTTATGATGAATTAATTGATTAATTAGCCAAGTTTATTAATTAATCAAATTAACATGTAATTGTACGTGGTAGCATAAACAAATCACCAATTAACTAAAGTATGCAGCAGAAAATAAATTGATGCGGTAATTTTTTTATGAATGGGGAAAACCTACACGGCAAAATCCTACCGAGTGATTTTAAGGTTATCACTTGTTAGGACATATGTGTTTCACTTGTTATAGAACATGTGTCATTCTTTTATGTAATTGGCTAATCCTTTGACAAAACACACTTTACTTGTAATTGAGTAGTTCTAGTTGTTTTTAATACTTCCAAAAATAAGGTTTCAAGATCAAGTGTTGAAGTTATCAAGCCTGTCCAAGAAAACAAGCTAATAGTGCAATTTCATTAAAGCTCGACAGCTGCATCTATCGAGCTTAAAGGAAGTTGTCTCAAGCCCGTAAGCTCGACACTTGCTCGATAGCTTCTCGACACCTCCTATCTGTTGAGATTTAAGAAATTCAGAATTCTAATCTAATTTCTTGTGATCCGTGAATGTGTCTTTAGGCATTATTTTCTCCTAACCCTAGACATATAAAAGGATTGTTTTAAGGGTCGTCAAATAGTTTACAAGTTGCACAAGTATTGAGAAAACTCTGTTGAAGCAAATTGTGACAAGAGACGAAGTTCTTGACCTAGTTCATTTCTTCTTGAAGAAGTTGCTGTGTATGTGCACATTTGGGTTTTGTGACCAAGCATCTTCTTAATTTTCATCGTGTAGGATGAACTAAATAACTTTGTAGCCAACCTCTCTTTCAGTTGGTGTTGAAGTCACGTACTGAGATCCGCGTATTGGTTAGTCATGTACTTGGGAGCCGTGCATCAAAAAGGGGAAACTGTTACTACAGAATAAGTCTAATTGGGTATTGGGGTAAAGGTTCAACTGTAGGTTGGAAAGGTACTTGAGATTCCTTTACTTGTAACTGCTTGTTGTGATAATAGTAGAGTTTCAGGAGTGTTGACCTGAAAATCAGCCGATGGGGTTTTTGCTATTAAGTTTTCCCCATTCATAAACAAATCACCGTGTTATTTATTTTTCGCTGCATATTTAGTTTTTTGGTGATTTGTTTATGCTACCACGCGTATGTATGTTAATTAACTTAATTAATATACTTGGCTAAATTAATTGGTTAATTAATTACAAAGGGTTAATTTGTTTTTAGCCTATCAAGTGGTATCAAAGCAGGCACACTCTGATTAGGTTTAATATTTTCTGTGTTGATCCATTGACCCCTGTTTGTCATGGATAGAGGATAATCATTAATCATACATCCTTTATTTGATTGCACTAACTATGCATATTGGAAAGTACACATAAGAGCTTTCTTGTAGTCTTTAGATGAAAAATGTGGCAAGCTGTAGAGATTGGCTGGACTAAGCCAAAGGAAGTGCTGGTCGATTAGGATGAAGCCAAGATCAAGGTAGCAAACTTCAACAGCAGAGCGTTGAATGCCTTATTTAGCGCAGTAACCAATGAGGAATTCAAGAAGATACCCTCTACTGAAACTGTAAAGGAAGCATGGACCATCCTCCAGATAACCTATGAGGGTACAAAGGCTGTCAAGGACTTAATGCTTCAGCGGTTCACTACAAGCTTTGAAGAAATTAAGATAGAGGAAGATGAGTCGTTTGATGAGTTCTATGCCAAGCTAAAGGACATAGTGAACTCTACTTTTAATCTTGGGGAAACCATTCTTGAACCCAATATTGTAAGGAAAGTGTTCAGATCTCTACCCAAGATATTCCATGCCAAGATTACAGCAATAGAATAATTAAAGGATATTGATAAGATTCCTTTGACTGAGCTGGTTGGAAACTTGCAGACCTATAAGCTAGGGTTGACCAGAATTAGCAAGACTAGTAAAGGCAAGAGCATGGCCTTGAAGGCAAAAAGCAGTGACACAGATGAGTCTTCCAATGATGAAGATTCCAAGATGAAGTCCTACATCACTAGGCAATTCAAGAAGTTCATGAAGAATGTCAATGGAAGGAACTTCGACAAAGATCGTAGACAATCTAGTTCTTCTCAGTCTAAGGGCCAAGACAAAGGGAAGAAGGATGCAAGGGATGGTAGTCAGTACACTGTTCCTGCAGGACCAAAGTGCTTTGGATGTCACAGATTTGGTCACATGAAGCAAGAATGCCCCACATATCTTAAGAGCATTGGGAAAAGTAAGGCACTTGCTGCTACCTTAAGTGACACTAAGCCTGAAAATGATTCCGATAGTAAGGATAATGGAATCTTAAATGCCTTCACTGCCACAGTCAATCCTACTAAAGGGATTGTTGAAGAAGTGGAAGAAGAAGAAAAATTGGTGGTTTCTAAGTGTGAGAAGATGGATGATCAAGATAATATCCATTCAGCCTATGAGAAATTATACAAGCTCTCTGAGAAGCATGAAAAACTGTATAGGTTAGCCACCAAGAAGCTTAGTGATGTGGAACTTGATCATGAAGAGCTTTCTACAAAGTTTGATGAAGCTAATCAAATAATTGGTGCACTAAGGTTTGAGAACAATTTCTTGGCTGAGAAGACCAAGAAGCTTGAAGCAGAGCTGTTTCAAGTTAGAGCTCAATTGGAGAGGACTTCAAGTGCAAAGCTTGATGAGATGCTCAGCAATCAGAAATATGCTTCGAATTGAACAGGTTTAGGGTCTGGTCTTTCTTCCTCTAATAATACTTATACTAGTGCTACTGTTTTTGTTTATCCTGCTAATAATACTGAAATTGAAAACACTGATATTAAAACTGAATTAACTAGTGAGAACCTTGACAAGGGTAAATTTATCTTAGGAGCACCTCCTAAGCAAGTTAAGAAAGATGTTAAAAACCTTAGGGCTAAGAAGGCTAACTCTCAAAAGCCAAAATAGAAGAAGCAGCATTTTTGTCATCATCGTGGAGTTGCCAGTCATGCTCGATCAAATTGCTATAAGTGGTTAGCTACTTAACAAAGCAACGACATGATAGCATCTGGAAGCCAAAATTAGCTTCAATCCTCTCTTACTCTTAGAGATCTTCTGAAAGCCCTCATGTTCCTTTCGAATTTAAACGGTTTCAATCCTTCCCCTTCACTGCAGATTCAAGGGTTCAATCAAAGGAAAGGTTCTTCCAAAGTGTGGAAGAAAAATGACTCTAAGTGATTTTATCACTTTCTTCTATCTTCTTGTTTTTGTTTATTGCATTACTTGTGTGTTTTGCATTTCTTTTGAGTCAGTTTAGTTTTATGCTTTGCTTTGATAATATATTTTTGTTTATTTTGTTTTTTGATATAAAAAAAAAATTGAAAAATACAAAAACAGTGTGTGTATACTTCGGCATAGCAAAAGGGCAGTGTCAAAGACACCTGTATGCTTCGGCATAGCAAAAGTGTAGTGTCAAAGACATCCGTATGTTTCGGCATAGAAAAAGTTCAATGTCTATGCTTAACATGTTGGGTATTTCTTTTCTCTCTTCTATATGCCCATGCATGATATGCTTAAGAGAAAATATGCAAAGAAAATAAAAAGCAAAAAGATTAAAATGCTTTAAATATAATTGCAAGAATGTTTTCTAGGAGATGTGGGAGTTATAAGATGTACCTCAAAGGTGATAGGCCCCATCAAACAATTATGATTATGTGTGAGTTAAAGTTATTTTTTCATATCTCAGGTCGTCATAACATGTATACACATATATAATCTTGCGATATTTTTCACACACAACACGTAATATTCTTTGCTACTCTTGATACATGTGCACAATGTGATTTGGTCATCACAAGTGTTTACATGTGTTAATGTATGTTCACTAAACTGTCTTGACTCGTTTTTGAAATATAAAATTGGTTAGACTTGTTTAGTGTGTGTGTGTGTGTGTTTCTGAGGATCCATGTGCTTGAAAATATTTGTTGAGAGATGATTTTGAGAGCTTAATATGTTGATTGGATCATTGATTAAGGCGTATGTTGGATTGCATTCATGTATGTGTTTTTCACTTCTTGAAAAACTGTTTTCAAAAGCAAACTCAACGCCTCCTCGATACCTCCTCAATACCTAGCTATTTGTTGAGCTTCTCAAGCTTTTCTTTATCGCAATCTCGACACCTCCTGGACACTTGGTGGATTGATCAAGAAAGTTTCTATCTTCTCAATACCTTCTCGATACTTGGTGGATCAATCGAGCTTCTGTTCTTGGTTCTGGTGTTTATTCCTCGATACCTTTTCGACACCTGTAACTGTCGACGTGCATTTTCTTGACACCTTCCTCGACAGATATCTTGACACCTCTCGATACCTTATCTATCGAGATTTGCTGAGGTTCCTATATAAGCTCTGTTCGCGATCCGGTTCTCATTTTCTCGATCTCTCTCAATCAGTCCACGACTGTTCATCTCCAAAACATAGTTTTCTCACTCAAAACCTTGAACCCACGTGATTTTTGGCCCTTCCTTGCTTCAAATCACTTGGTATGATCTCTTTTCCCTTCATTCTTCATGCATTTCATGTTTTGAATTTTAGGTTTTGGGGTTTTTGAAAAATTTTGGGGGTTTTCAAAATTAATGAGTTTTTTCTTGAAATTTTGGGATGGGTTTTCATTTCAATGTGTTCAAAATGTCATGCATTGCATTACATTTGCATTAGAATGGTATTTTCATGCATTTAGATGTTCGTACTATGTTTGTGTGCTGGTAGGTTTAGATTGGGTTGAGCCCATAATGAAATTTCTTTTGCATGTCACATGTTCATGCATCCTTATGCATACGTACTCTCTATTCAATATATTTGATATATTTGAATTTCTTTGGGACTTTTCTGATTGTCTCTTTCTCTTTCTCTTTCTCATTCTGTTTACGTTAGTAGTGTCTATGGCACCTAAGCGTAAATCTACTCTGGCTCGGAATCTTCTGCTTTCTGGAGCTTCTTCATCTTCTAATTCTGCTCCTCTTAATCTTCGATTCCGTGATGATGATGCCCACAAGGCATTTTCAAAGAACTTTTCTAGACGAGGTGTTCATTTGGAAGGCCAAGTCATTTTGGCGAACTTTGCCGACACTGACCTTCCCTCTGTCATTCACAGTAGGGGATGAGAGTCACTGTGTGACGTCCCGGTCACATGTCCTCTTGTGCTTATTCAGGAGTTTTACTCCAACATGCACAGGATCAATCGTTCAGTACCTCTCTTTTTTACTCATGTTCGAGGTACGCGCATTCCTATCACACCGCAGCTAGTTGCAGATGTGCTTAGGGTTCCTAGGATAGAGTTTCCTGACTATCCTTCTTATGAGTGTCTGAGGACTGTGTCCAAGGATGAGCTCATATCTGCTTTCTGTAAGCGCCCTTCAGAGTGGGGTTAGCGTCAGTTCACATCATGTCGGCCTTTTGCTAAATGTCCTAGATTCTTAAACATGGTGATGACTTTTGTACTACATTCGCTTTCTCAATACAACTCTATCACAGAGCCTCGTGCTCGATTTTTGTTATCCCTCCTTAAGCATCTTACCATAGATTTTTCTTCTCATTTTATTTTGTCTATTATAGATGTTCATTTGGATGCGGTGACCTATGATAAAATTATCTTTCCTTTTACTATCACGAGGATTCTACACCATTTTTCCATTCCTTTTCCCATGTCTGTCCATTTTACTTTCATGTGTGCCATAGATGCTGCTACCATAAAACGTAGTGAGGCTTATTTTAGGTCGAGATAGCAGGATTTCACTCCTCCCTCCTGTTCAGCTCCATCCCGATTTACTCCAACTACATCCGCTCTTTCTTCCTTTATGAGCGATGTTTCACTTGGAGACATCATGGCACAACTGTAGCGTATGGATGCTCGCCTCGATACATTCTCCATTGAGTTGTATCAGGTGAATGTTCGTATTGGTCGTATTGCATGACAGCAGGCGACCATGGGTAGTCTTGCTCCTGAGGCTACTCGTTCACCACCTCCTCCATTAGCTTCTGATTCTAAGGATGATGATGGCGAGGATGATGATGCTTCAGATGATGATGATGGAGATGTTAGCTCTACTGATGAAATGTCTACTTAACACTCTACCCTTTGTCACTCATGACAAAAAAGGGGGAGTAGTTTTGGGATATAAGAGTAGTCATCTTAGGGGGAGAGTTAGTATAGGACATTTTTGTTAGGGGGAGTGTTGATACTGTTGATACTTGAGGAATGTAGTGAGGATATGATATATCTTTTTCTTTTCTACTTTTTAGATACATTGTTCTTGTATATGAGATCTTGTGACTAGTTTTTACATACATTGTATTTATTTTCTCTATATGTGGATGTATGTTTCTTTCACTTATCTCTATATGTGTTGTTTCTTTTCTATCTTTATACACATGTTTCTTATACTTGTATGCAATCTATTATTTCTGTTTCACACAAGATGCCTTGATGAGTTTTTGTTTAAAGTGTTTCAGAAATATAGGTTGTCAAAGTCTACTTGCCATAAACTGCTTTTTTGCAAAATTTTTCAAGGGTTTGTGTTAAGATATATTTTATTGTATTCAACAAGTGAATATGAGTTGAGTGATTTATGACTTCTCTCATATGTTTATTTGTTTGTTATGGTTTTGTCACAGATTACCAAAGGGGGAGATTTTTAGGACATATGTGTTTCACTTGTTATAGAACATATGTCATTCTTTTATGTAATTGACTAATCTTTTGACAAAATGCACTTTACTTGTAATTGCGTAGTTCTAGGTGTTTTTAATACTTCAAGAAACAAGGTTTCAAGATCAAGTGTTGAAGTCATCAAGTCTGTCCAAGAAAACAAACTGTTAGTGCAATTTTATTAAAACTCGACAGCTGCATCTATCGAGCTTAAAGAAAGCTGTCTCAAGCCCATAAGCTCGACACCTGCTCGACAGCTTCTCGACAACTCCTATTTGTCGAGATTTAAGAAATTCAAAATTTTGATCTGATTTCTTGGGATTCGTGAATGTGTCTTTGGGCCTTCTTTTCTCCTAACCCTAGACATATAAAAGGATTGTTTTAAGAGTCGTCAAACAGTTTACAAGTTGCACAAGCATTGAGAAAACTCTGTTGAAGCAAATTGTGGTCAGAGACGAAGTTCTTGACCTAGTTCATCTTTTCTTAAAGAAGTTGCTGTGTATGTGCACCTTTGGGTTTTGTGACCTAGCATCTTCTTGATCTTCATCATGTAGGATGAACTGAAGAACTTAGCAGCCAACCTCTCTTTCAGTTGGTGTTGAAGTCGCGTACGGGGATCTGCACATTGGTTAGTCACATACTTGAGAGCCGTGCATCAAAACGAGGAAGCTATCACATAAGGGTTCAATTGTAGGTTGGTAAGGTACTTAAGATTCTTTTATTTGTAACCGTTTGTTGTGATAATAGTGGAGTTTCGGGAGTGGTGACTTGAAAATCACCCGGTGGGGTTTTTGTCATCAGGTTTTCCTCATTTGTAAACAAATCACCGTGTTATTTATTTTTCACTGAATATTTGGTTTTTTGGTGATTTATTTGTGCTACCACGAGCTTGCATGTTAATTAACTTAATTAATATACTTGGCTAAATTTATTGGTTAATTAATCACAAGGGGTCAATTCGTTTTTGGCCTATCATTACTCTTGAGAATCTACTATTATTAAAACAAGCGGTTACAAGTAAAGGAAACCTAGTACCTTATACCAACTTACAGTTGAACCATTACCCCAATACCCAATTGGACTTGTTCCATAGTGGCAATCTCTCATTTTCAATGCACAGCTCCCAATACATGACAAACCAATTGTGCAGATCTCAGTACGTGATTTGATCATTAACTTGAGAAGGTTATTGGTGCAAAGTTCTTCAATTCATCCAAATGAAGAAGATCATGAAGTTTCTTTATCACAAAACTCTACAGTGTACAAACACAGTAGCTTCTTGACTAACTAGGGCAAACTAGGTTTGTGATCACACTCTTCTTCATACTTGTGGAATTGTGCTCTCGTGTAATTTGTCACCTTTTTCAGCCTTTAAAATAATCTTTATATATGTTTAGAGTTGTGAGAAAAGAAAGCCCAAACATATACTCACGAACTGGATGAAAACAGTTTTGAAAAATTAAACTTCATAAACCTCGATAGATAGCCATCTATTGAGCTAGCTGTCGAGCCATAGGCTTCAGTAGTGTTTAAACCTCGATAGATGCTAGCTATTGAGATAGTTATTGAGCTTTAAAATCCTACACTTTATTCCTTGAATCTTGGACAGACTTGCATGACTTTAACACTTGAATTTGAAACCTTATTTCTTGAAACATTAAACACGTCCTAAATCTACCTAATTATAAGTAGAGTGCATTTTGTCAAATGATTAGCCAACTACATAAAATAGTGACATATATTCCTAACATTAAATCACATATGTCCTAACAAGGTTCAATTACATACAAAGAATAGTAACACAAACAAATCACCAAATTATCTAAATGTAGCCATAAATAAATTTGACAAGGTGATTTGTTTACGAATGGGGAAAACCATCGAGGCAAAATCCCACCAGGTAAATTTCAGGTCACCACTCCTAAGAATCCACTATTATCAATCACAAGCGGTTACAAGTATAAGGAATTTTACCAAACCTTTTGGCCTATCCCGAAATACCAACTTGACTAACACCAGCAACTTGAAGAAGATGTTGGTTGCAAAGTTCTTCTGTTCATCAACGATGAAGATCAGGAAGCTTCTCAGTTACAAAACCTTATGGCGTAAAGACACAGTAGCTTTTTCAAAAAGAATAATGAACTAGGTCACTTTCTGCATGTGCAACAGCCTTTAAAATAATCTTTATATATGTCTAGGGTTGTGAGAAAAGAAACCCTATACAAATACATAAGCATAGGCCTAGAATCAGATCTGGAATTTTTGATTTCGTAAGTCTTTAAAAAAATAACTTGTGTCAAGGTTCCGTCGAGCTTCAACATTAAATCTCGATAGAAAGGATTTTCTTGAGACTTCTATCGAACTTTAATGAACAACATTTTTTCACTTATTTCTTGGTCAAATCTTTATGGCTTTAACATTTGAATTGAACAACATGTTTCTTGAAGTCTCAAACCCATCTTAGATCTACCCAATTATAAGCAAAGTGCATTTTGTTAAAGGATTAGCCAATTACATAAAATATGAATGTTCAAATAGCGTGTAAAACACTATGAATGTTTAGACCCCCAATTACAAATTACAAATTCAAGCTTATTACCAAACAATAAATGTGCGAAACATGAAAATAAGCTAATAACAGAATTGATAAACAATCTAAATCAATTAAAATCACATTTACAGCAAAAATTAAATGGCAAAGATTAAGGAAAGAGAGATGCAAACACAAGGACAACACAGCGATGTGTTATTGAAGAGGAAATCGAAACCCACAGTGTAAAACCTCTCCGCCGCCCTCCAAGCGGTCAATAATCCACTAAAGAATGAAGTTGGGATACATGAACAGGAGAAGACCCTCTAAGCCTAATCTACCCAGTGTATCTAAGCCTTCCAAGCTTCTTGCCCCAATGAGGTTGTGTCGAACCTTTGTCTTCTTTAGCTTACCGGGTTCCGCTATAGCCCATAGCATCAACCAATAACCATTGGTCCCTTCCTAACTGCTTCCTAAGCACCAAATAGCCTTCTCACAAATATGGGTGTGGTGAGAAAGAATTTAGGTAATGAACCTCTCAAGGATGTAATAATGGAAAGGGTGAGAGTAGAGGAATTTGAAGAGTCTCTATGTGAAGATTGTGGATGAATCAATCTTATTTTTCTCTAGGGTTTCTCTCTCAAAATTCTCTCTAGAAGCTCTCAACATTTCGTGGGTATAAGGGGTATTTATACTAGGGGTATTTATACTAAGAATGCGTAGAGTTAGTTTTTCCAAAACAGAGCTAGTTGGCGACTTGGCCTCGCGACTTCACTGAGTTGCAAGTTCAAGCCACGAGCTAATTGAATGGCCAGACTGGACTTTTTGTCCTGTAGTGCAACAGCTAGTATGACGGTTCAACTTCTTTGCATGCTTTTCTCATGTGCATCATTTGGCGGTTTACCAGTCGCGACCCACCCGCGAGATCCAGTCGCGAGTCCCTGCTTCACTGCACATTCTTGAGTATTTCTTCACACTCTCTCACACACTACTCTTACAAGATTCTCACCTAAATATAGGGTTTCTAAATGCTGAATTACAAGTAAATTTGGCACAGAATAAAGCCAACAAGATGGTTGATTAAATTTAACCTCACAATCTGCCCCTTTGGTTATTCCATGACAAAACCCTACAACAAACTCTAGACTTACACGTGAGTTGGGAACAGTTGAACAAAACTCACTCACACCTAACTCTAGAATTTGTGAAGCTCTTGAACCATAAGAACAAGTATCTCTTGAAACACAACAACACAATATGATCATTGTATGCAGAAAACTTGTAATGCATATAGAACAAGCACAATGCGATCAAGCATAATGGAAATAAGTAATAAACCATGGCTTGACCAAAAACGAACAATCACCATAAATAGTGATCGCAATGCTCATTCACACATGGAATGAACATTCGGACATGCAAGCTAATTAACTCAATTGCAAAGTATCATTTGCATGTCCAACACTCAACCAAAGCAACAACACAAGGTAATTGCATTAAGGATATAAAATCCAACAAAGGGCACAAGAGTGTTGTACTTAAAGAAAATGCATGACATTTAATGACAAGTACAAAAGCTACAAAGCATGGGTATAAAACACCTTAAAAGCTTACAAAAGCAAATGGTACAAAACCAAAACTTAAACTGAATATATCAACTTATATACTTGAACCAATTGCTTTCAAAAGAAAATAGATCCATGAGTTTAAACCAAAATTAACCATAGTGTATCAAACCCATAATAAAAGCAAAACACATAAACCCATGATAAAATAAACACTGAAATGAAGTTTTTAAGTTAATCTCACCTTCAAACTAGCACTCCCCCTCAAGAGCTTCCCCTAAAAATTTCCCCCTTTTTGACCAGAATGGCCAAAGGGTCACTGCTGAGTGGAGAAGCTATCAAACTTTGTTGAGAGGATATTCATCTGATCTTGAAGTGTAGCCAACCTATCATATTTTTCATTCTAGACATCTCTGAGTCCATCTATTGTCTTTAGGATGATTTGGAAAGCATCTGAAGGTACAGCTAATGAAGATGAAACTTTGCTTCTCTTGCCATGACCTCTTGAGCTTGAAGGTTCTCTTGTAGCCTTTATCTTAGTTTCCAGTGGTTCACCTTCTTCTTCATCACCTAGGAGACGAACTTGTGTCCTTGTGATGGTTTGTTTGTTGATGGCTGAGAATGGAGGCATGAGACTGATATCTTGAGGGATTTCAACACCTTTCAATCTAAAAAGCCTCATAAGAAGGCTGGGAAAAACCAGCTTGGCCCTTGAAGTTGTTCTAGTCTCATCCACAATTGTGTCAAATATGTGAGAGCTGATGTCTATGAAGGCTTTCTCCTTGAGTTCCATGAAAAAGATAGCTTTTACATTGTTGATTGTAGTTAGCTTCCTTACTGGGTACAAGTTAAACATCATGATGGTAGTTAGACACCTCATGTCAGCTGGGAAGGCATTAGTATTAAGGCATCTCCCTTCTTTAACACCACCAATACCAGATTGGACAATTTCTATGGATAGTATTCTGTCCTTGTAATTGGTGAAGTCATGATCATCTAAACCTTCAAGTCCTAGCACCTCATCTATATCACCTGCATCTATACTAAATTCTGTAAGGTTGAAATTTATCAACCATCTTGTTGGCTTTATTTCGTGCCAATTTGCTTGTAATTTAGCACTTAGTAACCCTGTATTTAGGTGGGATTCATGTAAGGGTAGTGTGTGAAAAGAGTATAAAGAAATGTTCCTTAATGTGCAAAGAAGCAGGGCCTCGCGACTAGAACTTACAGGTGGCTCGTGGGTGCAAGCCGTCAGGTGAGAGTCACGTGTCAAGCATGCGGGAAGCTGAAGCATTTTGCCAGTTGGTGCACTACAAGAAAAAAATACCCAGGCTGGCCAGGCCGTTATCTTACGACTTGAACTCATGACTTGGACTAGTCGCGAGGCCAAGCCGCCAACCAGCCCTGTTTGGGAAAAGCTGACTCTTTGTATTGAAAACACACACCACGATATATAGACCCTTATACCCATGAAATGTAGAGAGCTTCCACAGAGAATTTTTTGAGAAACCCTAGAGAAAAACAAGATTTCCTCATCTCTAATCTTCATTAAGAGACTCTTCAAATTCCTTTACTCTCTTCCTTTCCATTGATACATCTTTGAGAGGTTCTTGACCAAATCTTTTTCTCATCACACCCACGTCTGTGAGAAGGTCTTTTGGTGTTAAGAGAAGCAGTTTGGAAGAAACCAATGGTTATTGGTTGATGCTATATGTTATAGCGGAATCCGGTAAGCTAGAGAAGAAAAAGGTTCAGCGCAACCTCGTTGGAGCAGAAAGCTTGGAGGGCTTAGGTACCTGGGTAGATTAGGCTTGGAGGGTCTATTGCTGTTCATGTATCCTAATTACAGTTTCTAGTGGATTATTGACTGCTTGGAGGGCAGCGGAGAGGTTTTACACCAAAAGCTTCAATTTCCTCTTCGATAACACATCGCATGTTGTCCTCATGTTTGCATCTCTCTTCCTTTATCTTTGCCATTTATTTTCTATTGTGGATGTGATTATAATTGGCTTAATTGTTTATCAATTCTGTGTTTGGCTTATATTCATGTTTTGCACATTAATTGTTTGATAATAAGCTTGAATTGATAATTTGTAATTTGGGGTCTAAACATTTAAGGATGTTTTACACACATATTGAACTTTCAAATTCCTTTCCTCTTATCTAGCAACTAATTTCATCCTCTTTTAGCACAGCATTTGCATAAAACTCCCTGATCAAAGGCTCACATACTCTAGGTAAGTCACTCAACAACTTATTCCAACCTCTGCCCTTAAAACAAGTGGGAATGAAAGTGTCCTTCAACTCCACTAAGTCCCCAAATCTTTCTTGAATGATTGTTGCATTCATGCAGTACACTTTGTATCTCTCAAAGTGTTGAGTAGATCTGAATTTGGAGTTATCCATTTTCAGCCTTTTATCACCCTTCTTAGCAATGGTTTTCTTCTTGGTAGGAGTCATCTGTAAACATAGAAGAAAATGAAAATTCAAACATTAGTAACAGGTTAGTATAACTGAAAAGAACATAGAACAATACCACCATTAAGTCCATATTCAGCTGAGATTTAGACATTGAAAGGGATAGCTCAAACCAAAAAGAAACTATCAACAATAGTTATGCCTAACACATTGTGATAGTGAGCACAACAACTTAATCAAGAACACGCTAGGGCACATTCCTTATCACAGACTTCAACATGCACAAGTATGTCTATAAGACATAACTTAATGAGTATGAGATGTTCAAACCAACACAGAGCAGACAATTATCCTCAAGGCAAAAGTAACACACATTATATCAGAGGACAAAAGCAACTATAAAGAAATAAAATATAACTCAACCAATAAGAATCAACAATACTCAAAAATAGAGTAAGTCACAGTAACCCCAAACAAATAACATATGACAAAGAGACAAATTAACATGGGTATGAGATTTATTAACCAACATAGATCAGAGAACAAACTCCAACAGTGAAACTAAAACATGATAACAACCATATTTAGTATCCTAGAAACAAGATCAACCAAACCCAAACACCTAAACTCATAAACATGAACCCAACCTATATCTGAAACTAAAAATATCACAAATTACAACCACAACTCACAGATTCAAGAAATAAAGCTCAAAACATGAAATATGTAGTGAGAAAGAGAAAGCCCATACCTTTTCCTTGAAGATTTGTGGTTGAAATGATGCAAAAATGGAGGTTTTTCAGAGTGACACGGTGAATTTTAAAGAGAGTTAAAATGGGGAAGACAATGAATAGACACAAAAGTTCGAGGGAAAAATGAAATGTTTTAAAAACTGCCCTTAAAATGGAAAAATGCAATTTTCGTGACTAAGTTAAGCCGCGTGCAAGTCGCCGGGGCCAGCCGCTAGAACACTTAAAAACAAAAATTTGAAAAAAATTTCTAAGTGTTTTTCGTGACTGGAAGGTATACTTGCGAGAAAGTCATGAGGTAAGTCGTGAAAATCTCTATGTACCCCTCGCAATTGGACCTTCCACCCATGAACAAGTTGCCACACTGAGCCGCGAGAAACATAAAAACTCAAATTTTGAAAAATATTCTAAGTATTTTTTGTGACTGGGACTTTGACCCACTAGTGAGTCTCGAATCCCTTTTGAGTAATGTTCACGACTGAGGGCATGCGACTGGACCAACCCACGATTGAGTCGCTAGAATAGGGCAAAAATGTTTTTGAAATTTTGATAATTTTTTGTAAAAACAAAATACTTTCCAAAAAAACTAAAACACTCAAAAATCTTTTTGTGTTTGATTAACAAAGATTGAGCATGTGAAAACACATTTAATCAAGTACAATCACACAAATGAATATGACATTCATTGAACATAGACATGTGTGATGTGTATGGATATCAGAAATGAGATAGTCCTTAATCTAATGTGAAGCTTCAATGATCAATTCAACAAGACATACACAACTAGCACTAGATAATGTGTCCCCTCTCAATTATAGAAACTAGTGTTTAACCCGCGCAATGTGCGGGATCATTTTACGTATTAGAAGGCAATCAAAACTTATATAGTTTTTTGAATTTTAAATATTTTCAAAGACAAATTTACACTTAGCTCAATATACTTCGCCTACTTTTTTCTGAAAGAATGTCATCCAATAATGTAACATGACATTATTTATAAATTGCAAATCTAAAGCCAACCAATATATTGGTTATCAAATCCTTTCTATAATATATATATATATATATATATATATATATGTAACATGTCAATTCTTATCGGATTATATTACCAATCTAAACCCAATAAAATGGCACATTTATTCATGATAAATCTGCGGTTAGATCCTATAAAAAAAAAAAAAAAAAATCTCCAATGAGAAAACATTTAGCAAAAGAATTAAAAATAAAACCTACAGTCAATTAAAATTTAGCCAAAAAAAAAAAAAAAATAGCTACAAAAAAAAGGGGGGAAAGTAAGCAGAAAAAGAGAAAGAGATACAAAAAGAAAAGTTGTGCAAAGAACATAAGAAAAAGAGGGGTTGTCAAGGCTCTTAAATGCCAACAATTGGCTCTGTTGATGCTAAGTTGCTTACAATTTTGATTAAAATGCTAATTAGTTCTTTTATTTATTTTCTTAAAATTCCCATGACCTATATGCAAATTTTGGAGATCTTAATTTGTATTTTTATTTGACCAATATGCAAAGTTCATTAATATGCAATAATTGATACAACTGTTTAGTTTCCTTACAGTGAGAGACTAATTTGCCCACCAAGAAAAGGCTAAAAAGAAAAAAATGAGATTGACAAAGGAATTGACATTAAAAAAAAAAAAAAAAAAAGTATTTTCTAAAGAAAGTAATGCTAAAAACTAAAGCAACATTAAAGATAATGAAAAACTATTTGCAAAGACAATGGCAACCTTTGTATTTTTACTGGCTCAAAGCCAAAATCCAAATTCAATTTTACATACAACTTCATATTAAATTGTATTAAATTGTAAATTAGCCTCACTACACAAATCCACTTTTTCCTCTAATGTATCTTGTTGATCATACACTATTCAATAAACACTATTGCCACATTTATCTATGTTCTAGGCATTTAATTTACACAGAAGACTATAGCAACCACAATAGCTATCATTGTTGCTCAATGTTATGACAATCTTTTGACTCAAGAATTCTCCTTCCAGAATCTCATCACTTTTCTTTATACTTGCACGTTAATAGTGAGAAAATTTTTATGTTCCCAAAATCAAAGCTAATCTACAAAAATCTGTAAAACCCAATCAAACACATTTGATTCAAGCATCTCTTCTAAAACTTTAAATGGAATTAAGAAAAAAAGGGGGAAAAAAAAAACCAAAGTTCATAGTATTGAGACACTAAAGAAAATAATAATCTGCCATTATAAAAAATAAGGGGAGGAAAAACAAAGTTCATAGTATTGAGATACTGAAGAAAGTAATAATCTGCAATTAAAAAAAAAAAAAGAACTAACTTCATAAGAAATGGAATTTGTTTATTTTGCTAGTCTAAATTTGATTACTTAATAATTTATACTATTCTCAAAATTTGACATATAAATGAATGCTTAAGAAATGATAATCATCATTAATGGGCTCAAAATTTCTTTTTTAGATAGTGTATAGAATATTTAATTCATATGAATAGAAATTGTTGCAGACTTTAAGGAGTTGGGGGCTTTGGTAGAGATGAAGAAGTTTTAAAAAAAGAAAAGAAAAAATGAAATATATATATATATATATATATATATTAAAATGAGATTATTTCCTTGTATATATAATAGAAAATTAACTAACAACCTAATTTATTACGCATATGCAGATTACCTTTTTTTTTTCTTTTCGACTTAAAATTTATACAAAGGCAACCAATATTTGTTCACTTAAGGTATATAGCATTGAGCAAATAGACTTGTGAATTCTATATTCGACTTTAAAAGTTATTATGTGATCATTTAGATCCCACAGGGAGAATATATATATATATATATATATATATATATATATCTTTCAAATGCAAACCCTTGGCTTAAGCCTTTAGATATCTCTGAAATTATCCTTCTTGCTAGCTCAAGCAAAGCTAAAACACTAACATAGAAAACATAAAGAGTCATAAATTTCATGGGTCAAATAATTTAGTTAAGAATTACAACACAACCATTGATTTAAGGAAAAGAGATTTTGAAATATGGATCTATAATATTGCAGACAAAAAAAATAAAATAAAATGAAGTTTTTCTAGTCCTCTTAACTACCAAAGTTTTGAACCATAAATTAACATTCCATAAAGTACATCACTTTCCTCTACCTTAGAGGATAACAACTTGTGTCATAAACATGTACAAAAGAAGCAAAATACATAAAAATGTTTATATCTCATGGAGAGAGAGAAAAAAATTAAACCTTCCAAAAGCAAATTATGTTGCTATTTGGCTTGAGGTATCTCTAAAATTAACCTTTCTTGTAACTTTATTAAATCCTAAAATAGAAATTAAGAAAACTTTAGTAGCTATAATTACCATGAATCAAATATTTTCAAAAGCATAAATGGATAGCAAACCAATTCCAGATTATCAAATTGTTTGAAGCTATGGGCGATAAGTTGTAGCCCTATAATAGATAAGATTTTGGTGAGAATCAATTCATGGACATCAAATGTTTTGTCATTTGTTGTTTGGTATTCACATATATTGGACCAGCATGTTTGTTCTAGCTAAAAAAAACATCAAGTAGAGAGAGAGCTGGTTCAACTGGTTTTTGTGAAAAGGCATTGATTCCTTGGCTTTTGATGCTAAGTATTTTTGGGAAGTATCTAATTAGATTAATCAATAATTTTACCAAGGTCAAAACAGATTATGCCCATCTGCCTTTACTGGGTGCTAGAGCCAATCATTATTTCTCTCATAAATAGGGCAGCACACCAACAACAATGCATATATAGTAATATAGACATTAAAAAATGCCTTTAAGCTAAGTATTGCATTGATGTCAATACGGCCAACAAATACCAACTGAAAGACTTATAGAGCTATTTTATTCTAAAACCACAACTGCTAACCTTGAGGTAAAAAAGCCTTTAATATATGAATTCAAGATGGCCTAAAATACCAACTAAAGGTCTCATAGAGTCACTTTATTTCAAAAACCACAGCTGCTAACCTTAAGATCAACATTGCCAACATATACTGAAAGAGACAAATATATTGAGGAATGGAATAGCAATCTAAATGTATGAAGAAACATTAGCAATAGCAGTACCTTCCTTCACCAATTCCTTGCATTTGCATCACCTTCGACTAAGTTGAAACCCCATCCTTCAAGACTTGAGGTGTCCCATCTTCTAAACCTTGGTTGCTTCAAGACGAATTAATTTGAAACAGAGTAGTGTGAAAGTTATTCACAACTATAATCAAACACATAGAAGGCAATCCATTAATAAACAATTGAAACAACACTGTTTGATGACTACCAGAGGCTTTCTGTGGGTATTTAAAACAATCAAAAATACGCTTTATCAGTTTTGTTGCACCAAGTGAAAAAAATTTGATGGATATACAAATTCAGCCTTGGAAGTCTGAAATTCATATCAATAAATTGATGAGTTTAATCAGATTTCATCATATGAAAAGAGGATGCAAAATCTGTAAAGCCTTACTTTTCTATACAAAGCTAAGAGATTTGGTTCATCAAATGGCAAGTACCTAGCCATAAGTACAAAGAGAATGACCCCACAAGACCAAATATCAGACTCTACCATCATAACCTTTATCATGTAGAACCTGAAACAAAAATATCACATGAGATAAATCGAACATAGAGTTGCACTAAATCATTCTGCTATTTTGCAAAGTTGTAGGTAGATACCTCGGGAGTAACATAATTGGGGGTCCTATAGGCAGTGTGAAGCAGCCCATCCTCCTGCAGTAAGGAGAAAGTAACTAAAGTCTCCCCAATGCACAAAACAATATCTCATTTTCCATAGAAAAGCAATGTACAATCTCCGCTAACAAAATCAAATATTTTTTACCGTAGCTATATTTTTTTTTTCCTAGAGCATAAGCCACTGGGTTGGCTTGGATCATGTCCTGCAGGAACCCATGTTATGCTTTTCATACTTCTTTTTTTGATGATAATACAATTACTGCCTTTTCAATCTAAAATAATAATAAACAATCAAAATAGAATTGAACTCCAATTGTTGAACCAAATTTGGTTTCCCAAATAGAGAAAATCAATCACCCTACTAAACACGTGGCATAGTATTCTGAAATTTCACTTCTAATTTGCAAGTTGTAAAATCTACACTACTAATTAATGAAATTAAATAAATAAAGAATCAAACCCAAAAGAAAAAGATGAACGAATTTGCCTTTGTTGTTTCGCATCTCAACTGTATATATTTTTATATTCCATGGCCATTGATCCTTATATCCTCACTTTTGCTCTATTCTTCCATCCTAAGCTATGTATCTGTATAAAAGAAAGAACAGAATGAGTGAATGAATCATAATTTCCCAAATCAAAAAAGGGAATAGTTTTATACAATTTGAATCGGTAATTGAATAGGAAAAAAAAGGGCAAAAAAACCATGCCTTCCTTCTACTAAACCCATATATTTTTCAAAAGGGATAAAAGTTTTGCTGTTGGTGATGAATCAACAACAAAACCGGTTTTCCAAATCAAAACCCCAGGAAAAAAAAAAAAAAAACAAAAAACAAAAAACTATGAACGCAGATATTAGAAAACAAGGAAAGGCTGTAATCCAAAATAGGGAAAAAATCAAAAAATTGAGAAAACAAACATTTTGATGGAGAACACAAAAGCCCGAAACAAAAAAGAATCAAAACCAAAATCAAATCTAAACCTATCCAACAAAAAAACACAATAAAAAGTAATGTTTCATACCCAATTCTTAAAAAAAAAATGAAGGAAAACGTACTAGAGCCGGTTCTGATGATCTGATGGTGGCAGATATGTTTATAACCCCGAATTTCAAAAAATCAAATCAAAACCTAATGTTACCTAAATACCTAAAGAAAAATTAATCCAACCAAATTTCTCAAAACTCACTCATATTTCATACCCAAACCTAGATCTAAGAAAGAATGAAGAAAAGAAAAACTTACTGGTGGTAGTTCTCTCAATGTCTGTCTCCTTCTCATCTCTGTATCACAAGGTTTATTTTTTCCTCCTTCTCTATCTCTAGATCGCAAGCATTGGTGTTAAGAAAATTGAAAAGGAAGTGAAAAGAACGTATCTGAATAGGAGAAACGGAAGGCGCCCTTACAGTGATGGTAGAAGATTTGGGTGGTGCCCTTCTCTCTATCTCTGCCTCTCTATTTCTTTGTCTCTCTTTTCTCTCGGTCTCTCTTTCTCCTTTTTTTCTCTGTGTAGCAATCTTTCCTTTTTCTGTTTGAAGCAGTTAATTTCCTTTTATACCAAGAGGCTCCAAACAGCGTTTAGTGCACTGAAAAATTATAATTTATCGCTTTTAAACGGTGTTATAGCGTTACCAAATAATATAATATTTTGCTTTTTTAAGTGAAACGTGTTTGAATTTTAGGTAGGTAGTTATCCTATTTGTCACCACCTCCTTAATCATAGTAATCTACTTTCTCTCAACTTCTACTATTATATAGATATAGATATGCACATACAACTTGATAATCACAACTTTGAAGCTTTTCATTTGGCTTCATATACATCACATCATTTGGTCCTTTTGAAACAATACATCATTGAGAGATCAATGCCTGGAATTTTTGATATTTCAATTTGATAAGTTAGCCTTTGGCTTTTTGGGCATCATACATTTTAGTTTGGTCTCTTTCCCTTTTACCTAGTCAAATACTAGTATTTGCGACAGGCTTTTGCAGCTCAATATCTCTTTTCATTCGGAGATTTACATTTGCAAAGCTCTTTTAAGCAAAAAAAATAAAATAAAATAAAATAGTGGGACAATATATAGGCACAAGTCTATGCATGTCTTAAGATCAACAAAACCATTCACTAATCATTCATGACAAGGTTGAAGATCTATTTATAATAGTCATATAGATTTCAAGATTTCTCCCACAATGATATGAATGCACAGGGAACAAGCTAAGCTCGTAGATGCACAAAGCCATTAGTACAAAGGTACAAGGCAATGCTTTGACACAAAACTCAACAAAGTCGATCAAACTTTTTGGATTTTCTACTTTTTATGTGTTTTTGGATTTTTGACACAAAAGCAAGAAAAGATTGATAAAAAACAACAATGTAAAAACATTTTAAGTAAAAGAACAAATAAACAAACAAACATTTTTCTACTTAAACTAGCAAAAAGCACACAACCAAGCATAGTCACAAAGCATAGGAAGTATTAATACATAGACATGTTGTAATGCTTATGCATGAGTACCCCTCTTCACCCACACGTCACGTGCGTTTGGGGTGATGTCCCTATAGGATTGGGTACGAGAGTTAGGACTTTCAAACCTTCTAGTGAAGCTTTCCAAGTAGGTGGTGAATGCACCGATCATCTTCATCACGTCCATCATACTGGGATCACCATTTTGACCTCTTGATGACTCAACAGCCCAAGTCCTCTTGTCATTTCTTCGTCTTCTTGACCTTTGATCAATTGCATTCTTCAATACTTTAACCTTATGACAATTTGGTTTGGTGTGTCATTGAAGTCCACAATGATGGCAAAAATGATTCGTTCTCAAACCTTTTTGTGATCTTGGAAGAGATTTCCCTCTAGTTTTAGGTTTGATCACTGATAGGTTACAAGGCTTGTTTAAAACCCTTTAATTAGCCACGTTCTTCTTCTTTTCATCCTCTACTTTCTTAGGTGTAGAGGCAGCCACTACAGGTTCTTTGGCTTGCACAAACTTCACTTCTTTGGTGATTTTGACAGTTAAACTATCGATATATACCAACTTGGATTTGCCTGAGAATTGTTTTTAAGAGAAAATGACATCATCTAGTTTCTTGGTGGAGACCCTCTCTACCTTGGCATTTGCTTGAACTACCTCAAGCTCATGGAATCTAATTTTTAGATAAGCTTTTGACAACTCTCCATTCAGCTTCTCTATCTCACACTTGGCCTCCTTATAACGCATTAGGAGACTTCTATAGTCCTCCTCTGCCTTTTTCATCTTTTTCACGACTACCTTGGCCACATGTGCGTATTCTCTTGATTTCTCAAGGAGTGAATTGAAGTTTTCTTGAAGACCCTCCGTATTCTCATCTTCTTCAACATCCGATTCTTCTACAATTCCTATTGATTCCTCATCACTATGCTCCCCAAGCTCTTGTACAAGCAAATTCAAGTCCTCCGAAGACTCAACATGAGCAATAGTCATAAAAGCTGAGTAATTCCCTTCTCTGTCACAGCTTTCCTCAAAATCTGAATTAGAGGAATCGAAATCACTAAGGGTAGTGACATACACCTTGCCCTTCGATTTCAAATAATTGGGACATTCTTTCTTGAAATGTTCGTGTTCGTTGCACTCGAAGCAAGTGATTCCTTGTGTAAATTGGGATTCCTTTCCATCTTTCATTTTGAATTCCTTTTTCTCCTTCCAGGAACTTTGGAATTTCCCTTTATCACCAAGAATCTTCTTCAACATCCAATTCTTCTACAATCCCATTGATTCCTCATTACTATGCTCCCCAAGCTCTTATACAAGCAAATTCAAGTCCTCTGAAGACTCAACATGAACAATAGTCATAAAGGCTAAGTAATTCCCTTCTCCATCGCAATTTTCCTTAGAATCTGAATTAGAGGAATCAGAATCACTAAAGGTAATGGCATACACCTTGCCCTTTGATTTCAAATAATTGTGACATTCTTTCTTGAAATGTCCATGTTCGTTGCACTCGAAGCCAGTGATTCCTTGTGTAGATTGGGATTCCTTTCCATCTTTCCTTTTGAATTCCTTTTTCTCCTTCCATGAACTTTGGAATTTCCCTTTATTGCCAAATTTTTCATTGTTTTTTAATTTTAAGAACTTTCAAAAATTCTTCACCAAATATGCCACATCTTTATCAACAATATCCTCATCCGGTGAGTTATGAGCTTCAACCCTTTCATTAACCGTCTTAAGAGCAAGAGATTTTCTTTTCTTTTGTGTGGTTAATGACAATTCATAGGTTTGAATTGAGTCAATCAGTTCTTGGACTTTGATATCATCAAGGTCCTTACTCTCTTCAATTGTTGTCACTTTGGCACGAAAGCTCTCTGGCAACGAACGAAGGATTTTCCTTACAACTTTCGAGTCCTTCATTTTCTCCCCTAAGTTGAACTTGCCGATGACTACTTCATTCAGCTTGCTATAGAAAGAGTCAAAAGACTCGTCCTCACTCATTTTCAACTCCTCGAACTAAGTGGTCAACATCTGCAACTTGGTATCCTTCACTTTCTTCATTCCTTCATATGTGGTGTCCAATATCTGTCATGCCTCCTTGGCAATAGAAATGTGAGATATCCTGTGGAACTTATCTGGAGACATACCACAAAAAAATAGCGTTAAGTGCTTTGCTATTTGCATTAGACACCGCGAGGGTTGCCTTATCCCACATGGATTTGGCAGCCTATGGCCTAGTCCATCTAATATCCACGCATCCCAAACGGTTTCATCCATTGAACACAAAAATGCCCTCATCTTGACTTTCCAAAAGGCAAAGTTGCTACCATCAAAATATGGTGGTGCATTTAAAGATTGAGATCGGTCCATCTCAATACGGGGTTAAGGATCGCACTAATTTGTTTAAACCACAAAGAATGCACCTACTCTGATACCAATTGAATGCTTAAATAGCGTGTAAAATACTATGAATGTTTAGACCCCCAATTATAAATTATCAATTCAAGCTTATTATCAAACAATAAATATACGGAACATGAACATAAGTTAATAACAGAATTGATAAAAAATCTAAACCAATTAAAATCACATCCACAGCATAAATTAAATAGCAAAGATTAATGGACGAAAGATGAAAACACAAGGACAACACAGTGATGTGTTATCGAAGAGGAAACCGAAGCCCTCGGCATAAAACCTCTCCACCACCCTCCAAGCGGTCAATAATCCACTAAAGAATGAAGTTAGGATACATGAACAACAGAAGACCCTCAAAGCCTAATCTACCCAGTGTACCTAAACCCTCCAAGCTTCTTGCTCCAACGAGGTTGCGTTGAACCTTTGTCTTTTTTAGCTTACTAGATTCCGCTATAGCTTATAGAATTTTCCTAATTGTTTCCCAATCACTAAATAGCCTTCTCACAGATATGGGTGTGGTGAGAAAAGGATTTGGGTAATGAACCTCTCATGGATGTAACAATGGAAAGGGTGAGAGTAGAGGAATTTGAAGAGTCCCTATGTGAAGATTGTGGATGAGTTAATCTTGTTTTTCTCTGGGTTTCTCTCTCAACATTCTCTCTGGAAGCTCTTAACATTTCGTGGGTATAATGTGATAGGCCAAAAACGTATTGACCCATTATGATTAATTAACCTATTAATTTAGCCAAGTATATTAATTAAGTTAATTAACATACAAATGCGTGGTAGTACAAACAAATCACCAATAAACTAATTATGCAGTGGAAAATAAATAACACGGTGATTTGTTTATGAATGGGGAAAACCTAACGGCAAAAACCCCACCAGGTAATTTTCAGGTCATTACTCCTGAAACTCTACTATTATCACAACAAACGGTTATGAGTAAAGGAATCTGAAATACCTTATCAACTTACAGTTGAACCCTTACCCCAATACCCAATTGGACTTATTTTGTAGTGACAGTTTTCCCTTTTGATGCGCAGCTCCCAATACGTGACTAACCAATGTGCGGATCCCAATATGCGACTTCAACACCAACTGGAAAGAGAGTTTGGTTGCAAAGTTCTTTAGTTCATCCTACACGACGAAGATCAAGAAGATGCTTGGTCACAAAATCCAAAGGTGCAAATACACAGCAACTTCTTTAGGAGAGATGAACAAGGGCAGAACTTTGTCTCCGGTCACAATTTGCTTCAATAGAGTTTTTTCAATACTTATGCAACTTGTGTACTTTTGAAGGCCCTTAAAACAATCCTTTTATATGTCTAGGGTTAGGAGAAAAAAAGGCCCAAAGACACATTCACGGATCTCAAGAAATCAAATCAGAAATTCTAATTTTTATAAACCTTGACAGATAGAAGCTGTCAAGTAGGTGTCGAGCTTACGGGCTAGAATGACTTTCTAAACCTCGACACATACTAGCTGTCAAGCTTTAGTAACCTTGCACTTTCAGCTTGTTTTCTTGGACAGACTTGAAAGTTTCCACACTTCATCTTGAAACATAGTTTCTTGAAGTATTTCAACACATCCTAAATCTACCCAATTACAAGTAAAGTATGTTTTGTCAAAGGATTAGCCAATTTCATAAAAGAGTGACATATGTTCTTAACAAGTGAACCACATATGTCCTAACATAAGGGGTATTTATACTAGGGTTAGAAAGGAATGCGAAGAGTTAGTTTTTCCAAAACAGAGTTGGTTGGCGACTTAGCCTCATAACTTGACTGAATTGCAAGTTCAAGCTGCGAGCTAACTGAATGGTCAGACTAGACTTTTTGTCCTATAGTGCAAAAGCTAGCATAACGGTTCAGTTTCTCTACATGCTTCGCTCGTGTGCATCATTTGGTGGCTTGCCAGCCAAGAGCCACTCATGAGATCCAGTTGCGAGTGCTTGCTTCACTACACATTCTTAAGCATTTCTTTACACTCTCTCACACACTACCCTTACAAGATTTCCACCTAAATACAAGGTTTCTAAATGCTGAAATACAAGAAAATTTGGCACGGAATAAAGCAAACAAGATGATTGATTAAATTCAACCTTACAAAATATGTCCCTAACACTGTTAACACACCCTCACTTTACTTTCATAAAGTACAAGGTGGTTAATAAGGGTGAGAACAAACTTGCTGATTTGCTAGCTACTCTAGCCACCAAGTCTGTACTAAATAAAGAAAAGATGACGTCTGAGTTGAGAAGCGGCCTGGTTTAGCTCAAGATGAACTATGTTTCCCTTAGGATTAGTGAGAACCCCCATTAAAGGCAATGGCTGAAGAGAAGTGTGTTGAGTTAAAGTTACCAGCAAACATGAAAGACTTCCATAGAATCAATGGAGATTTATTTCTTAGGGGAGTAGAAGGTTTATTCATGAAATGTGTTTCAAGGTAGGAGGGATTGACATTGTTGCATACATTGCATTATGATATCTGTGGTGCAAATCTTGATGTCAGTCTTTATAAAAGGTTGCAAAGGCTAGGGATCTTTTGGTTAGAGATGGCTAGTGATGCTAAAGAAGAACAACGAAGTTGTAAAACTTGTTCCATTATTCCCCCAAATCAAGCAGAAGTGCTTAATAGAGAGCTGCTAAAAGAGGATTGGTAAGAACCTTACTTAAGATACCTTTCGCAAGGAATTTTGCCTGTTGATCGTGTACAATAGGAGAAGTTGAAAAGATATGTGACCAGGTTTAAAGTGGTGGATGGGAAATTATTCAAGAGGAGTTTCCAAGGGAAATAGATGGTGTGCATTCATGCTAAGGAAGTTAATGCTATTCTTTCAAACTTGCATGAGGGAGAACTAGCAGGACACCTTGGTGGGAGGAAGCTGTGGCAAATGGCTTTGCACTAGGGATATTACTAGCCCACAATGCAAAGAGATGCTTAAGATTTTGCAAGAAAATGTCAAGAATGCCAAAGGCAGAAAGATGAAATATACACCATTCATCAGAGTCTTCATCCAACTGTGGCTCCATATCCATTCCACAGCTGGAGGCTGGATTTTATAGGACCTATAAATTCCCCCTTTGAATGATGTACATGGATACTAGTAGCCACTAAGCTATTTACCAAGTGGGTAGAAGTGGTGGCTCTGAAGAAGGCAACAGGTAACTTAGTAGCTAATTTCTTAAGGGAGAATATAATATGTCATTTTAGGGTACCCAACAAAATTATTTTTGACAATAATACACCATTATTGAATAAGGATGTGCATTGTTGAACAGAATGGTACTCCATTTCTCACACAACATCTACACCTTATTATCCTAAAGGAAATGGCCAAACTGAGGTCTCCAACAGAAGATTGCTGAAGATATTGGGAAAATGACTAAGGAGAAAATGTGGAGAAAATGCGCGATAATGCTGCCTCTCATAACCGCCTTTATCAGGCTAAGATGAAAGCTAGGCATGAAGGCTAAGTCAAAGAAAGGAAGTTTCAAGTGGGAGAACTTGTTTGGAAAATTGCCCCACGTGTACAAAGGGTTGTTGGGGCTGTTAAGTATAAGTTTTCTCCAAAATGGGAAGGACCATACATAGTAGAGGAAGCACATGCAACAAGACATTATTGGCTAAAGGATCAAGCAGGTATAAAGGCATATAGCCCCATTAGCGGAGCTCACCTTAAGAAATATCATGCTTAACCTTGTAAAAATACCTTTTTTTTTTGTGGCCAACAAGTCAAAAATGATTTTCCTTTTTGCAAAACTCATACTATAAACAAAGACTTATATGCAGTGATTTCATATGATGTTGTTCATAATATGCATGCAAAGTCTAAATTGTTTGGTGGAATAAGGCATGGCAAAGTTAGAGTATAACCCCATGGCCTTTCAAGACCACAAAAATATTACAACCTGAAAATTACAGAATGTTTGTGAGAAAACTAAAATTTTCAAGGGAGAAGTCTGGATTGCTTAAAGCTCCTAGCTCACATTCCAATTTCTCAATCTCTTTTCTTAAAGAGCTATGTTTTGCGGTGACACCTTTTATTTCAGTTTGAAAGGTAGAACTTGCTTCTTGTTGGGATAACAATTCCACTTGAAGTCTTTTGATTGATTCCTAGGGCTAAGTGATTGAAGCAGTACGAACCTATAACGCTGATTTTGCTTCCTTTGCTTTGTCAATACATTAGTTTTCTTTAACTTTTAATTCATGAAGTAAGGACAAGGAAGTATGAACAAAGGGTCTTACCTTCTTTAAGTCCCTCAATGCAGTGGCATAGCTCTTTAACCAGCCAACATTGACACTTAGCATCATTTAGCATGGAAAGGAAATTGTCAAGAGGAAGAGCCAGACAATCCTCTTTATCCTTTGACTATAGTTGGGATATAATAGACCCAATTTGCTATAAGAGAAAGCCTTTAAATGACAGGGCCCACTTGCTGGTATCCCTTATGGTTTCGGGATATTTGGAGAGTAATAGAGAACGAGTTACTCTTAGATTGGGAGAAACCAATGAAAGCAATGGATCAGATGCTATCGGAGTGCTTTCACCCTCTTGTTCCTTAGAAGTAGCCTCTATTAAGTCTCCTTTCTCTTAAGGATTTTCGGTGCCAACCAATCTATGTCCTCCTTTTCAGTGTCAAACTCTATCTCTTCATTGGAAGTTACTTCTTGTACAGAAACCTCTAGGGTTGAAGAGGTGACTTTAGCATTGGGGAGAGCTTGAGGGACAGAGTCTGTAACTTGTCAAAGGTCAAAAATAGAGAAAAGAAGAAAAGATACTTAAGTTTAGGGATAAAGAAGAGATTACAAGACAATTAATATAGAGAAAATAGTATACCTTGGGCTTTTTACTAGAAGGGGTATTCGCATTCTTATTTCTCATTGTACTTGAGGGTTTGGCTTTTGGAAGGGGTTTCAAAGTCAAATATCCTTGAAAAATAGG
Organism: Quercus variabilis; assembly: GCA_030445155.1. Lineage (NCBI taxonomy): Eukaryota > Viridiplantae > Streptophyta > Magnoliopsida > Fagales > Fagaceae > Quercus > Quercus variabilis. The sequence continues at coordinate 12,382,881 of CP129451.1, forward strand.
TGGAATGTCCACTTGTTGGGCACCGCTTTCCCCAAAATTCCTAACACATTCCTTGATCTTAGACCACCATGATTTAAACCTAGGTGAAGGTAGTCCATTTTTGGTAGGAGAAGTGAAGGGGGTCTCAAGGTTTGACACTCAAATCTTGACAATATTTTCCTTTTAAAAGGCTAAAGAAGCTACCACAGCAGGTAAAACTGGGGTAGGAAGATGTCCTAGGATGCCTTGGTCAAAACCAAGTTGGCAGGCAAACCTATAGGGTTGTAAGATTGAGTTTCATACTTATCTTGAAAACAAGCCTAGAAGTGGGAAGGAAAAGCACAAGCAATAAAAGAAAGTTCTTCTTCAGACCAAGGGGTGTCTCTGTAACGAGAGACAGAGATGTTTTCTAAGGAGGTGAATAGTGGAGGAAGTCCACCCTCCAAAGTAGAATAAGGTCTAAATGTCCAGTCCGTTGGGTCATCTAAAACTTTGCTAAGGAAACTGTTGGAAGATACCTTATTCCAACGCCAAGAGCGTGGCAAACCTTGGGGTGATGGAAAACTGGTCTTATAAGAGCTCAACACTTTAGGGACTGGAGCATAATTCCCAAAGTGTTCCCACAACCATATTTGTAAAAAGGCAACGAGTACAAAAGTTTCAACCTGGAATCTACTCCAAGAATGTTGCATGTCAAGGTAAAATGATCTAAGTGAGAATATAAAGTTCCTGGAAAATATGGGGCAAGGAGGAAAGATTGTCTTCTAGCTAATTTAACAGCTAAAGGGAAACGTCTACTTAGGTTCTTTTCATGGGGATAATCCTCAAATAGATGGTGGGAAAGTAAGAAGGCAATAAAGGCTTCAAATTCATAGGAGCTAGAGTTACCTTCTCCAACAACAAAGTCAATGCCTTCTTTTAGAGAGTTTCCATTGGCTTCCTCACCCACTCCATCAACATACTCCCTCCAAAAATATCTAATCCACCCTTAGAAGTTGGCGCTAGAGCCTTTTTCTTCGCCAACACTAGTGTCCTCTAGTACTTCATTACTGGGGGCTTTCCCTTTCCTTGTTGCTTTTAGAACTGGTTTCTTCAAAGTTTTCTTCACCGCATCTTGAAGGAACTTCACAGCTTTGGACTCATCAAGAGATAAAGAAATGTTGACTACTTCACCATCTCCAAACAGGGGCAATCTCAATATCTCATAAACATCTTCTAAAGATATAGAGATTTCTTGACACCCTATGAAGAATGTGTGGGTAATTCCAACGATATAAAAGAGAGAGCAAGCTTTCACTATCCTTACTAATCTCTATATTAGAGAATACAAGTATGGTCTCTATGAGTGTTACTTTTTGCAAGATGTCCATGAAAGGAGGGTAAGCCAATACCCTTCGACACCGGCTTCTCCAACCTCTGGAAACTGAAGTGTGAGACTTAAAAACCACATCTATGGTGCGAGCAAAATCTCCTCGGCAAGTACCGAGCTTTGGAATATGCTTCAATTCCAGATCCATAGTTAGGAGATCATTAGGTTCCTCGCATAAGGTGTAAGGAAGGTCTTCGAAGCAGGGAGTTGAATTCTAATCAAGACTTTTATCAAATAAGTTGTCTTCAAAGAAGGAAGGGATGATCCACTATTCTTCTATGAAAGGATTTCATCTCCTCCTAGAAGGGTTTTGTTACCTTTTGAGGCAAAAGATTCTACAAATTTGGCAAAGATAGATCGGAGACTGCATTTCACACCCATGGTTTAATTTATGAGAAGAGTTTTAGGTTTCAGGTTGATGAAAGAAAAGAAGAAGATAAGGGAGAAAAGAGAAAAATAAGGAAGGAAATATTTGTTTTCCCTTTTATACTTTGATGAGATGGTATTGTCCCTCCAAAAAAAAGTAGTTCAAAAAGAGAAGACATTTGTTTTCAAAATTGACACGTGTCAGTGTGGGAGAAGGAACTGCGTTTTAGACAAGGAATGGCAGTTGATGATGCTAAAATCAAGAAAATTGACTTTGTAGTCCAAGGGCAAAGGCACAACCCTTCACTAATAGGTATGATTTAATGTATTGCATTTCATTTTTGATTAACTGATATGTTTATTCTTATGCGTTGTGCAAGAATAATAAAATAAACATATAATACAACAATAAACATATAATAATAACTTTCTTTCCTTTATAGATTTTTGTGTCTAAAAGTTTTTTTTACAAAACAAAAAAAAAAAAAAAAAGATTTATATGATTTGCCCTTGTGACCTATCACCTTTTTTTTTTTTTTTTTTTTTAAATTACAAAAGAACACAAAAATTTATGCTCAAAATAAGAAAGATAAAGTTTTTAAAACTTAAGCCAAAATTTTGGCTAAACAAAATAAACCTAAAAAAAAAAAAAAAACAATAGCAGGTTCAACGACAAGCACTTCAAGGAGACCTTGACACATAGGCATCCATATCATCCCCAAAGTCTTCTTGGGGATAGTCCAGAGCCAAGTACTCCATATCCTCATCATCATCATTTTCTTCTTTTTCTTCCTCTTCCTCGCCTTTATCATCCCCAAAGTCAGAGTCATCAAAAGAGCCCTTAAAAGAGCTGTCAAAGGAGTCTACCTCTTAGGAGTTAGAGAGCCCCGAAGCGCTAGACTCAAAACTTGAGCGACCCATCCTTCGACTTCTTCAACAGCGAGTGGGTGCTTCCAAGAACGTAGTAATCGCTACATCTTCAGCTTCCTCTTCGGCCCTCAATCGAAGGTCTATGTAGTTCTTCTCCTCCTCATCACTTCAGTCAAAAGAAGCGATTTCCTTAGGAATGAAGACTTGAAGAGGTAGAGGAAAAATGGGGAAAGGAGGAGGAGAATGCAGGGGCTTGGTGGTGGGGAAGAATGTAAAGTTGTTATTTACAACTATGTGTTTTGTTGGCTTTTATTCCGTGCCAAATTTTATTGCAATTTTGTTCAATCTTTTGTACCCTGAATTTATTGTGGGATTTGATTATAAAAGTTGTGTGATAGAGAGAAAGTGTGTGAAGACTCAAGCAATTGAAGACTAAAGAGTTTTCGCGGGTAGCTCGTGAATAAGCATCCCGCGAAATGATTTATGTGCCTTACACATGCTGGAATGTGAAGAGTCAGATCAGGATGGAGACAGCTGTGTCTCGCGAGTATCTTGTGGGTAAGGTCTTCTTGCGAGACACCCGCGAGACATTATGTTTTGCCAACCTATCCATTCTGATACACACTTTCTATGTCTACACTATATATACCTACATTACCCACAAATGTTAAGGAGTGCTTCTGAGAGAAAACCCTAGCCAAACACCTTGGGAGTTAGAGATTATTACACCCACAATCCACTGCACATTTGCTAGTGGAATTTTCTCAACTCCTACCTCTCCATTTCTATACCATTAAGAGGTTGATAGCCTAAACATTTACCACACCCTTTTAGAGTGTCAAGTGAAGTTTTAGTGCTGCTGGGAAGTATTGAAAGAAGCCAAGGATGGCAGATGCAACATGGAGCTTGTTGCGGGATTCAGAGAACTAGACAAGACATGGTTCTGAGAAGCCTTGTTGGAGTAGGAGCTTGGAGAGCTTAGGTACATCAGGTAGATTAGGCTTTGAGGGTCTCTTGCTAACCCATGTATCCTAACTAATTGTCTAGTGGATCAATTTCTGCTTAGAGGGCAGCGGAGAGGTTTCTCGCCGAGTTCTTCGGTTTCCTCTTTGATAACACATCGGCATGTTATCTTGTGTTTGCATCTTTCTTCCCCACTCTTTTACTTTCCATTTTACTGCTATGATGCTTTGATTATGGATTAGAGTAGCTTGTTTGTTTATCTACTCGCTTTTACTCTATTCTGCACTTAGTATTAAGTTAGTGTAAAATCAATTGATCCATAACTTTAATTTGGGGGTCTAAACAGCTCTTATGTTTTTAACACATTTTCGAGCTTTCAATTGGTATCAAAGCGGGTACATTCGCTGTGGTTTAAATACCCGAGTGTGATCCTTGAATCCATTTGAGCTAGACCGGTCTTAATCTTTAAATGTTCCACCATATTTTGATAGTAGTAATTATGCATTTTGGAAAGTCCAAACGAGGACATTCTTGTGTTCGATTGATGATATTGTTTGGGATGTGGTAGAAGTGGGATGGACTAGGCTAGAGGCCGCTAAATCCACTTGGGATAAAGTAGCTCTTACGGCAGCTAACATTAACAGTAAAGCTTTGAATGCAATCTTTTGTGGTGTTTTTCTAGATGAGTTTCACAGGATCTCTCATATAATAGTAACCAAGGAAGCTTGGGAGATATTGGAGACCACCTATGAAGGAACAAAGAAAGTGAAGCATACAAAGCTTTAGAAGCTTACCACAAAATTTGAAGAGCTTAAGATGAGAGACGATGAGTCCTTTGATTCTTTCTATGTGAAGCTCAACGAAATTGTAATTGCTAAGCTCAATCTTGGTGAGAAGAGTGAAGATTCTAAGGTGGTAAGAAAAATTTTGAGGTCCTTACCAGAAAGCTTCTGAGCAAAAGTCATATCTATAGAGGAAAGCAAATATTTGGACGTGATTAAAATCTAAGAGCTCATTGGATCTCTCTAAACGTATGAGCTGGGACTGCCTTCTCATAAGTCAAGCAAGTCTCTTGCTCTTAAAACTATCACCAAAAGAATGGATGATTCCTCTGAAGAAGATGGAGTGGAGAAAGAGGCAACATTTCTTGCAAAAGAACTTCCGAAAATTTCTAAAGGTGAAGAACAATGGGAAGCCATTCAACAGAGGGAAGTCTTCTTCCTCCAAAGGTGAAAGGAAAGAGTTTAAGAAGAAAGATAGGAAGGATACCCAATCTCCTCAAGGCATTGTGTGTTGAATGCAATGGCCACGGACATCTCAAGAAGAAGTGTCCCAACTATCTAAGAGGGAAGAACAAGGCATATGCCACAACTCTTAGTGACTTGGATTCATCTAATTCTTATTCGAAAGAAAGTTGTGATGGAGAAGGGAATTACTCCACCTTTATTACTACTGCTCATGTTGAGTCCTCGGAGGATTTGAGTTTGCTAATGCAAGAAATTGGGGAGCATAGTGATGAGGAATCCAGGGGAATTGTAGAAGAATCGGATACTGAAGAAGATGAAGATTCAACTAGTCTTTAAGAAAACTACAATTCCCTACTTAAGAAGTCAAGAGAATATAGAAGGGTGGCTAAGGCAGTTGTTAAAAAGATGAAGAAGGTAGAGGAGGACGATAGAAGTCCCCTAGTGCGATATAAGAAGGCCAAATGTAAAATAGAGATGCTGAATGGAGAGCTGACTGAAGCCTACTCAAAGATAAAATTCCTTGAGCTTACGGTGGTTCAAGCCAATGCAATAGTAGAGCGAGTCTCCTCCAAAAAGCTTGATGAAGTCCTCTCTTATAAAAATCATCTCTCTAACAAAACTGGAGTGGGATATACTAGAAAAAGTAGTTCAGTTGTCAATGTAACCAAGGAAGTGAAGTTTGTGAAAGCCAAGGAGCTAATTATAGCTACCAGAAAGGCTGAGAAAGCAAAGCTGGAGAAGAATAAGATTGTGGTTGACCAACGAGTGTTAAATAAGCCTTGTAACCAATCAGTGGTTAAGCCTAAGGTTCAAGGGAAATCACCTCCAAAGTCACAAAGAGGTCCAAGAATTCAACATTTCTATCATTACTGTGGACTTCAAGGACACACCAAACCAAATTGTCATAAGCTCAGGGCATTGAAGAATGCAAGTGATCAAAGGTCAAAAGACCTAAGAAATGACAAACAAAATTAGGCTGTTGAGTAATCAAGGGGTCAAAATGGTGATTTTGGTGTGATGGACGTGATGAAGATGATCGGTGCATTCACCACTTGCTTGGAGAGCTTCACTAGACGGTTTGAAAGTCCTAACTCTTGTACCCAATCCTATAGGGATATCACCATAAACGAATGTGCCGTGTGAGTGAAAATGGGTACTCATGCATAAGCATTTCAACATGTCCATGCATTAATACTTCCGATGTTTAGGGACAGTTGTTCATTCATCATTACATGCATAATTTACTTTGTATCATTTGCTTCTGGTTATTAGCGTATTTCTTTTACAAGCTTTTTCTTTGTTATTGTTTTTGTTGATTATTTTCTGTTTTTGAGAGTGTTCAAAAATTTAAAAAAAAAACACATAAAATTTCAAAAATCTTCAAAATGTTTGATCGCTTATGTTGTGTATATCACATGTGAGTTTGGCCCAGTACCTTCGTACTAATGGCGAGTGCATTTATGAGTTAACATGTTATGTATGCACATTTATCTATGTGGAAGAAATCTTCTAAACTATGTATGATTGTTTCAAATAGATCTTCAAGCTTATCATGAATGATTGGTCAATAGTCTTAATGGTCTTAATACTTGCATAGACTTGCGCCTATATGTCTTCCCCCTTTATTTTTATGTTTTTGCAAAAATGCTCACCAAATGTAAATCTCCAAATGGAAAGAGATATTGAGCTATAAAAACCTATCGCACATACTAGTATTTGACTAGGAAATAGGGAAAGCGACTTTTGTTTTGAAATGTATAGTGCTAAAAAAGCCAAAGGCTAATTTTAAATGTTGAAATATCAAAAATTTCAAGCACCGATCTCAAAAAGAGATGTATTATCCAAAAAGGATCAAATGTTATGATTTATGTAGAAGCCAAATGAAAAACTTCTAAGATTTGTAATCAATTTGTGGGAGGTCATATATGTTCATTTCTATAATTGAAATAGACCACTTGATTTAGTACCAATTGTGTATGACTTGATTGAATTGTCTATTGAAGCTTCACTCTGGTCTAAGGAATATTTCACACTTGATACGTACCCACAACACACTAGACTTTGATTCAATTAATGCTTATCTCATTTGTGTGATTGTACATGTTCAAATGTGATGTGTATGCTCAAGTGCTTGCTGATTAAACCCAAAAAGATTTTTGAGTGTTTTATATGTTTTTGAAAATGATTTTATACTTTCGCGTCTTTAGTTTTTGTTCAAAATACATTTTTGTGTTTTTCTTCAAAAACTGGTTCAGAGGTTGTTTTGAAAGAAGCTCGCGACTTAGAGCTTCCCGCGAAAAGTGCTTAAGGGAAATAAATTTTTGGTCATCTCACACAGAGATTCTCGCTACTATCTCACGAGTATTTTGCAACTAAAAACTTCTCGCGAAAGCTTTTGAGCTTCAGTAGCCATTCTCACGACTGTCTCTCGACTGTCACGCTACTGCCTAACCCATGAAAAACACGTGTTTTTAGTTTTATAATACAGATGTGACAATTTTTCAAATCATTCCCATCTCCCTCGCACAAGCCTCTCTCGAACCCTTCTCAACCCAAAATCACATTTTACTCAAATCCCATCATTCTCAAGCTTATTTTCTACATTTCCAACTTCAAGGTATGTTTTCTAAAACATTTTCCTCATGTTTTTCTAAGATTATGCAGAGATTTAAGTTAGGGTTTCAAAATTTGGGGACTTTTCGAAAATGGGTTGGGGTTCTCTATTTTGTGAAATTTTTTCCAAAATCTTTGATTAGGCTATGTCCCATTTGTTTTTTGTGCATCTGTGTTGGCCCCATAAGGCATTTTAGCATGTATTGAGGCATATTTTCACCATGTTCATGCATTATTCATATTTGTTGTGCATTGTTGCATGTCAAGTGTTTGACAAAATGTCCTAGTGACATTTTTGTTCTAAATTTGGATTCAAGTGAATTCCAATTTATGGGTTTATACTTGTTTGACTTTGTTTAACTTGTTCTGGTGACTGATTATGTGTTTCACACACTTTGCCCTTGTTACACATGCTAGGCACACACTAGGGCCTGTTGAGCACACCTCATGCATCTCATGCTGCATCCTCATGCATCAGCACTTGTACACATGTGCACACACATGCACAGCTACTTAATTTCATGCATTGTGTCTATGTTTAAATGTTTTAACTATTTTAGCATGTTGTTTTGAGTTACTTGAATCTAATCTAGTTTTGTGTTCTGTTTTGTTCTTTTGCACATGTTTCTGGTCTGTTCTGTGTAAGTATGCAAATGCTTCACCGTTCTTCTCTTGGTAAAGATTCCGTTATTGACCTTACATCATCACCAGTGTCAAAAAGGACACTGCACTCATCTAAAGTCTCAAACAGTGAGAGATTTAAGGCTCCCCTGGACTCTCAGACCTTCTTTAGTATTTTTCAGGACGCCCTTCTTGTGGTTGAGCACATTGTCCAGTTTGACACCTTGGGATCCACCTTTATCCCTAGGATTTTTGCAAAAAAAGATTGGACTGATTTATTTGGAAATTTTGAAGATCCGATCGATGAATTAATTAAGGAGTTTTATTCAAATGTAAGATTCACTATAGTATAACTACAATATTGGGTTCGGGGAAAAGAGTTCACCATCAATCTGGATTATATTGCAAAGCTTCTTCATATCACCTAACCTACAAATGTAGACAGGTCCCCCTATGATGATAGACTTCCTACAATGACAAATATTCTTCGTATTTTTGGAGATGAACATGAAGTTTCAACAAAAGGCACATCCATCGAAACAGCAAAGTTCAAACTTGAGCTAAACTCTCACCTTCATCATGTTCTTCAATCTATATCCATTGTCCAACACGAGGTTTATCAATCTTGGACGGGCACATTTCTTATGCGACCTCATCACTACGCAAAAATGTGTCTTCTGTTCTGCAGCCTAATCATGAAAATCATGTTGCATGAAGGAATTAGTCCACCAAAAGATGGAAATATTTTAGTTCGTCGTCGTCCAGTTTCTATATCATCTCTTGAAAAAAGCAAAAGTCACTCTTCTGCTAAGCGAAAAAAGCAAAATCTGTCCACACCACTAAAAGGTGAATATGTTCAACATGTCTCTCACTCTAGTCATGGATCAACTGCTCACACTACCGAGACTACATCTTCTCACATTCCTGAGCCTCCGTCTATTAACATTTAGCCAGGTCAATCTAGCTCTCACACTTACTGGTTCACAGCTAGATGAGATTCAACACAAGTTAGAGGAGCGCCTTTAGCTATTCGTGCCAAAAAGTGAGAGAGCATACTCCGCATATAGAGTATATAGATTGGACAATAGCATATAGTAAGGGGGAGAACATCACAAGAAAGGAAGTGTACATAGTGTTAAGGGGAGGACAAGATAGAAGCTAGATGTTACTGCTGCTTACTGTTTTTACTATTTTTACTACTTTTATTTAAAGCTTAAATACTCTGTTTTTAATTTCAGTTTATTTTCAATATTTGTATTTACCTTACTGCATTGTAGCATTTGTTGTACTTTTATAATATTGCTAATATGTTTTAAGTACCTCATTCTTGTACCCTAGTAGGATTTTGTATCCTAGATGCAAATACTTCATGTATTTTGCATTGGTTAAGTGTTAGACATGCAATTGATCCTTAGGATTGTTATTAATTGCATTGCTTGTCCGGGTGAGCATTTACTTGCTAAATGTTCATTGTAGTCATTCTTTAATGATTGTTTTTGTATGATCAAGATATGCTTACATGTTTTATAGTATTTACAAACTTGATCTCACTTTACTTGCTCATGTACGTACCTTATGTTCAACTTGTTGTAAGCTTAATGAAAAGTTTTGTTTGTGTGCAAGTGTTTCAGGTTACAAGTATATACGTGCAAGTGCTTTACAACTTCTAGATTAAGTGTGAGTGAGTTTTGCCATTGTTCTCAAAATCACGTTTAAGTCTAGAGTCTGTTTTAAGGGTTTTGTCATGGAATAGCTAAAGGGGGAGATTATAAAATTGTTATTTACAACTATGTGTTTTGTTGGCTTTTATTCCATGCCAAATTTGACTGTAATTTTGTTCAATCTTTTGTACCCTGTATTTATTGTGGGATTTGATTGTAAAGGTTGTGTGATAGAGAAAAAGAGTGTGAAGACTCTAGCAATTGAATACTGAAGAGTTTTCGTGGGTAGCTTGTGACTTAGCATCCCACAAAGTGACTCATGTGCCTTGCACATGCTGGAATACAAAGAGTCAAGCTAGGATGGCGATAGCTGTGTCTCGCGAGTAAGGCCTTCCCGCTGGACACTTGCGAGACATTCTGTTCTACCAGCCTGTCCATTCTGATACATACTTTTTATGCCTACACTATATATACCCATATTACCCGCAAATGTTGAGGAGTGCTTCTGAGAAAAAAATCCTTGCCAAACAACTTAAGAGTTAGAGATTGTTATACCCATAATCCTCTACACATTTGCTTGTGGAATTTCCTCAACTCCTACCTTTCCATTTCCATATCATTGAGAGGTTGATAGCCCAAACACTTACCATACTCTTTTAGAGTGTCAAGTAAAGTTTTGGTATTGTTAGGAAGTATTGGAAGAAGCCAAGGATGGCAAATGCAACATGGAGCTTGTTGTGGGATTCGGAGAACTAGACAAGGCATGATTCTGAGAAGCCTTGTTGGAAGGAGCTTGGAGGGCTTAGGTACATTGGGTAGATTAGGCTTGGAGGGTCTCTTGCTAACCCATGTATTCCAACTGATTGTCTAGTGAATCGATTTCCGCTTGGAAGGTAGAGGAGAGGATATTCACCGAGTTCTTCGGTTTCTTCTTCGATAACACATCGGCGTGTTATCTTGTGTTTGCATCTTTCTTCCCTACTCTTTTACTTTCCATTTTACTTCTGTGATGCTTTGATTACGGATTAGAATAGCCTATTTGTTTATCTACTCACTTTTACACTATTCCGCATTTAGTATTAAGTTAGTGTAAAATCAATCGAGCCGTAACTTTAATTTGGGGGTCTAAACAACTCTTGTGTTTTTAACACATTTTCGAGCTTTCAAAGGAGTACAATCAAAAGAAGCACTCCAGAAGAGCCTAAGGAATGCTGTAGGGAGTTTGAGCTGTCGAAGGAAAGGTTGACATTTTTCATGAACGTTAAGGTTTTGAAGAAAGAACAAAAAGACACAAAAGGAATGAAGATTAAAGAAAAATCATTCTTTATTTAAATTCTTAACTGTAGAGACATGGCATTTATGAGGAGTAATGTCTGTCTTCCAAAACGTAAGAAACGAAGAGGCACCAAAACGGCTAGAAGCACCCTTTCAAGCCACGTGTCCATTTTAAAAGTCACAAGGCATGAGTACTAAAGTGGTAATGCTTGAACAAATGTGACTACCAAAGGCCTTTGCCATTAAACACCATTGATGGTCAGGGGGCTAATGTATATAACACCATTAAGGCATGGGAGAATGCATGAGTGGTTGAATCCAGACCTTACACGTCGAGCAGCTGTGAGGGAAGGGAGAATAGGTGTTGGCTAAGAGATTTTGTCTTGGTAAGTGACAAAGGCGTGACTGCCTTGGGAAGGAAGTGAAATTTACACCTGAAATAGTACTAAAGTACTCACCAAAAGGGAGATAGTACTCACCAAAAATGAGTTGAACCAAGCAAGAATGTTACATTCTTGCTCAAACCGTGGTTTTTCATCCCTTCTCTTGGGTTTTCCACATACATCATGTGTTATTTTGATAATCATCTTCTTTTCTTGTCTAAATGTGCGTCTTTTTTATGTCCTACTCTAAGAGACCGTGCCCCCGGCCCGTTTTATTATGTTACGTTGAGCCAAACCTATGTGAATGGGTGGAGTTGTGTTATGGCCTCTCAAAATGGAGGTTTGACTAGTTATATTTTCCCCTTTAGATTAAGGTTTTACAATAGAGTCGCCACTTATTTAATTATTAAAAAAATAAGAAAACCGTAATTGAAAAATTTCTCATTTTATTAATTTGAAATTGAATTTACATTGAATATAGGAAATTACATGGCTTTGGTCCTAGATACAATTTAAGATAAAGTACATGGCTTTGTTTCCTAGTTACAATCTAGAAATTGAAAATTACAAGGATAAGCATTTGATCTACTAACCCTTGATCTAAGTTCAGAGGCTATGTTACAAGGTGAGAAAGTGTTAGGCACCTACCTTGCCTGGTGAAACTGGTCTTCTAGACTATGGTGGCCAACAATCATATCCTATCATCCAATATGTCAATCAATTTACATGTTAAATTTAATGTGTGTGCATGTGATAAACCCTAATTCAATTTATTAAACATTGCATTTGAAAAATAAAATTCTAGTGAATGTGTGTGGATGGTGATAACCTAAATTCAAGGATTTGAAAGAATTATGAAACAAATATGTATTTCATATTTTTGATGTAAATTTAAGATCAAAACTAGTGATATGCATGAACATGTGATGAACAACCAAGAATATGTAAAAAACACATAAGAACATTTAAGAACATTCAAACATATTCAAAAGAATTTAAATAATCACTATCATGCTTTAATCTTAAATTCTCATCATGGAAACACAATAAACAAGTTAGGAAAAGAGATTATACCTTCATGCAAGATCCATACAGTTGAGGAGGAGACTCTTGGTAGAGGTCATAAGGGTGAATAAAAGAAGAACTAAGAAAGGAAGAGTGAGTTTCACTCAATACCTTGAGTCTCAGGAAGACCAAGATATGACAAGACTACTCAACTTCACTAGAACTCAAGAGGGCAGAAGAAAGGGGTTTTTTGGTGTCTTGGAATGAAGGAGAGGGAGGGTTTATACAGTAGTGGTGAAGAGAATATGAATGGAAGGCCATTTAATGAGGGTTGACAAGGATTATGAGCCTAGACCTCATTTTAGCCTTGGAAAAAATCTGGTGCATTAAATGGAGAGATTGGTGAGAGTGGGGAGCAAGCTAAAATTCAGTTTTCCCGTAGTTGCTGTAATAGCTTGTAGAGCCAATTTTGAAAAATCATATCTGACTCAATTCTGATCAGAATTGTCTTATTCTTATGCTCAAATTGAAGCCCCAGATGTCTAGTTTCTGGAAAAATTAACCTCATTCACAGATTCAAAATATTCTGAGAGATATTGATGAAATGGTGAGTAGAGGTCATTTGTTGAAAAATGGTTTCAACACAATTAGCATTAATAGGTTCCAAATTAGCTCCCAATTAACATTAAATGACTCCAATCACTCCCATTTCAGACTTAATTGGTTTCAAATTTGCTCTAATTAAAAGATAATTACATAAATTACTCATTGAATGATTAATGTTTAACTATCTAATTAATTTGGTATATGCAACCTCACCATAAAATGTAGTCCTAACCAATCAAATTATGACATGTCATTAATCTCAAATTGATCACAATTATAACCAATTGAAATCAATTGTTCATAATCACATATAGTCGGACTAAATTTGTGATCGTGCATCTCAGCCATTAAAACTTGATTAGATGATAACTTTCAATTTGGTGGTTCGATTAGGGCTTATGACCAGTCTATTTGATTGTTACAACATCAAAATCATTTTAGTGAATGAGATTAAGGATCTAATGGCTAGAATCAAGATGCATATTTTCAAAGCAAAATTACCCTTTTACCCTCCGTGTGAGGTTAAATATGGGTTGCAAAATAGGGTGTCAACAAAATGCCCCTCATTGGCAAAGCTTGAAAAGCGAATGTCAATATATGAAAGAGACACCTAACTTTGCAATCAGTATTTAACCGTGGTGAATGTATGATGCATGTAGATAAAATGTAGACAGTCATGTTATGGATCAAAATGTGGATTGAATCTTGTGGAAGATTGCCTACATACCTCTTACTGGGAGGATCAGGTCCAAACGTAGTTCATGCATGCAATTTTTTTTTTTTTTTTTTTTGGTGTAAAAAAAAAAAAAAAAAAGGTACAAGACAAGCTTACCAGTGGTTATGATGAAATAAGGATTTTGGATATGCTTCCTTCAATGGATTTGAAGTTTAGACGTGCTTCTTGGAGGTCCATGGATTGAAGTTTGGATGTGCTTCCTAGAGGTTCGATGGATTTGAATTTGGACGTGCTTCCCAAAGATCTGTGGATTTGAATTTGGAGACGTGCTTCCCAGAGGCCCAATGGATTTGAATTTGGACGTGTTTCTTAGAGGTCTGATGGTTTGAATTTTGGACGAGGTCTGATGATTTGGAGTTTGAACGTGCTTCCCAGAGGTCCAATGGAATTGGATTTTGGACGTGCTTCCCAGAGATCCGATGATATTGGATTTTGGACATGCTTCCCAGAGGTCTGATGGTTTGAAGTTTGGAATTACTTCCCAAAGGTCAGATAGAATTGGATTTTGGACGTGCTTCCCAAAGGTCCGATGATATTGGATTTTGGACGTACTTCCCAGCGGTCCAATGGTTTGAAATTTGGCCGTGCTTCTCAAAGTTTTGATGGATTTGAATTTGGACGTGCTTTCCAGAGGTCCGATGGAATTGGATTTTGGACATGTTTCCTAGAGGTCCGATGGATTGAAGTTTGGACGTGCTTTCCGGAGGTTTGATGGTATTGGGTTTTGGACGTACTTCCTAGAGGTTCAATGGATTTGAAGTTTGGACGTGCTTCCCAGAGGTCTGATGGTTTGACTTTGGACGTGCTTCCTAGAGGTCCATTGAAATTGAATTTGGACGTGCTTCACAGAGGTCCAATGGATTTGGAATTTTGGACGTGCTTCCCAAAGGTCTGATGGATTAAAGTTTGGACGTGCTTCCCAGAGGTCTGATGAAATTGGATTTTAGACGTGCTTCCCAGAGGTCCGATGGTTTGAAGTTTGGACGTGCTTCCCAGAGGTCTGATGAATTTGATTTTAGACGTTTCCCAGAGGTCCATTGAAATTGAATATGGATATGCTTCCTAGAGGTCCGATGGAATTTAATTTTGGACGTGCTTCCTAGTGGTCCAATGGAATTTGATTTTGGACGTGCTTCCCAGAGGTCCATTGAAATTAAATAAGGACGTGCTTCCCAGAGGTCCATTGAAATTGAGTTTGGACGTGCTTTCCAGAGATCCAATGGATTTGAGTTTGGACGTACTTCCCAGAGGTCCATGGATTTGAATTTGGAGACGTGCTTCCCAAAGGTCCGTGGATTTGAATTTAGACGTGCTTCTCAGAGGTTCGATAGATTTGAATTTGGACGTGCTTCTCAGAGGTCTGATGGTTTGAATTTTGGACATGCTTCTCAGAGGTCCGATGGAATTGGATTTTAGACGTGCTTCCCAGAGGTCCGATGGTTTGAAGTTTAGACATGCTTCCTAGAGGTCCGATGGAATTGGATTTTGGACGTGCTTCCCAAAGGTCCAATGATTTGAAGTTTGGATGTACTTCCCAGAGTTCCGATGGATTTGAATTTGGATGTGCTTCCCAGAGGTCCGATGGTATTGGATTTTGGACATACTTCCTAGAGATCTGATGGATTTGAAGTTTAGACGTGCTTCCTAGAGGTTCGATGGTTTGACTTTGGACGTGCTTCCCAAAGGTCCATTGAAATTGAATTTGGACGTGCTTCCCAGAGGTCTGATGGATTTGGAATTTTGGACGTGTTTTCCAAAGGTTTGATGGATTAAAGTTTGGACGTGCTTCCCAAAGGTCCGATGGAATTGGATTTTGGACGTGCTTCCTAGAGCTCCGATGGTTTGAAGTTTGAACGTGCTTCCCAGAGGTCCATTGAAATTGAATTTGGACATGCTTCTTAGAGGTCCATTGAAATTGAATTTGGATGTGCTTCCCAAAGATCCGATGGAATTTAATTTTGGATGTGCTTCCCAGAGGTCCATTGAAATTGAATATGGACGTGCTTCCTAGATGTCCATTGAAATTAAGTTTGTTCGTGCTTCCCAGAGGTCTGATGGATTTGAGTTTGGACGTGCTTCCCAGAGGTCCGATAGAATTGGATTTTAGACGTGCTTCCCAGAGGTTCGATGGATTGAAGTTTGGGTGTGCTTCTCAGAGGCCTAAGGATTTGATAGGCATGATGTTTGTGGGTCTTTTACCCTAATACCTACAAAATAAATATTTTCAATTAGTAATGAAGTCATTCATTGAAAAGACTTTGGCATACCTGGCGAATGCCTCTAGTTTGGGACATCTTCCATGCTGAGGGTGGACAATTGACTTGATGTTGCACCGTTGAAGAATGTGGAAGAGGATGATAACTTTCTATTCCTGAAGAAGAATTTAATTAATTTTTTTTTGGGACTTTTGAATTTTTTTTTTTTTTTGAAAATTTTGGAAATTCTGAATTTTTGAAAATTTTGATTGATGATTTTTTTTTTTTTTTTTTTTATGGTAACCTAAGAAGTATGAGCCTAATGCCCCTAGTCCCATGGCTTTTTGAAAATTCTCTCTTTTCTTTTCTTCTCTCTCTCTCTCTCTCTCTCTCTCTCTCTCTCTCTCTCTCTCTCTCTCTCTCTCTCTCTCAATTGAAGATTTGTTCATTATCAAAAAGTGAAGAAGATGAAGATGGAGTAAAAGAGATGAAGATTTATTCATGATTTTTTTTTTTGTAAACCTATCCTTTGAATGAGAATAACTTTGGATGGAAGTTAATGTAGATTGCTGGATAAGTCCTTACTTAATTCCCAATGCCCCTAGTTTGGGGCATATTCCATGCTTAGATTGAAGCTGAGTTCATTTGATGTTGCAACCATTGGAGAACATGAAAGAAGATCATGGTCCGCCATCCTTGATTCCTGCAAAAAGACTTTCTTTCTCTAGCATGTTAGAAACCAATTATTGCAAAAACTTGCACACAATATAAATAGGCCAATGCTCCAAGTTTAAAAATGCTTAATGCAAACAAATGGGATTAACCTATCATGCACCCAAACAATTTTGTCACATTGTTTTGACTTTGTTTTTTAAGGTTGTTTGGGTGAATGGGACCGAGCCTCTAAAAGGCTGCTTACGTACCTCTCTCATAGAGGATCAGGTTGAGACGTAGTTCAAGAGAACTAGATTTTGAAAAAGAATGATTTTTTTTTTTTTTTTTTTGTGGAAATGAGATTTCTCTTTCTTTCTTCTTTTCTCTCTCTCTCTCTCTCTCTCTCTCTCTCTCTCTCTTGAACAAAAGGTGATCCTTTGAACAACCATTTTAGCAAAACAAAGTGCTTAAGAATCAAACAAATCTCTTTGATTAGGAAGGATCAAGATCATTAAACTCATGTAATCAAATTTGCTTCATCTTTTTGAACATCGTCAGATTAAGTCTCCGAAGGCAATCAGGAAATGAAATGAATCACATTGTTGGGTGCAAACAAGGAGAGTGCTCTAGATTTGAAAGTTCTTTTGAGTCATTTTGAGGATTTGAGAATTTGAGAAATTTTGTCCTCGGATATATCATTTTGTGAGGTTTGACAATTTTAAGCACTTTTCCTTTTTAATTCATGAGAAAAATATTATTAAAGTTTAAGATGCGCCTACAATTAGCAAGACTTCAAGGAGGTCTTATTCATGGGTTGTAATGTATGCCGGGTTTAGATTATAAAATGAATGATATAAAAAGGCTCAACATTCCCTATGATGTTCCCCCAAGTATGCACTACTCAAAAATCAAGGATTGGAGGAGTTTTTCCATTTCTTCTTCGCCATCTTCTCACTAGTCTTCATTAATCACCTGTATCAACATTTGTTTTTATGCTCATTCCCTTGAATCATACCTCTAGACTTTCATATTGTAAAATCCTTTTCTTTTTAGGTTACATCTTCAAGTTTTCAATTTGTTAGGATTTTCCCTTTTCATTCATTTTCTTTTTCTTTCTTTGGCCCTAACTTTTGCCTAGACCACCCTTTTGGGTTTTTAGCCTAACGGGCTTCCTCCCTTTTTTTTTTTTTTTTCTTTTTTTTTCTTTTTTTCTGTCTTTCATCTCTTGATTGAATAAACTTTTTGGGGATTTTTTTTCTCCCTTTTTTTTCTCAGCTTAAGTCATTTTGATGCACTCTCTATACATCTTTCTTACCTCGATGCACTTGTACATTTCTATGCTTAATGAATCTTTTCTTTTTTTGATGAACTCTCTTTTAGATAGATCTTGTGTTCCTCTTGGCATGATGAATTGTAGGCTTTTCAACTTTACGAACATTTTTTTTTCATTGATGAAATTTCATTTCCCTTTCCTTGATTGTGTGAAACCTCATTTTTCTTTGATGATCTCTTGTCTTTAGCCTAATGAATTCTCCACTTGTCTTTCATGTCCCCTAGGAGAGATTTACCAATTAGCTTCAAAGCTCAAGGTCGACTCCTCCTTAACATGAGACTTAAGCATGCATACTTTGAATTTTCCCACCCTAGGTTTAGATTTTAGTAAGTTCATGCGAAAAAGAGGCTTAGTTTTTAAAGGCTCAAATGGGCTAGCAATGGATAATGATCATTCTAGGTATTAAGGTATAATCTTGTTTTACCAAAGACGGCCTCTTATCCCTAGCAAACTTGTAGGCACAATGACTTGAGCTCTTTTAATAAATTCCTCTTAAAAGAAAAAGTATGAATGATCTATTGGAGACACAAAAGTTTTCAAAATTTTGGAATGAGTGCATGAGCCTTTTGAATTTTCTGATGGATAGATTTTCTTTGATTGCCTTGTAAGACCATTTCTTCTTTTATTCAAAGTAATTTAGCAAAAGTGTTTACATGAATCAAATGAAATCAACACTTTCTCAGTATAAGTTGATTGTTCAAGCCTCTAAACATCTTAATTTAGAAAAAGTTTTGTCCAAGGGATCCTTATGTACCATTTTGAAAAGAAGACTTTAAAGAATCTTGAAATCTTTGAAAGAAAAAAAAGGGTCTTTTTAAAAAAAAAAAAAAATCACTAGGAAGTCCAATGCCCCTAGTTCAAAATTAAAAAAAAAAAAAAAAAAAAAAAAAAAAAAAAAAAAAAAGAAGACTTAAGGGCTCAATGCCCTTAGTCCAAAGACTTTTTTCATTTGAAAACTTTTCTCTTTTTTTGGGAAAGATTTGGAAATCTTGAAAAAAAAATTTTTTTTTTTTTATTTTTTGTTTTTTTTTTTCTTGATATATATACATGAACAAAGCTCATTAAATGCTACATGAAATTTTTGAATTCAAAGAAACATAGAAACATGGAATAAAAAAACAAATTTTAAGCTTAACCATGATGTTGTAAACCAAATGTGGAGTGAGGCAAAATTGGGCCACTTGCTTCTTCTTGGTCCATTTAGGATGCTTGAGGCTTGGTGTGCTTGAACCTTGATTATGATGAAATGGCTTGGGCTTGCACTTGGAAGGCATGCATCTTGCGAGCTTTTGGCCTTTGATGTTGATCATGTCTATACACCTTTGATGGGCTCAAGTGTTGCGCTTAGACTCATTCAAGAAACAATTTTGGGCTTCCATACCAAGTAGAGTTCAATCATAGGCTTTTGGGCTTGAGTTCATTCGCATCATACAAGGTTCAAATAATCATGATGGGCTCAAGCGTTGGACTTGAGTCATCATGGTTCAAACAATGGCCAAACAAATGCATAATGAAATGCAACTTACATGGACCGACCTAAAGGTAGGTTCTATGGGTCATTACAACATGGGTAGAAAGTAGGTTAAAGGTTCCCACAAGTTAGGACGTCGTACCTCCCAACTTGTGACGCCAGGAGGGCCGCATTGGTCCGAATGGTACAATTTGTCCCTATGAACCATCATGGCATAACCATGATGATCCTGTCGCGGTAGGTGGTAGGTTCACTGCTGGGTATGTGAGTCTTAAGAAGATCACAATCCACAGCTAATACTACCGAGCTTCAAGGCTAGTACACAAATAAAATAAATTTCATTCAAGCAAATGATGCATGATATGCAAAATAATGACATATTAGACATTATATACAAAAAAGTAATAAACAAACAATGACATGGCTGGCCACCATAATCTAATTGAAGCTTAGCCCTCAATATCCCTAGTGGAGTTGCCACTGTGAAAAACCGCGCCCCCGACCCGTTTTATTGTGTTATGTTAGGACAAACCCACGTGAATGGGTGGAATCGTGTTATGGCCTCTTAAAATGGAGGTTCGACTAGTTATGTTTTTCCCTTTAGATTAAGGGTTTTACAATGGAGTCACCACTTATTTAATTATTGGAAAAATAAGAAAACCATAATTGAAAAATTCCTCATTTTATTAATTTGAAATTGAATTTACATTGAACATAGAAAATTACGTGGCTTTGGTCCTAGATACAATCTAAGATAAAGTTCATGGCTTTGTTTCCTAGTTACAATCTAGAAATTGAAAATTACAAGGATAAGCATTTGATCTACTAACCCTGGATCTAAGTTCGGAGGCTATGTTACAAGGTGGGAAGGTGTTAGTGGTGAAACCAGTCTTCTAAACTATGGTGGCCAACAATCATATCATATCATCCAATATGTCAATCAATTTACATGTTAAATTTAATGTATGTGCATGTGATAAACCCTAATTCAATTTATTAAACATTGCATTTGAAAAATAAAATTCTAGTGAATGTGTGTGGATGGTGATAACCTAAATTCAAGGATTTGAAAGAATTATGAAACAAACATGTTTTTCATATTTTTGATGTAAATTTAAGATCAAAACTAGTGATATACATGAACATGTGATGAACAACCAAGAATATGTAAAGAATGCATAAGAACATTTAAGAACATTCAAACATATTCAAGAGAATTTAAATAATCACTATCATGCTTTAATCCTAAATTCTCATCATGGCAACACAATAAACAAGTTAGGGAAAGAGATTATACCTTCATGCAAGATTCATATGGTGGAGGAGGAGACTCTTGGTAGAGGTCCTCAGGGTGAAGAAAAGAAGAACTAAGAAAGGGAGAGTGAGTCTCACTCAATACCTTGAGTCTCAAGAAGACCAAGATATGATAAGACTACTCAACTTCACTAGAACTCGAGAGGGGAGAAGAAAGGGGGGGTTTTTGGTGTCTTGGAATGAAGGAGATGGAGGGTTTATATAGAAGTGGTGAAGAGAATATGAATGGAAGATCATTTAACGAGGGTTAACAAAGATTATAAACCTAAACCTCATTTTAGCCTTAGGAAAAATCTGGTGCATTAAATGGAGAGATTGGTGGGAGTGGGGAGCAAGCCAAAATTCGGTTTTCCCGTAGCTGCTGTAACAGCTTGTAGAGCCAACTTCAAAAAATCATATCTGACTCAATTTTGATCAAAATTGTCTCTTTCTTATGCTCAAATTGAAGCCTCGGATGTCTAGTTTCTGGGAAAATTAACCTCATTCACAGATTCAAAATATTCTGAGAGATATTGATGAAATGGTGAGCAGATGTCATTTGTTAGAAAATGGTTTCAGCACAATTAACATTAATAGGTCCCAAATTAGCTCCCAATTAACATTAAATGACTCCAGTCACTCCCATTTCAGACTTAATTGGTTTCAAATTTACTCTAATTAAAAGATAATTGCATAAATTACTCATTGAATAATTAATGTTTAACTATCTAATTAATTAGGTATATGCAACCTCACCATAAAATGTAGTTCTAACCAATCAAATTATGACACGTCATTAATCTCAAATTGATTACACTTATAACCAATTGTTCATAATCACATATAGTCGGACTAAATTTGTGATAGTGCATCTCAGCCATTAAAACTTGATTTGATGATAACTTTCAATATGGTGGTCCTATTAGGGCTTATAACTAGTCGATTTGATCGTTACAACATCAAGATCATTTTAGTGAAATGAGATTAAGGATCTAATGGCTAGAATCAAGATGCATATTTTCAAGACAAAATTACCCTTTTACCCTCCATATGAGGTTAAATACGGGTTACAAAATGGGGTGTCAACACCTACCATCATTTTCTCTATTTTCTTATTCTGAGTGTTGAGCATCATGTCAAAGCCTGCATCTATTCGAGATTTCTCATGCAAATATACTGTTAGACAGCTTGTTTCACTTCTGTAAACAAGCCCAAATCTAACTTGGACATACAATAAGAAAATGGTAAATTGTAAAATACACCCCTAAAGTTTGGGGTTGATTGGATTTTACATCCTAAAGTTTTAGAAACTTGATTTTACACCCTAAAGTTTGGTTCCATTAGCAATTCACCCCCACAATTAGTTTTCACTGTTAAGTGACACATCATCTAGCTGA
Source organism: Quercus variabilis (assembly GCA_030445155.1). Classification (NCBI taxonomy): domain Eukaryota; kingdom Viridiplantae; phylum Streptophyta; class Magnoliopsida; order Fagales; family Fagaceae; genus Quercus; species Quercus variabilis. Next base: position 12,404,918 of record CP129451.1, read on the forward strand.
TATGTTTTATTTTTACCAAATCAACCCCAAAACAATGTCATTTGAGTAAGGACTATGTGAATAGTTGCCACAATCAAAATTCAAAACTATGTTGTTTTAGATTTTAAACTAAAAATACAAACACATATCTTAAACGGCAGGCCAAACTCTAAAATTTAAATATAAAAATAATAAATAATAAATAAAAACACAAAGAAGGCAAACCTCATGCCTCTCTAACCAAAATCCCATGAACCCAAGTCTCCCAAACCCAAACCCCATGAACCCAGGCAATGACAGTAGCAGTGAAGCTAATAGTGAGCTACTCTTCTCTTTTTCTCTCCTTTTGAATTTGGCTTTGGTAGACTTAGTTTTTTTTTTTTTTTTTTTTTTTTTATGGGGGGGGGGGGGGGGGGGTGCTAGATCTTCATTCATGAAATCACTGGGCCACAAACAAAAATAACCTCCACCTTTTGTAAGAAAAGAGAGAGGAAAGCAGAAATTAAGAATTAAGAAGTAACGATGAGTGAAGGAAGAGAAGGGAGTATAACGTTAGAGAACACACCAACGTGGGTGGTTGCACCGGTCACCGGTGTGCATTGTGATTGTTGCCATTTCTCTTGTAGTGGAACATGTCCATTTCACCAGCCAAACTTTGACAAGGAAGAACCTTAAACCCCTTTACAAAGCTTTACAAAAAGTTAAAGAAGGTCTTTCTTTCTATTATATATATATATATATATATATTATCCAATTTCATTCTGCGTTTACTTTTTTTTTTTGGATTTTCTTCTATTATAAATTGAACTCTGAATCTTAAAATGCGTATATTGGTAGAGTTGATGCTTTTGGGATTCATATCATTGCCTGTCATTTAAGCTATATGTTTGTGTTTTAAATTTAGGGTTGAAACGACGTAGTTTTGATTGTGCCAGCTATTCACTTAGTCATCACTGAAACAACGTAGTTTTGAGGCAAATTTCGTAAAAATAAAACACATCAGTATGATGATATGTCACTTAACAACAGAAACTAACTGTGGGGGGTGACTTGCTAATGGAACCAAACTTTAGGGTGTAAAATCAAGTTTTTGAAACTTTGGGGTGTAAAATCCAATCAACCCTAAACTTCAAGGGTGTAAATTAGGCATGTTCATGGATATATCGGCATCGACAGAACTGGTCTGACTGCATCGCCCTACCCCGCTCAAGGCTCTGTCGAAGGTTTCCAGCATGGTGGTCGGCGGTAGATCTTCAATACCGAAATCGGAATGGTGTGGCCATCGGTGCCGAGATGTGCACACCAATGAAGACCAAATGAACCCAAGCATGTTATATATATATATATATATATATATATCATACCATTCTAAGAAGAGCTAAAGAGAAGAGGCCACCTAAGCCTACCGTTCTCATCCATGAACAGGTCAAAATAAAATTTTGAATTCTTATCCATGACCATGAACAAGCCTAACATTCTTATAAAAAAAAAATAATAATAATAATTAAAAAAAAAGTTAATGTGTGTGAGTGAGGCTACCTTTCTCAATCAAAAAACGTGTGTCAGGAGGAATAGCCGAATAGTCTCATCATTGAGTGTAAGCGGTCTTGTCTATTAACTCTAGTGTCTTCCCACTTGCATTTTTTGAAATATATATACATACATATATATATATATATATATTAAAAAAATGTTGTATGGCCCTATGGGTTACAATCTTGCCACTTGCATTTTTTGAAAAACAAAATTAATTAAAAACAAATGCTGCATGTATTAGTCATTGACTCACTATCTTGTGACTTGCATTTTTTGAAAAAAAAATATATTAAAGAAAAACGATGTGGTATTGTCACTATTTGAGTCATTGATGGAGTCATTTACTGTGCAAGATTTTTTTTTTTTTTTTTCTCTTTTGATCTCAACCACACAAGTCTTTTCTCTTGAGTTATCTCCTACTCAAACACAACTACTCTCATAATTTCATTTCTCCTATTTAGTCTTTAGAGTTCTACTCCTCTCATGGTCTCACCTCTTAGACTCAGAACTCAGTCACTATCAGTCATTAGCCACATTCATTTTTCTTCATTTTTCTTCCCTCTCAATCTCAGAATCTTAGGCTCTCACCTAACCATTTTTCTCTTCTTTTTTTCTCTTAGCCACATAATGTTTCTTCCAAACCCTTATCCCGCCGAACAATTAGTAGTGTTTCCCTCTCTATCTCAGATTTTTAGGCTTCCACCAACCATTTTTCTCTTCTCTTTTGCACTCAGCCACGTAATTTTTTTTTTTCCATACCCATATAACCGAACAAACTGCACCGAGCCGCTAAGATTAACCGCACCTTGTGTAGACCAGTTTTTACCTTCCAAAAGTGAGGTGTGGTCAAGCATAGGGTGAAACCGCACCCTATAGGTGTGGTGCAAAAAACCTCTCCAAAACCGACCGAACCAAACCCTATATACCCCTCGTGTAAATTGCAATTTATTTAGAAGAAAATTAAGGATATAAAGGTAAATTAAAAATTTTAGACAAAAACACAAAACCTACGCTCCAAGTATCACCAAAATTTATTTCAGGATTCTAACTTTGCTCTTATTCAAATGAATCTTTTAATTTTCAAATTTATTCAATCATGGTCTTTCATCCACTTCTGTTAGAAGGTTCTGTTAAGTATTTAACTAACTAATATTAAAAAAATTCAAAAAAAAAAATCTCACATAAAAATATATAAAAATAATTTTTGAAAAAAAAAACCAAAAAAAAAAAAAATTCAGTAAACTCTCCTAGCAATGTTCCAATAATGAGAATTTTCCCAATCTCACAACATCATCCACAAACACAAACACGACTCCTTCTCTGTCTTGTTTATTGTAAATATTAATCAACAAATATATCGGGACTAAGATGAAATCCTATCTAGAATGGAATTGAAGCAAATTTTTTAACAAGCAACCGAGAATATAAAAAATAAAAATAAATCTATGCTTAATTTAAAGGAAAATAACTATTTATTTGTCTTATCACTCAAGTTACAAGTTCAAATTTTAATTATTTTAATGTTAAAAATTTGTGTTTCCTCTTTCTGATGATATGTAATACAATTAAAGTTGATTTCCTAAATACACATGGACTATAAGATAATTTCTTACAAAATATTTCAAAATGTGCGTGAAAAATCAGCTAATATATGAAAATAATGCACATCATTTGCCAAATTATGAGAAATTATAAGGTCTTCATGGTAGACCTCGTCACATTTGCCTAGTAGTTCACAATTTCATTAAAAGACTCCACATGTTTAAAAAATTGTTGACTCAATTTATGATAAAAGTAAAAGTAAAATATAACAAAATTTAAGCATTATCTGTTTTAAGCACTCAGAAGGGGGAAAAAAACCATTCTTTTAATGGCAAATGTTAAGGTGAAAAAGTTGTTTGTGTTTCATTTTATCATAACAGAACATAGTTTTTTATTCTTTGTTCTTACTTCTTACTGCATTGCACTAATAGACACTCAAATGACTGATGGAGGTATGCTTTTGGCAATGGCTTCTATCATAATAGAAGACAGTTTTTAATTTACATCCTTAATCTTACACTGTGCCTTATTTAACAACCTCGTATCTAGTCGAACGCTGCAAAACAAAATGATGTTATGTTTGTAGATGACGCTGAAGCTAGATATCACATCTGATACCTTTTAGGAGATGTTGATAAGATCTTGTAGTATTTCAAGGCTATACGATTTTATTATAATAATATCTTGATGTGAAAAATGTAATTTTTTTTTTTTTAACAGATAGCGTTTAAATGTTTTTTTTATCTTTTACTTTTATTGAGTCAACAAATTTTTAAACATGTAGAAGTCTTTTAATAAAATGATAGACTATTAGGCAAAAATGACGTAATTCACCATGTGGATCTTGGAAAATTATTGTGTTCCTGCACACTAGTTTTATCATTAGAAAGTTAGCAAATACTTGTTTATCCAAAAAAGTCAGCAAATACTTCTAAAATAAAAACGAAATAATAATAAATTAGCCTTTTATTTATTTCTATTTTATTGAATTCATTTGTGCTATCACAATAGGAGGCAGCACTCTCCGGATAAAGCAACTGTAATTTCCCCTAAACGTACATTGTGCTTTAAGAAGCACAAACCCTGAGGGGAAAAGAAAGTTATACTGTTGGTTTTGCTACTTTGCAAGGCAGCAGTCAGGAATAGCGGGGCATGGACAGTGATCAATATCAGCTCTGGACCCCATGGCTAATGGCATGGTTATGAACATGATCACTAGGAATGCAAGCACCAGCTTGATAAAAAGTTGAAACAGCTGCTCCATATTTGGTGAACTAGATGTGGTTCCTTTGTTTTTTTTATTTTTTAATGGAGATGTGGCTCCATTTATAGTAGAGAGCCTCCCATAATTTGGCAAATGATGTTCGTTATTTCCATACTTGTCAGGATCACAATCAGCTGTAATTTTGGCAAATGATGTAATTAAGGACATTATTTTCATACTAAGATTGTCATTGTCATATCTGCAATCTAAAATTAGGGGAGGCTCTCTACAGTACTTCTATAAATGGAACCACAGTGTAAATAGCCTCCCCTAATTTTTGATGTACGAGGTTCCTGACAAAATTATAGATGATTGTGTTCCTGACAAGTTTGGAAATAACGAACATCATTTGCCAAATCGATCACCTGCCAACTGGCTGATTTTATCTTTAGAAAGTCGGAAAATATTTCTAAAATAAAAATATAGATTAAAATAAGAGTATAAATCTAGTCAAAACTGGTAGAAATTTAATTCTTATTTATCGATTATTATCTTATCTGGGTTTTTTTTTTTTTTTCAATAAATTAAATAAATACTTTGTGTATCTGAACCCATCATTTAAATAAAGTATTAAAACAAAGACCAAGTCCATTGCAGAATAGAGAGAAATGGATAAATAACGAACATCATATGCCAAATCGATCACCTGCCAACTGGCTGATTTTATCTTTAGAAAGTCGGCAAATATTTCTAAAATAAAAATATAGATTAAAGTGAGAGTATAGATCTAGGGTACGTTTGGTACGCTGTAATAGCTCCTGTAATGGAATAGTCATTCATGTGTAATATCAATCCGGTCATTTGGTTGCATCTTTATTATATGGATTAATTATTACATTGGAATAATTATTCTTTAAATTGAAGAATAGTTATTCCTCTTTAAAATGGATGTAATAGCTATTCCTTAGTGTATATAATAGGTTTTAAAATTAATATATTTCCAAAAATGTGAAGTTTCCTTATACATATTCTTTTACAAATTTTCCATATGTAACAACCAAACTTATGAATAGTAATAATTATTCCATTACAATGTTTTCTATTTCCAGTAATAAAGATTACTATTCCTAATGTAATATACATTCAGTGTACCAAACGTACCCCTAGTCAAAATTGATAGAAATTTAATTCTTATTTATCGATTATTATCTTAGCTGGTTTTTTTTTTTTTTTTTCAATAAATTAAATAAATACTTCGTGTATCTGAACTCATCATTTAAATAAAGTATTAAAACAAAGACCAAGTCCATTGCAGAATAGAGAAAAATGGATCAATAACGAACATCATTTGCCAAATCGATCACCTGCCAACTGGCTGATTTTATCTTTAGAAAGTCGGCAAATATTTCCAAAATAAAAATATAGATTAAAATAAGAGTATAGATCTAGTCAAAATTGATAGAAATTTAATTCTTATTTATCGATTATTATCTTATCTGGTTTTTTTTTTTAATAAATTAAATAAATACTTCGTGTATCTGAACCCATCATTTAAATAAAGTATTAAAACAAAGACCAAGTCCATTGACAGAAAAGAGAGAAATGGATACATTTATTCACACACACTCGGATTATATTTGTTTAATTTATTATTGTCAATATGAATGTAAATCTTAAAAAAAAAAATAAAAAAAAAAAGACCCACAACATTGAGAAATTATTCAGCAACATCAAGCAATTATGGGACAGAATTGGAAAATGTCCTATTTGGGCAAAAATAGCAGCGGTATGCCCTTTTCTCCAAACTAATTAGGGAAATGCCCCTGTTTTGTAACTCGACAAACGGGAAATCGAGTTATATTGAAAAACTCGATTATTCAATGGGCGAGTTATGTGTGAACTTTGTGCCACTCTAGATTACCACCGTGGCATTTTGTTTCTGAAAAACTCGATAATTCGAAAACCGAGTTATATAACCAACTATGCAGCTATCGAGTTATGCGCTTGTTAAACATCTGTCTATCCTGTCTTGGTGTCAGGTGTACGGCACAAGTCTTGAATATAACTCAATATTTTATTAATCGAGTTATAAAGTATACTCGATCTCCGTAGAGTCGAGTTATTCTCGTTTATTATCCGCCCATCCCTTCCCATTAAGAGTGTCTTGCATTTCGGCTAAACTGGTTGCACTTTGCAGCTCTGCTCCACAGTTGCGTCCGGACTGAAGTAAAATTTGTATCACCTTAGGTAAAAAACTCACATCATAATTTTATCGCAATGGTATTTTTATTTGATATTGTAATAAATTTTTATTTTTTTGGATAAATTTTTAATTTTATGGCAATGATATTTTTTTTGGTTGAACAAGTACATTGGTATGATTTTGGTTGTTTGTTGTAGTAAATGTTGGTTAGAAGAAATTTTTTTTTTGGTTGAATAAGTACATTGGTGTGATTTTGGTTGTTTGTTGTAGTAAATGTTGGTCACAAGAGGTTGAAATCTTGACTATAGCAACATTTTATATTGCACATAATCATTATTTTCTAAAAGTTGATGCACACTGTTAACTTGATCATTTGCTGTTATTGTATTCAGCGTCAATGTCTGGTACTGGCAACCCAGAAATTTATAGGCCTCACGATGTGTTCACTGCTATGGGTCGTTGCTGGGTATTGAAAGATGAGTTCAGCTATCCAATTAATTCAAATCTGCGAAATAGTGCTTACGTTCACAATATCATGAGACAGGAGTGGGCTTGGTTATTTCGTGAACAACAGATGTTTTATGATGAGCTGGTTAGTTTTAAGTTGCCAGTGCCTCGACGACTTGCATCGCAAATGCCCAGAGACACGATCGACGAACTTCGTAAAGCATTGAACCGCATAAGAGAAGAAAATAATCGAATGAAAATACGTCTTAATCGATATCGTACCCAAGTTGAGATTCGAGAGTCAATAGAGGGAGGGTGGTACGAGCACGCACGATTCATGCAATCACTTCTTGGTGATCCTATTTATCAGTCAGATGTGGAGATGTCAGATGAAGAGTAATTGTGTCGTGGTGTAATCAGACTTTGTTAGAGAACTATTTTGGTTTTGGTTAACTATGTTTTAAATGTATGTGTGTCATTGTTGTTGAATTTGTACTATGTAAACCTTATTATTGATTTGTGAGGAGCATGCACGTTATTCGTAATTTAGATTATTCTCACATAACGCATAGAAGTTAAATATTCTCACACATGATGTTTTTCAATAAGCACCTACAACATAACACAGCAAACTTAAAATAACTTACACAATGTCACCAATATGCATGCATTGCATATTAAATACTAACACTACTAATATTATTAACTTAACCCTAGACACAACACATATACCACATAGGCATTCACTCTGACAGGTAGTCTTCGTAGTTGAGGATGTTGTTACGTTCCGTCGGAGTGAGTTGCCTATTTGTTGCATCAGCCAACTCTTCTGCCAGTTGTAGCATGTGATACCTGGACTTACGAAGTATCATCAGATTATTCTCTTCTTTTATTTTTGTCACCGCACGCTCATATTGGTGCATGTTTCTCCGTGGCAGTGTGAGCGAGGTACGGTCGACAAGAGGTGCTCCAAGTCGCACGAGATCATCGTGTAGAGCGTTGGACTCGTTCACGCGAAAGTCCCATTCCCAGCACAGTCCGGCATAGTATTCCATCTCGTTGGAATCTCTCTCCCTCCTATAGTTATCTGGAAAACGAGGTAGCATCCAATTGCGCATTGACATTGGAAAATGTGACTTCTGATCGGTATGTGTATATGTTTTGCAAGGGGTAGATGTAAATGGGACTTTGGTATGTGTAGATGTTTTGCATGGGTAGATGTAAATGGGACTTTATATAGGAGTTTTGCAAGGGCAAGTATTCACGTTGATATGACTGTAAAGGTAAGTATTCACGTGAATAAAGATGATATGACTCGACTTGGCTATACAGTGGCACTTGTTGATATAGCTATAGCTTGTGCTACAACAGTGAGTTTGGTGATGTGTACTGCAAAGGAGGTTGTGTATTTATTCACGTAAAGACTATTCAGCATTCGTATGCTTGATCTGACATGACTGGACGAGACAGTGCTGAGTTGTGTTAAATGTATTATAACCTTTTCAGGGATGCTCTGCATCCTTGAAAGCGGTGCATTGTTATTGCAAGATGATACATATCTGTGTATTGACGTGCGTGTAGATGATATGACTGTACAAGGTTCAGCAGTACGAACTTGTTGCGTAGCACACGTAGAACTGTGAACATTGGTGTAGCAATGGTGGACAGCTCACTCCCAAAATTTGTGCATAAACTTTTCAGGGATGTTATGTGTATTCACGTGAGTGTGGATGGATACCGAGACATTGCTGAGTTGTGTTAAATGCACTATAACCTTTTCAGGGATGCTCTGCATCCTTGAAAGCGGTGCATTGCAAAAGGATACAAATCTGTGTATTGACGTGCGTGTAGGTGATATGATTGTACAAGGTTCAATAGTGCGAACCTGTTGCGTACCACACGCAGAACTGCGAACATTAGTGTAGCAATGGTGGACAGCTCACTCCCAAAATTGATGCAAAAACTTTTCAGGGATGCTATGTGTATTCACGTGAGTGTGGATAGGTATCGAGACAGTGCTGAGTTGTGTTAAATGTACCATAACCTTTTCAGGGATGCTCTGCATCCTTGAAAGCGGTGCATTGCAAAAGGATACAAATATGTGTATTGACATGCGTGTAGGTGATATGACTGTACAAGGTTCAACAGTGTGAACCTATTGCGTAGCACATGTAGAACTGCGAACATTAGTGTAGCAATGGTGGACAACTCACTCCCAAAATTGATGCATAAACTTTTTAGGGATGCTATGTGTATTCACACGAGTGTGGATGGGTACTTGTGGTTAAGGTTCAATAGTGCTGAGCTATCCTATGCAACACTTGATGATCCCTATGGTTGTATTTGGCAAGTGAGATTGAAGAAAGCTGATAACAACATTTGGTCTAGAAACTTGGCTGGTAGGATTTCGTTGACTATCATTGTATCTGTTATGGTTATTTTATAGTCCTTAAATAAGAAGGAATTTTAAGCTTTCATGTTCTTATATTTGATAAGACTGCCACTAGGATTCAATATCCACCCATCAAAGAATTGTAAATTGAAAGATCATCAGGTAGATAGAATAGACTTAGATGAAGATGATACAAGCATATATCCCTCAGATGATTTGCCCAAAAAACATGAAGTCAGAGAAAATGGTTGTTACCAAAATATTTTATAGCAATCCAAGCAGCTGAAAAGTTGAAGCCTAAAAATCCTTCTTTCATGGGTATCTCGCGGCCGCATAATAAGGTGGTGAGCCTTTATATATAATGTGGTTGTGATATTCTCTTAATGCCTAGTTGTTTCTCCTTCTTGTGCAGTATGTACGTGCTGAATTTTTTACCAAGTATATTATTGGGAAGCAAATTGTCACACTTCAATGTCTTATGTTATTACCCCCCATGAAAACTTATTCAGCAACGAGATTCGGGAAGGGATGGGGTGCATTTTCGAAAGACAATAATTTAGAACAAGGAGATGTTTGTGTCTTCGAGGTGATTGAGAGGAAGCCTACCGTGCTTAGTGTCTCAATATTGTATTCCTGGTTGACCATCAGAGTTCGTACTATGATAACCTGTTTAAATTTTAAAGGAGTGATGTTTATGTTTATATTGGTATGTCTTGTTGGAGACTATTCAGCACTCCTGTGCTTCATTTGACATGACTTGACTAGACAGTGCCGAGCTGTGTTAAATGTATCATAAACTTTTCAGGGATGCTATGCATCCTTGAAAACGGTGCATTGCAAATGGATGCATATCTGTGTATTGACATGCGTGTACATGATATGACTGGATAGGGTTTAACAATGCGAAGCTATTGAGCAGCACATGCAGTACTACGAACATCAGTGTAGCAATGGTGGACAGCTCACCCCCAAAACTATAATGAACCAATTTAGGGATGCTTTGCCTCCTTAAAAACGGTGCATTACAAAGGGTTGCACATCCATGTATTCACGTGAGTGGGGATGGGTACGTGTGGTCAGGGTTCAATAATACAGAGCTGTTGAGCATGACCGGCAGAATTGAAAACATCAATGTAGCAATGGTGGATAGCTTACCCTTAAAATGTTGCCTACACTTTTGAGGGATCCCCTGCATCAGTGAAAACAGTGCATTGAAAACAATGCATTGCAAAACATTGCATTGCAAAACATTGCATATCTGTGTTTTCACATGAGCATGGATGATATGACTTAACAGGGTTCAACAGTGACGAGATGTTAAGCAGCATATGCAGAACTGCGAACATGAGTTGGCTAAACAATTCCAACCAATGTATGTTGGCATTCTCCAACCTCACTTGCCAAATGCTACTATTACGAGTAGGGAGTGTAGCAACACTGGAGAGTTTTACCCCCATATTCACATGAACCAATCTTTCCAGCGAGTCTTTGTGAGTACAAGATGTAGTTACATCTTCTCAACATGAATGTAAAATTACATGAGTGCAATTATGCTTCCAATGTTTACATCAATGACTTTTGATCATCACAATTACAACATTAGGGGGCTTTGGAGCAATGCTACAATAAACCAATAACTTGAATGAAACATTTTAGAGGCTAAGCAGGCTTTTAGGCATTTGGCCTATTCCTACGTAAGCCAAATATCATCGTAATGATGACCTTGTGTGAGCCATATGGATTTTTAGTGAGTGAATGGTTAGTTTTGTTTGGATGAGTCTATATGTAATGTATATATATAAAGTAGTACACTAGTAGAAATAAGAAACACAAATACGTGTATATGATACAACGACTTAATCAACTCATATAAATGAATTACTCGTATTATTTCATCATATGTGTGGTTGGTCTGTGTGGTTTGGATGAGTCTGTATGTATTGAATCTATTAAATTTTCCTACAAGCAATGTGCAATAAATCTAATTTGGGTGATGAGTGTTATGTGTGTAACATTTCAAGTTACACAGGCAGAACATTGGAAACAATCCCATATCTAACCGGATGCATTTAATTTCTTAAGGTTTTTCATACATTAGAACGCAGAGGACATTGTCCAACCAAATCACAATAATCATATGCAGCAACAAAGAACAGCTAGGAAAATAAGAGAAACAACTTTACTTTTACTTAGCCAAAACTAATGAACAATTAATCTGTAGAGTTGAAAAAGTTGAACGTATATAATCATCATTTGTCAAACATTAACAACAGCATTTTGTATTGCACAGAAGGATCTTGATATTAACAACAACGTCTAATGTTCGTAGGTAGAAATTTTTGGAAATCATCATTGCTTGAATCTGAGAAGTCTGAAATATCTCTTTCATCATCTAACGCATTAATTTCATTAATAGACTTAATGGCTCGCTCTTGTGACTTCCCCTTTAGATGCTTTCTAGCTTTTTGGATTGCATGAAAACGGTCTAGTCGCCTTTGCATTTGATTGTTCTCTTGTTCAAGACGAGCAAGTATGTTGGTAGGTTCATCTCTAGGTAACTCGGCTGAGCGTGCCTTAGGAACTCGTATCCTGTGCCATCGACAATACACCTCTAACTCACACCTCTTCTCATGTAGGGTTGACCACGGTGGTTCTGCTACAGTGAACTTTATTGCGGTGGTATCTAAACTTATTTTTGTAGGTTTGCCGACCATGATGTGCCCGACGCTTCCAAGACTCTCATACGTGTATATTGGCATATTAACAAAATCTCTCTTCTTTCCAAACCATTTCCCTCCATAGTGATCTGTGTATATCTGTAGTTGTTGATCTGTTGGAACTTGTGATGATTCATTTGTTGAAGTAGATTGAGACTTGTTTCGCATTGAACAATTTGATGTTGAGGCGTTGCGACGCATAGCTTAATCAATGTACGAAGTTAGCAGGGTAGAAAGAAGATCATTATTGTGTTGCATTTATATTGTAATGTCATGGTCCAAGCATTACAATGTCAGTTATTAGGGCTTGTCATGTCAATACAGGCTGGAAAAACATTATATCAATAGGATTGTAAAGGTTTCCAATGTCACATCAAACGTGGGAAATAGTTGCAACATTATTAGATGTAAATGGGACATCTGTGCATCCAATTCCACAATTGTGTAGCCACGTGAGTGTGGGTGTGAAACAGTGCCGAGCTATTAAGATGCACATGTAGAATTGTGAACATGACAATATAAACAACTGCATCCGTTGGCGCATGTGCTGTGATTGAAGGAATTTGATATGACTGGAGTTGGTGTTACAGCAGCGGGCTGGTGACGTGCCGTCAAAGTTCGAACTTGGTCTTCTTGAAACTTTGCTATATTAATTGCGTATAGCGACATACGCTGAAATTACACTATATTAATGACTTTACTTGTGTTTGGACTTTCACAAAACATATCCTGAACATCACAGCGTTTATTATCTTCGGTCATTTTGAAGGTGTTTACACATCACGGTGTGTAAACTTCACAGTGTTTATTATCTTTGGTCATTCAACATTTAGAGGTTAAACGCATCACTCTTAGAAATTATGCAGCGCCACCGCCTGAAACACTGAAATATCTGTTTTAATCGTACCCAATTATTGGAACACAGCGAGGACTGTGTGCGTGATTGGTCAACATCAATCCCACTCTATTTTTGTTTGTTTGTTTGGGAATGACTTGGGGCCCGTTGTAGTTATTATTGCTTTTGTACTTATTATGACTATCACTGGTGACTAACCTGTGCGATTGAACAACACAATGAAGACTAACATTCTATAAAATTACCGTTCGTATACTCCATTGCAGTAGCGCGAAATCAATACCTTCCATATTTGATTAAAAAGAAAACCGTTAGATCTAATGCAGTCCAAGTCATGACGTCATGGCTGGAATGCAATCACTTCTTTTTGGATGAGTCTGCACTGCAAGGTTTCATCAATAAATGTTGTAATAAAAATATAATGCATGATGTGTAGTCCAAACGGGGATCACATTCAGAATAATATAACTGCTGATTTAAGACCAACAACCATATCCAATTACCCTCTCTAAAATTCATCACTAAAAAGCAAAACCTCCAATAAAAACAATTGCCTGAAGTCAATATATAGGTTGAGCCATTGCGCCAAGGAAAATCTTCTAGGTGGTTCATCGGCAATATCCAACCCTATAAACCAATTGTGCTTTCACAAACCTTCAATTTGTATTACTAATTACTATAATGTAATAACACGTGAGCACCGTATAGAATTATGAAATAATTCTTATTTACATATTCGGATGTCCTTTATATTATATAGAATCACATAATAACATAAACAATTGTTACAGTTACAACCATTTCAATATTACTAATAACAGTAACGATGAGCATGAAACTAACCATCATGTGCACAAAATAAAATTACTTTCCACCATATGATGTTCTTCAAACCTGCCACTAAAATAAGAAAATATACAATTGGCTGAAAGCCACATCATAGTTGGTGTGAATACAATTCTCCAAATATGCTACAACAAGTACTAAAAAGGAAGTCCCCCCTTGGGTACAATGGCCAATGGCAATCATGAAGAGTCAGATGATGGAGACGGTGGAACCTGACGTCTAAAGTCAGCTACGTCTGCCCGCAGAGCTGCAATGTTGCCAAGCAGACCATATAAAACCTGCCCATGGGTTGCTTAAGTTGTCATAATGGTCTCCATCATAGCACGAAGAGAGGGAGGAGGAGGGCCTGTTTGCGCTGCAGCGGTAGTGTCAACATCTACCTCATCATCACCATCCTCGACAACAGCAGCTGTGGGATCTCCATGCATGTCCTCATTTGGAACATCATCTCCAGTAGTAGACTGTACTCGTGGTCTCTTGGGTGAACCAACACTGGGTTCGGCAAACTTCTTTTGGGCACTTCGCTGCTTCAGAAATTTGGTTCCTATGGGGGCTTGGATGTGAACCACCTATTGGGAAGGAAAGTTCCGTAATCCTAAATATTTGACGACCCTATGGATGAGAACTGGAAAGAATAGACCATGCCTCTTATACTTGCTCCTACGCACCTCCACAATGGTTTCAATGAAAAGGGAAGGAAAACAAATGGAACTATCGGTGATAAGGGCGTAAAGAAAGAAACACCTGTCTATAGGGATTGTATGGATATGAGAGATAGGAAAAATGTTGTGACAAGCTATCCTAAAGAAGATATAATTAAGCTCAGTTAACTCACTCGAGCTAATACTTCGGTTAGAAACCCGAGTGACTGATCGTCCACAAAGAACATTCATAACATCATCAATACGAGGAGACACAGAGTATGGATAAGTAGGTGTGCGAATTCTAGGTACATCAAGAGCTGCAGATACGATGGCCTTAGTTATTGTAAACCGTTCACCACGTATCCACGATGCCACTATGTGACCACCGCACACCTCATGCACCGAGATATTCGAATAGAATTCTCTAATCAAGTCAGCTGGAGGGGGTTCTATGTTTGTACACAGGGACAGCCAATGCCTAGACTGTAGCTTGTCATACACAGAAGGATGCAATTCATGTAGATTGATTTGCCTTTCTCCCCAAATACACCTATGCTTAATCAAGGTTTCAAAGGTTTGCTCATTTTCAGGCTTGTTGAACCTTAATTGATCAAACACCACTTTAGGCTTCGATGCAGCTTTGGATTTTCCTCTCTTACCCCTCTTTTGAGCCATAACTAATTGATGGTCAATCGTGGAAACACGATCAGGCATCAACAAAACATAACCAAAATCTGCATTTCGAAGAGATAAACACAACATTCCTACTACCTAACCCATTCATATATTCATAGCCAAACATATCATTTCATCACAATCTACGTAGGCAATGAAGATTTTTTTCTTTCAAGTAGAGAAGAAAAAACCATTGAATAACGTACTGCCATGTGTAGAAAATCATCCATACAATGTACCAACTAGAGCAGTTTACAACAATACACTGAAAAAACAATATTCTTACCAACATGTTGTTTAGTTCGTGAAATATTTGTAATGCATTTCGCACCGACTCAATAATTTGAAGATCTCTGACCTATGGTATATACACTTCAGTTTAACTCAAAGAGCGAACATGCAACTTGTTAACATATTGAATTTTTTCAAAATGATCAATAATGTCACGCACCAATAGCAGCCATTCTAACAGCAATAATATTGTATAGGAAACATACAAGTGGATGTAAGACCTGAAACATTGAGAAATTCAGCCTGCTACAGAAAAGTAAGTTTCACAAACTTGTACAAACAACCTTAAATTGCACAATATACCAACTAAGACATAGAAACAGCATAAGGACTACCACACACATATGGAGCCCCTGGCAAGTTCATTTTGTGGAAGGAGACTAGTTGAAGACAACCTAAGAGATAAGCAAGTAACCTTACTAACAACAAACCAGTTGACTGGAGAAACACCCTATTTCATCCCAATGTACATAGACATTGAAGTTTGAAGCATCATCCAAAAATGAATATATTTGATTAACGCATCACCAATGTGTAATTATAAAGACAATAAGCAATGAAACGAGTCTTACCATGTAAAACCTTCGCATATTTTCAGTGGACAAATTGTCGATTCTAGCGGATGCAGCTGCGAGCTAGCTCAGATGTAATTTCAGACTGCTGCACATTCTGCACAACAGGGGGAGCGTTAATAACTGTGGGTAATCACGTATCTTGATTACATAAAAGTCGAGTTACCTTTATACTCGATAATACGTAAATCGAGTTATGTGCTGTCCCCCAACCAAGCCCAACCCACTTATTTGGACTGATCCAGATGCAGTCCAAGAGGATTCCAACTGCCCAGAAGGGTCTCCCACATAACTCAATTATTTTAGAATCGAGTTCTGTGCAGCATACCACTCCTTTTAGTCCTGTCAAACCACATCGGTCCAATTTACAACACTTCGGTCCATTCAGTGAAGTTTGGTCCATTTGGTTCATATGGGTCCATTCAGTCCACTTTGGTCTTGCAGCAAATAGAATTGGTCCAGTGAGGTCCACTTCAATCCGGAAGGTCTACTTTAGTTCATTTGGTCCGCAAGTCCACCACCTTTCATTCACTCTTTATGGTCCATTTTGGTCCACTTCCGTCCCTTAGGTACACTTTAGTCCATCAGGTCCTTTTGCTCCATTTCGTCCACTTTGCTCTCTTAGGTCCCAAATGATTTGGTCCTTTTGTCCACTTCACTCTATTAGGTCCACTTCGGTGAATTCAGTCCGCTTCTGTCCAATTCAGACCATTTGCTACTATTGGCTAGTTTATGTAATTATTGATTACAGCTTTATTAGCTACTTGTGTAACTATTGGCTACTTTATTTCCTAATAATTAAAGAGTATAGGATAGCTATGTAAGAGGACAACCAGTTTTTCATGTGAATTGAAATTTGTTTCAGACCTGGACAGCAACATTGTTTCTCCAGTTGCTCTGTAATTCTAGCTTTAATTCTTAATTTTAATGCAAGTCTAGTTCAAGTTCTCATCCAATTGATTTTGGTTTCCATCACTTTGCAATCAAGTTTACAGTTTATGCAAGAGCCATTAAACTTCACTAATTGCATATTTGCATGTATTAAGAAATCATAATATAGAACAACTGATATCAAATCATAACAGGATTCAACAGTAAATAGATCATAAATACCAACACTGAAATCACACAAAACAACTCAACCGCTATAGATCATAACTCAAAAATACCAACACATAAATCAGCCATCCAGTCTACACATAAATACTGGTAAATACTAACAACCCAAAAAGTTCACAAGTCTTGACATTTGTTCTGCTGAAACATAGTCCAGAACAGTACATATCCAACCTTTTACAAATCCTTGCAAAGTTAGTAACCACCTACTGAGGGCATCTGAAAATGTGGACTTTGAACACAACTTCGTCCCTCATAATCACTTCAAATACACACACATCTCCTAATTGCAATTCATTGTCCCTCGCAAATGCAGCCCAACCAGCAGATACGACACAGGATGTGTATTTTCCTCCATAAATGTATAACTTCACAGGCCATAGTCGGTCCCCAACCTCAAGCTTCACAGTGAATGTACTTCCTTTGGTGGTGTAGTCCTTGGTAAAGCCTTCTCTTGGTAAGTAGTTGATAATGCCATGGGGTAAACTCTGTACAAAAAATGTCATCGGACATACAATTAAAGAAGAGTTACCCATTATTATGAAATGCAGTTTTCAAGCAGTACTATTGATGTCTTTCTAGCACCTAAACATGATACTATTTGAACTAACACAATGATGCAAATCAACAAGTCTCTGCTACATGCTTTCTAATTGTTCTATGGAAAATCAAAGTTAATGAGAGTTGCATTCCTAAAACCCAACAATATGTTCAGCTGGGAAAGCTTACTGCACAATCCTTCCTATTAATGTATGATGGATGAATGGTAACCGTGAAAAGGGGATTTTCTAATTTCAAAGCATTCGCTCTCATAAGAGTTTCAGCTATACCAGCAACCCCATGAGCTGATCCTGAAATGACATGGAAATATGAAGTCATGCACATGAAATTTATAATGAACAGGCTTACAAAAGCAACCAATTCCTTACAGAACTGTAAGATTCATACCTGAACTCTCTCCCCTAGTCAAATATACCCCAAATGGCATTTTCGATGTCTCTAACCTTGACCCTTAGAACTTGATGGATTGGTTTTTGCCCTCTTCTGAGGTAGAGGTACTGGTGGTTTCTCCCCTGTCCCATATTGGAGTTCAGCTGCAGGATACTCTATTTTTTGTTGCAGTGGCGTCAGGATACTCTATTTCTGTTGCAGTGGCATCAAATATGAGGACATAAAATTCTGAATTTCCATCATATTTGAACACTAGGAAGTGGCCCAGGGCTAGAGCTTGAGAGCTTGCAAATTCACACCAGCCATTTCCGAAACAAACCTCCCCATCAGACTTTGTCAACTTCACTTTCCATTTTGTACCATTTGGAATCATAAGATAGGCCGTATCTGACAGATGACTGCCATATTCCCTTATAAACTTCTTTGGAATCCACTGTAAAAAGATGAACATAAACATAAATGCAAGATTTGTAACTAAACACATGCAATCAATCAATTGAAATTTGAGTTGTGCAGTCAGTATCAGTACCATTACAGGAACAGTAATTTTCCCGACATATATTTTACAATAATACTTGTTGGATGAAACAAAATCATCCACATAACCAGTTCATGTGGCAGAAACATGTCATTCAGAAATTAAAATAAACACTGATGGGATATTTTGTTCCCATCTCTGCACCGCATTACATACTCATTGATTTTATACATGTAACATGGATTAACATTATCACATATTTTGCTATAATCATATCGTCAACCAAAAATGTACATTTGTTCAATAATCACAAGTAAAAAACATAAAAGCTGATGCCGTTAATTCCCATATGATTTTCAACAATGAAACTCGGCAATGAAATGAAGTTTACTTACAAGCTTTCCTTCTTCAAGTGTTTGAGGCATAATAATCTTGAAAAAGTGTGTCGGAAGATGAGCAGGATCATCCACATTGTCCCTCTGCCATTGAGAAGTCATCGTTCTGGTGTTCTCCAAACTGTTGCTTCGTTGAGATTCGTAACTGTTGTTGAGAGACTGTGCACTGGGGAGTACTGAAACAGAGTATCAACGATGGTGTTTAATATTCCACATAACTCGATTACCTATTAATCGAGTTAAGTGCAGTGTAACTGTAACGAATCCATGTCGTGTGTGCTGTAACTGAAAGGAATCCATGATGTGGGAATTGGCCTGCACATAACTCGATTTCTCAAATATCAAGTTACTTGTAACAGTACTCGATAACTAGTTAGCCGAGTTATGTGCACTGGGCTGCCACTCCGAGCCCAGATATTTGGACTGATCCCAATGCAGTCCAAGTGGAATCCAACTGTCCAGAAGGATCTTCCACGTAACCCGGCTATTCAATAATCGAGTTACGTGCACTGGGGCATTGCAAGTAACTCGATTATTTATAAATCGGGTTATTCATTATTACTCGATATTACAGTACTCGAGTTATGTCTACTGGGCTTCCACACCCAGCCCATATATTTCGACTGGTCCATATGCAGTCCAAGTGGAATCGAACCGTCCAGAAGAATCTTCCACGTAACTCGATTAGCTAATAATCGAGTTCAGCTTTAAACCACTTCAGTCCAAGTTTGTTGATTTGGTCCAACTAGGTCCATTTCAATCCAGGTTTTGTCACTTCGGTCTATTCAGTCAATTTTGGTCCATTATATATGGGTCCACTTGGACTAATCCATATGCAGTCCAAGTGGAATCCAACCGTCCAGAAGAATCTTCCACATAACCCGGCTATTCAATAATCGAGTTACGTGCACCGGGGCATTGCAAGTAACTCGATTATTTATAAATCGGGTTATTCATTATTAATCGATATTACAGTAATCGAGTTATGTGCGCTGGGCTGCCATACCCAGCCCATATATTTGGACTGGTCCATACGCAGTCCAAGTGGAATCCAACCGTCTAGAAGAATCTTTCACGTAACCCGGCTATTCAATAATCGAGTTACGTGCAGCGGGGCATTGCCAGTAACTCGATTATTTATAAATCGGGTTATTCATTATTACTCGATATTACAGTAATCGAGTTATGTCTACTGGGCTTCCACATCCAGCCCATATATTTCGACTGGTCCATATGCAGTCCAAGTGGAATCCAACTGCCCAGAAGGATATTACACGTAACCCGGCTATTGAATAATCGAGTTACGTGCAACTCACCCAGCACTGTTCATAGCCATACTAATTGGCATCCACTTTCGTCATAATAAAGGTGAAACTGTACACAACCACATTGGTGAACAACTCATTCATATTTTTCCAAATACTTTTATAATCAAATCATCCATGCAATTCCAACCAAATCACTTCATTAACCAATCACATGAAGTGAAAATCATCCATACAATCTGCAATGGAAATAAGGAGCCATTACCCACCATAAAACCATTGAACCAAGTTGTTGACAATGTAAGTACAAGCATTTACATATAAATGTTGTTTTGTCATATTTAGTTTACAAGAAGAAATATGAGTTGAACTACTGCCACAGCAACAACCCCTTTGCCACAAATCCCATATCTGCACAAGTACAACAAAAAATACCTCAATACCACATGTTGTACTCATATTTGAAAACCATACTATCGTGGTTACAATGTACACATTAGTAGCAGGACTTGTGAAATAACTTATGAAATATCCCCCCTCCTTACTAGGACTTGTAATTGGTACCTGCTATGTACAACCCCGGCTTGTTGATTCCACGTTCCGAGTTGGACATCTACGACGGTTATGACCCTCTTGGTGACACAACCCACACTTGGACTTTGGTCCGTTCTCAATCCACAACGAGGTTGGCACTCCCTATCCTCGTCATCCATCTCATTGCGGATTCTTGTCGACTTAGGGCGCCCTTTCTCTCGAATCAACCGTGGGTTCGGCATCACTTTTCTCCTTTCTGCCGGCTCCGACCATTCTAACCTATCTTTGAACGGTTGGAATATCGGCTCGTAACTCTGATACCGTTCAGACATGCGGTAGAAACGATCCATAAACTCCGTTGCATCGTGGTTGTACTTGGCACAAACTGCTATCAAGTGTGAACATGGGATCTTGTTTGCTTCCTATTTCCCACACGTGCATGTCTTGTCCATGAGAGAAACCCTATGGGTGTGAGCTCCCCTACCAGTTCTCAGTAGTGAGGACTGTGTCTCCACTGTATATAAGCGATGTTGCGCACTCATCCTTCTAACCATATGGCGCTTTGCCTTCTCTTGATTTGCCTCGAACTTGTCGTAGGCATATTTGCACCACTCTTGCCACTCTTCCAACTGCTCTAGGGTTTTGTTTCGGTGATCATCAAAGTACGAGTTCACTTTGTAAAATGTGAACTTCACCATTGCAGTAATGGGCAAGCAACGTGCACCCTTAAGCACCCCATTAAAGCACTCTGACAGATTTGTTGTCATTGCACCGTATCGGTGCCCATGGTCATGTGCAAGTGTCCACTTTTCAAAACCTACGTCGTTTAGATAGTCGTACGCATCTGGATTGACATTCTTGATGCAATCCATGGTGTTTTCAAACTTCCTAACTTGGTTTGCGGTTGTTGCCTTCCATACCAAGTTCTTCAACACCACGCTATTGAAGTTAGTGTTAACATTGCTTACTAAATGGTGGATGCAATACCGGTGATGAGCTAACGGCGCTTGCAAATAGCCCCTAGTGGTGTCATCAAAGCATGATTGTATCCCACAGTGCCTATCGGAGATTATACACAAATTGATCTGACCCGTAACTCTGCTCAGCAGGCATGCCAAGAACCATCCCCATGTCTCCGTGCTCTCACTTTCAACAATGGCAAACGCAAGTGGAAAAACCTCATTGTTACCATCTGTTGCCATTGCTATCAACAACTTCCCTTTGTACTTGCCATACAGGTGCGTTGCATCTATGCTTATCACTGGCCTGCAATGCTTGAACCCTCTAATACACGGACCAAACGCCCAAAACACGGAGTTGAATATGCAAGTCCCCGGGACACGGGGGTCACATTTTAGCAAAGTTACAGTGTCCGGATCTGCATCATCCAATGCCGCTAGAAACTGTGGCAATTCCGCGTACGACTCATCAAAATCCCCGTAAATACGCGTAATTGCCTTCTGTTTGGCTTCCCAAACCTTGTACATAGTTACGTCATGCCCGTGCTTCGCATGCAGCATACTACGCAAGTCCTTTATGGAACGGGTTATGTCTTCCCGTATATATTGCTCAAGTGCAATAGAAATGAACCTTGAATCCATCATCCGTCCATCGGTCACTACCTGGAGGGATGTGCAACTATGGGGACCTGTACATTTACCGATTAGCCACAACTTGTGCTTTTTGCTAAAAATAGCCCGAATTGACCATGGACATGCGTCATGTGTGCACCGTACAACTAGCCTATTGGTGTCAAACTTGATAACCTTGTATTGCTTATTATGCTCCACAGAGTAAAGGGTTAGCACATACTGAACGGAGGCTTTATTATTGAATAGCATCCCCTTCACCAGCTGGTCACCTTTGTGCCAACTTGTAAGCTCTTTTGGAGCCAATGCAGGTGATGGGTCATTAATATTGTCCCATGTGTTTGATGTGAACCATCTCGAGATCACTGTAATAGGGCAATCCTCCTCGTTGTCTTTCAGCTGTGTTCCATCTCCATCTAAGACCTCCGCTTCGTCCACCGGTCCATCAGTATCAATGAACTCTTCGTACACATCTCGGCTGGCATCAATATCAATCCCCCTGTCCATATAGGCTTCGACATGTTCATATGCGTGAGTAGACCCTCCCACGTCATGTGTCAGGGTGGCACCCAACAGTTCAGTGTTGTCCAAATGGTCAACTGCACTGCATGGTTCAGTATTGTAGGGCAATGGCATGGCATCGACAAAGGAAGGTTGCACGTGAAGATATCCTGAGCGTGGCTCTTCCACCCCACTGGCATGTTGCGAATTTCCACCATCATGGAACCCAATAGCCTCAATAGTGACATATAAGTCGGACACTATGAACTGGGGGGTCCGCTTAATCACTGCCCACATCATGTCAACATCGGCGTCGCCACATAGCGGATTTGAGTTGTAAACAACCTGAGTATTCACAAGTAGCTGGGGAGCACGGTACACGATGGATATCTTATGTGACTCATTGTCCAACCCTAGTGCTTCCATTGTCTTCCGGTGCATTTTATTGAAGTGTGTTTTGCATTTCAACTGAATGAACTTCTTCTTCACTGACTCGCCTCCATAGGACAGCCCATGCAAGTCATGGAAATACTGCTCCCCATCATAGTAAACGTAGAAGCAATGACGACCCATGGCAGACCTGGATAAGGACATATAATTGTGGTTATCATGCAGAAGATAGGGGGTTATGTTAACGCATCAGTAATTAATCTGGATGCACGGGAACGGACAATATAACTTTTACATACGCACTATAATCATATCGTAAGTATTCAGTGCAATCATTGATTCGTTTGTACACAAACATTTATTCCAATACAGTCAGCAAAACTTGTTCACCTCGTAGGCTTTCTTTTTTTAGAACCCACACACTGAAGCCTTTTAGAATTAAAAGAGCTATACAATTTAAACCAATTATTGCAAACATTACATCATAGTTGATACCTATCAATGAAATCATATATCATCATCATAGGGTGGCCATACATTACTATATATATATGTGTGTGTGTGTGTGTGTGTGTACAGTGTCACACATACACATACACACACACATGTTATTGAACCCATTTTATGTGTTATTGATTTTGGTAATGTGGTATATCTCATTTTTTGGGAAATTTGCATTATGAATTGATTGAGTATTAACAGGTTTTGCAATTTCAAACAAAATTCAACAAAAAATACATGGTTTAATATGGCACACATTATATACAACAACAATACCTATATGTTTATATATAGATATATGTACACATACATATATATAGATATATATAGCAACATGTGTGTGTGTGTATCAGTCCACACATATATATATATATACACAGTTACACATACATAATGCTGAAGGTAATGACATTTATACCAACACTAGAATCCAAGTGTAATCACAGTTTTTTTGTAAGAATAGATATACCTTTTGAGGAGAGATGTGCCACAACAATGAGGAAGGGACCACAACAATAACTTGTGACAATTGGTGAGAATCCAGTACGGAGGAAGAAGATGCTGACTTGAAACTTGTTCAGCTCGTAGGCTTGCCTTTTTCAGAACCAACTATGTAATGGTGTTTAAAGCACACGTATTGCCAGACACGTGCATGGGGTCTAATCAACGTAACTCGATATCTAGATAATCGAGTTATAGTGAAACTCGTCAAATAAGTCATCGAGTTACTGCTGGTATAGAATCTATTGATGGGATGGCAATACAGTCACTCGATAATTGATAAAGCGAGTTACTTACAACTCGATCACACAAAAGTCGAGTTATTTGGTAACTCGTCTTTCTCATAATCGAGTTCTGTGGCCATTTTTCCTTTAAGAACCCAGTATTGAACACCAGAATGGTATGCATCCACCATTCTGGTGCAATAACTTCCCACAATTGTGTGTACGTGGAGGAAGATGGGACATACCTATGTTGTGTTTAATGGTCATATTCTAGGCATATACGACAGTTGGCTAGCTGCGAGCAGACAAGTTCATAAGTTCCCAAATGCTAATCACAAATCATATAAAGATCGAAGGGAAGCAGAAGCTGCATACATGGAGTATTTGCATTGTCATGGTATGGACGGGCAGGGTAGTGCATCCGCATCGTGGGCAACTCTGAACATGTCAACCTCAACTCCATCGGGCACTTCTCCAAGCGAAGGAACCAACTACTGGAGTGGAGACATTACAAACACAATGTTAAGGTATTAGTTGGAAGTTGCCATTGAAGAGCGTGACCACGCAAGGAGGATTGCAACCTTGACTACGAACATGCTGAATGAAGTGGTGGCCCATGTTGTGAGGGATGATGAAGTTGATGCACCTACGAGGCAAGGTATAGAGAAATGAACGTGAAAGTTATGAGTTATAGACCCATAACTCCTTCTTCATCACTTACAACTAGTCACGTATAATGAGTTGTACTAAAAGTTATGTAATTATTTATGATCTTGCGTTATTCAAAATGTTGTCCTAGCATATACTGTAGGTGGTGTGGGAAAAGCACGTGCATCAAAGCAGTAACACGATTAAGATTTAACGAGGAAATTGAGCAGAATATCATATTTATCACAAACCACCCCCCTTCCCCCCAATGGTTTGTATTAATCTATGTAATGTGAAATAATTTGAATGGTATTTTGGGTATTTCCACTAGTTGATGGATTGAATTTTATTTATCTACATAAAAGCATTCACATCAGCTCGTTTAAACTCTTCTAAAATACATATACAATGCAAATTTTACACATTTTGAGTAAAAAAACACCCACATCAGTGGGTGTAAAAATATGTTAAGCTGGCCATATTTTTCCATGTGCTACAGTACCCGTGTAAATATACACGGGTACTATAGCACATGTAAACATTAAAATAATAATTTCACAGTCCACACGGGTAAAGCTGGCCATTACTTTGATTGTACTTTGTGTTAGTGTCTCTCATACATTTTATAGCCTCTGGTTACCCATTGGGAGAAAGTACAAGTTCTAAATAAATAAATAAAATAAAGACCTAATAAGAAACCACCTAATCAAGCAGACAGCATAGAAGAGTTGTACAAGCCCAACATTTTAGGACTTCAAAAATATAGTAATTACTACTTTGGCAAAAAAATTCCCACCAAATCAGTTTGAAGTAACATCCTCCAACTCATTATATGACAAATAAATAGACTCCAAGATTAGCACAATTGGCTGAAGACCTCACCTCATGACCGATGTTCGTCGATGCCACAATTTTAATAATCCACCCACTGGTGGGTCACCATTTGGCGGTACGGTGGGCGGCGAGACCAATCCGGTGACGTTCGCCGAGCCACTATTTTGGTGGTTCGGCCATTGGACCTCCAACACGAGCGACTCCATTGGCCGAGCAACCGGTGTTGGTAGTTTACTTAAAATAGAAGTTTAAATTATAAAAATTATGATCATTAGAGAAATAAAAAAAAAAATGGAGTATAATGAATATTTGATTGAAATATCCTGTAAAGTAAATGAACTGATGTGGGTGTTTTGTAAAAGTGAATGTATAAAATAGAAAAAGTAGGTTTTTAGTGTAAAAATGGATGTGTAAAATACACATACTGATGTGAATGCTCTTAGATGGTATTTCAGTGCGAACATTTTTGATACAATTTTATATTAATGAGAAATTGATGTTAATTTTCCAAGTTATATTTCGGGTTCAATATAATGGTCTCACACTTAAGTGTAGTTACATATAGTAATTTAATATTCTGAACGTAATAAAACATACCCTTTTGTTTAGTTTATATGGCCTTTGATTCTATACCCTTTTTTGTAGTAGCTGTAAAAGCTTTTTTTTTTTTTTTTTTTTTTTTTGTTTTTCCTTCCCTTAAAATTGTAATGAACTAAACAAAAGAGTCAACAAAAGCAAGTGTGCAAAATCACAAAAGAAAGTAAGCCAGTTTGTAATCAATTGAATTTGGGTCGGGTTTGAAATGATTATAGAGATGATTTCTTTTTCTTATTTATTAATTTCGCCTCCCAAACCACCTAGTAACTAGGTAGGTCCTCAACAACCCGAGTAACATGCTACAAACAACCCAAGTAACATGCTACAAACATCATTTTCCTAGATCATTTTGTGAATCTTCTTTCTCTGTTGTTCAAGTTCTTTAACCGTCTTGAGGTTTTAACGGTATACTTCCTATGTTATTTTGAATCAGCAATTGCTTGAGAGCAAAGACTGTCAAAGTGTCAGGTATTCTAGGTGATTACATTTCATGTATCGTAATGTTAACAAATTACACAGAAAATAAAAATTCATTAGACATTTTCATAATGTTAATAAAATATCTCATATATGACCACTGTTCAGCTAAAAAAATACTCAAACATGTACACACAAAACCAACATCTTTAAGTATCTTCTAAGCCAACTACAGAAAATACCAAAAAGTTGCTAATTTTCTCATAAATTAGCCAACTGCAAAACCAACATATTGTAAGTATCATAAATTTTCTAAAGAGCAGTCTAGTATGAAAGTGGTAACTGGTTAATTCTACTTGTGAAAATAAACACTCTATGCCAACAACAAAACACTCTTTTGCGTGAATTTAGATATGTCTAGTATCAAGTGTCTTGTTCAAACAATGGCAAAACTAAATAGCAATTTTGTTTACAAATTTAAAAATAATTTTTAAAAAAGTTCCACGAAATGTACCATTGCGTGATGAATTGCCCCTAATGTAGCTATGATGCTGAACTGCTTATACGTATTATATGACATTGTGACTCCACATGCAATTGGCCATCTTCATCTTGTGTAAAGGAATAAAGGCCTGTACCACACTAACATCAAGTCCTGTCCATATGCTTAGTTGAGAAGAGTTGTTAAGTTAAGATCTTGGTGAATCAGAAGTTTAGAAGTAGAACAAAGGAAATAGTTACTTCAAGGGTAACCAACATCCTGAATTGAGAGAGAAAGAGATAATAACAATTTGGTTAATTTTATGGATGCTTCTCATTATGTTGCTTATTAGTTTATATACAAGAATTCCTTAATCCTTTTCCCACAAAAACTAACCAAACACCTCAACTAACATAGCAGTAACTAACATACCAACACATACCAGCAATTCAGTAATACTAATATACAATGCAATCCACCAATCTTTTAGTACACCATTAAACTAGACTCCTAACATTACCCCCTCCACTAAAACATTTTGCCCACAAGATGTGAAAATTGCAGCTGAAGAGCAAACAAGTCCTACCGGTGTTGGTAGCATCATCAAAGGAGCCCCCTTGCCACTAAATCAAAAGCTGAGTAATGGTTCTATTGCGTAGCTGGCATGATCTACTCTGCAGAACAACCACAGGTTCAGAGGGAAGAATGCCTTGAGAATTGACAGAAGGCAAGAGTTAAAGAGGCACTCTCTTGGTGGCCCAATTTAGGTTTCAAACAAGAGACATAGAACACGGTTGAAAGCATTCAACAACTGAAAGAGGCCTGCTACAAACGTATAGAATTATGAAAGAATTCAACAAATTTTGTTGTTCAGCAACAACATATTCTCTGTTTTTTTCTAAATACTGATCCGACTGATACTAAACCTGGAAAAGAAAAAGTGCATGGAGTTAAGATACTTTAATAGCAGCCCACACAAGCAACCAATAAACAACACAGCGGAATAAAAAATCCAACTTACCATATCTAACTACTCCCCTGTATGTCCAGTGTATGCAATAAATCTAATTTCGGATTCAAAGCATAAAACTATGATTTATTAGAAATCATACAAGACAACGTGTTCAAATCTGTCCTGGCAGAAATTCATGCAACTTAAAAATTAAACCATTATTTTTCTACTCATCCAATTGCTGTGAGACCACTTCCATAACAACCATATATGTGTTAGAGTTCATAAAAACTACTGCTAGCATCATAATTCACAGAGAATGATTTAATACAAAATTTTCTTTTTGTAAACATCGAATCTGTCACAGTGACAGCTTCAGCACACATTCTTTCGAAAATCATCAACAAATAGCATTTGACCTTAATTTCATTTGGGTATTTTTATACCTATACAATACATATTAAAATAACCTAATAAGCATCCAATAGACCATTACACCATCACTCTTTCAACTTACAAAAACAGAATCACAAGTTCAACCTAAAATTCAGAACAGAGGATAAAGAATGAAAATAAACAAAAAAATCATATTATCCAAGTACACAAAATCAAATGAGGTTTACTTTACTTACCCTCACACTTTGAAGATGAAATATTAGTTTTTAGCCTCTTGGGTTTCTCTTTAGAGTGAGATTTCCATGATTTTTGGTGAAAAAGAGAGAGAGGTTTGGCCGTGTAGGAGCAAAAGGAAATGAACAAAAAGAACAAGGAAAGATGAGCTAGGAGCTATTCTGGAGCAGCAAAAGAAGGATAAGAGCATTGACTTTAGGGGTGAAATACGTGTGATGCTAGGAAGAAAAATATCACACCCACCTTTTTCCAACTTTTGGTAATTATAATATTCACCCCTTACAAGCATATATATCTAGAAACTCCCACACAATAAAATAACTTTTCATATATATCCCTACCTTTATAAACTTCTTTCTACAACACTAAAAATAGCATAAATCTTCTATAATAACACAAAATCAAAGTTCCATGCACTTAAAAGTAATTAAGATAACAACATGCATATAAACTCATAAGTTAATTATGTAATTAGGTTGGGGTGTGACAATCACACACAAGTTCAGCAGCAACATAAATGTCCATAACTGATAGACACACAATAAGCAATGAAGGATGAAACTACAACACATTATGAGTTGAGGGTCTTGACAGTGGATTTGACCTTGAGTTTCTTGAGGTGTGTATATGACTGCCCACAGCCGATCCACATGACTGGTGCCCCACATATGTAAACCATTGAAATTGCAACTCCAACCTATAACATGAACAGTTACACACAACCATAACATCAACCAAGTATGTTGTACACCATGAACAGGATAAAAGTATAAAGCAAGAGAAAATGTAAATACTCCTTGCAGTTTGAAGAGTGCCTACCTTATCATCAATTGTATCAAACTTTGTGAGCAATATCCCATCTATCAACCTAGCACTAGGTGAAGATGAAAGGTGGGCTACTTACTGCAGGCACATCAAGAAGCATAGTTCAGATAACTTACTTATGATGAAATAATGATTCAATGGATAATGTTTTAAAAAGAGCCGGAAAACAATTTATGAAATCCTGGATAAAAAAAAAAATCAAACCTGATCGAACATGGAAAGCTGACCAACTGCATCATTTCCAACTAGTGCCTCTCCAACAAACAAGACCAGATCTGGCTTGTGAAGGGAAATAAGCTTTGAGAGTGCTCTCATCAATGGTTCATTCTCCTAAAAAGCATACGAATTGTATCATAGCAAAACAACAAAGAAAGAACACGTAAGAAATACTTATATAGCCCTGACACATACACATAAATAGAATTATACATGTAGCATAGAACACTGCAAAATCATGCTGATAATACCAGCTAAGAGCATTCTCATCAGGTGTGCCAAATGCCAAATATTTGGCATTTGGCACACCAAACCCCCAAAAACCCTTCGCATGAGGTGTTCTCACAAGTACGGCATATAAACAAATCTAGCTTAACAACCCTTGAAACGTAATAGAAAGAAAAGACAAGGGGGAAATAATTGTTGGGTCAAATTCAGGACCCACTTTTCCAATCCAGCACATCCTTTTTGTCATTGATGTTTATGTTATTAATTTTATTACAACAATTAAGAATAGAACCAAAAGCTATTCTTGTACCTTAAAACAGCATCTTCAACTTCAAGCAGTCCACCACAAAATAGAAGTACTAAACTAATATTATGCCTGGTTGGTCTTTCTCTTTCTTCTAAGTTTTTTTGCAGTCCATCACAAAATACAATAAGCAGTCCAAAAACTAATATTCTACTTTACTAAGCAGTCCATCACAAAGTAATCAGTCTACTAAGCAGTCAATCACAAAATACAAGTACTAAACTAATATTGTACTTTACTTTCCTCAAACCGTTTATTCTTTTACTTTATTCGTAGAATTTTTGCACTCAGATAGTGCAATAGGGATATATTTTCCTGAAGCTGCAATATCCACAAATACTCTGCTGCCTTCTGTGTTTCTGGATTTCATTTTCCACACACTTTGCATGCTTATTCTAGTCACCTATAGACAGGAAGTCTAAACACTCGATTATTGATTACTACGGGATCAATGGCCTTTTCGTTTCCGCCCATATGCCCTCACAGGTCTCATCTTACCTATTTCATCAGACACAACAGCTTAATTAAATGACCATATTCAATATAATGCACAGTACAATTAGCTAAATATGATGGGCAATGTAGGGGAAGAAGATACCGTCCCCGGTCCTGCAATCGGGAGTGTGCGCAGGAGGGCGTCGCGATCTCCGCAAACCCTCCACTGGCTGAATGTCCTCACCTGGTATCTGCTCAATCTGTACAGCCTCTTCTTGGGGGGTTGGAGGTGAAGGTCCTATGGTGGGCTCCGCATGCACTAGAGGTGGGGTGGGCATGCCTGATGTGGGGACAAATATGCAGCCACCATCATGGGCAGATCCACTGAACACTGGCGGTGACATACGGGGGGCCTCGTACTCCTGGCTAGCACCACAGGACATAGTACGGGATGGCCCAGCAGCATCACCGGCAAGGTGGGATGGCCTAGCGCCATCATCAGAGAATACCCAATCATCCTGAAGCCATGATTCTTCTGCGGCAGACTCATCCCCTTCCTCGTAGATGGGTTCCGGCTCAGTCGCACGTCCGGGACCAGCTCGACCACCTCCACGGCGTCGACCCCCTCGAAACCCACCACTTTGCCTGCTGCGAGCCGGGACCTGTGTATGAACGTCGGCTGCTTCCGCAAGTGCATCCGCCAATTTAAGTCGGCCCAACTCATCCACAACCTCTAGTGTAAACTTAAGGTCATTGTACATGTCGGACCCTCGGTTGCATCTCCGTAGAGACTGAAGCATGGTCCGAACCTGCAAAACAAGGGCATCATAAAATGAGGAATGCAGGTATGATGCAAAACTATAATAGGGGGTCATGTGAAATTATCTTTTGATGAACTTATAAGTAATTTTGGTTACAACACAATGACAGTTGAAGGGTTTTAAACAATCCAAATTGAAATAACTTTAAACTTAAAATGTAATTAGCTTGCACAATTCATATGCTTTCTCAACAGTCAAGTAATTCCAAGTTCTTTCCAATGTCTTCCTCAAATCCCAAGCAAGGATGAATCCTTGCCACTTTTTAATATAACACAATGCAAATATTACACAAATATCAAGTATCAATATATTGTTAGCAAGCATCAATTAAAAAATGACCATAAAATTTAGGGATAAGATAAGATTAAGGGTGCATTGGCCTGATTGCAAATCTAAGGAAAGAATGCATGCATGTGCATGGTGGTGTAATCAATGAGCGCGCATAAAATGAGGATGCTTTGAGTACTTCCTCATAATAATAGCTTCACAATTATAATTGATGGGAACATAATCATAGTCTTATAAGCTATAATCTCTCTCTCTCTCTCTCTTCACAAAGAAAAAGAACTTCAAATTATTGTAATGAATCTACTAATCTATAAGTTTCCAAAGTTTCAACATCGCAATATTCACATGAACCAATCTTCTTTGGTAAGGAAAACAACCCATGTGGGAGCCAACATATAAGACTACGTAAACTCCAATGATAAGTATAGAATACAATGCACTTTTGGTTAACCAAACAGAGATGCTAACATAGGTTTGCACTCATCCAACTCAATAGGCCACATCTTCATTCAATAAAGGAAATTCTCTAATCAAATCACTAATCAAAGTACTCTCTTTTAAATAGAACACAATCCTCTTTAACCACCTCCAACGGCCAAGGATGTTAAAGCATAAGCAACATGACCAAGGAAAATGTATAGGAAATGAAGGAAAAGTAAAAAAGGGGGTACTATCTTTATTTTCTAGGGAATCTAGGATTATGAAGGAAATGAAGGAAAAGTACAAAAAAGGGTACTAGCATCAATTATAGTTATTGTAATATAAGTTTGTTTTTAGTAAAATTTGTAGCTTTCCCTTTCTTTAGTTTTTTAAGCTTAAGTTTTGGGTCACTAAACTAATTTTATGTTTTCACTAGAGAAACTTTGGAGGCTTACTTATTAGAGTCACAAAGAGTTGCTATGCCACTTTTTGGTTATTTGGGAGAGCTCGTAGAGAGGAAAATGGGAGAGATGGAGGAGTTGTTTGAAGATGGGATGCAATCTGTGAGGATGACATACTATCCTCCATGCCCACAACCAGAGATGGTTGTAGGTATCACACCTCACTCAGACGCAGCTGGTATCACCATCCTCCACCAAGTTAATGGAGTCGAAGGTTTTCAAATAAAGAACGATGGTGTTTGGAATTTGGATACTACACATTCACTAAGTTAGTGAAGAGCTTAAATCATAGTATGTTTCTGTCACGCCCCAAACCTAAGTAAGTGCTAGGCACGTGACAACAGCCACACACTTATAAAGTTTACACCCTACAAGTGTGTAAGGCCCTCTTAACAAATAAGGAATTATCCTCAAGAAAATTTTTATCAATAAATTTAAAAATATCCTCAATAAAGCAATTCTCAAAATATCTCCAAATAATAATCTTCCAATATCAAATAAAAATAAACAAAATCCTTTAAATCCAAAGGACAACACAAATGGCAATCTTAAACATAAAAGTTCAAGTCTTATTCCATTGATTTCCTAAACTTCTCTCATGCGCACATCCCAGCGGAAGCCCAAATATATGCTACTCTTCCTGATCAAGATCTGAAAGGAGAAAGAGGGAGGGGGGTGAGTTGACAACTCAATAAGTAACCAAAATCCAAATAAGTTCAATCCAGCAATCGATTTGTAAGGTAATAAGATGTAATACAAATCTTCAAAAGCTATGGTATGCTATGGGTTTTCAAAAATAGCTAAAGAAGCTTCATAATCTTAAAGTAGTATGTTGCAAATAGATCACATATTCTAATCGTACAATTATATCATAGATGATTTAGAAAGTAGTTAATTTACCATATATATCAAAAACTATAACTTACAATAGGTTTAAATATTCAAATGTAATTCATATTTTTAACAACCTTATGACTATGGACACGCTATATCCCCGTGACTGGGCATCAGAGTACCAATGAATAACCCCCATTGGCTGGGTATCAGAGTACCAATGAATAACCCCCATTGGCTGGGTATCAGAGTACCAATGAATAACCCCCATTGGTTCGGGTATCAGAATACCAATGAATAATCCCCATTGGCTGGGTATCAGAGTACCAATGAATAACCCCATTGGTTTGGGTATCAGAATACCAATGAATAATCCCCATTGGCTTGGGTATCAGAATACCAATGAATAACCCCCATTGGTTTGGGTATCAAAATCAATTCATAGTCAAATTGTCCATAAAAATAGGTCTTATTCAAATACCTATATATATAATCATATATTCAATCTCAAATATATTTGTGATATTCCTATACTCTTTACTTTAAATCAATATAGCTAAAAGAAAAATAATGCTCATATATAATTGTGAAAATTCTTTATTCTTTACTTTGAATCAGTATAGCTCAAAACAATTAAACAAATTTCATCATATATTTAGTGATCAGATATATTTGTGATAATTCTTTACTTGAAATCAGTAATACAATAGAAATAAGATTGTAACAACTGTAAACAAATTTCAATAGTTAAATTACACAAAATAAAACCAATTAGGATAAGGTTACTTACCTTAACCCAAACCTATTCCAAAAGAAACTCTTCCTTAACAATTCCTCTAAAATCTTTAAATCCCACCTCAGTTGTACAGTCAAATCTTCTCTACTTCAGTATTTTGAGTAGTCTCCTCTCCCAAAACATCTGTGTATACGCTGACTTAAAATTAGACTATATAAACTAGGGTTTTCAACCTTATTTTCTAAAAAAACCCCTTAGTAATATTAATTATAAAAGTTGACCCCATAAATAAAATTACTTAAATACCCCTCCTTTTATTTTATTTTATTTTATTTTTTTTCCGGGTATTACATTCTCCCCCTCTTAAAAGAAGTTTAGTCCTCTAAACTCATACCTGAGTCCTCAAAAAGATATGGGTATTTCTCCCTCATATCATCTTCTAACTCCCATGTAGCCTCTCTCACAGACTGGTTCCTCCATTGAACCTTGACATAACGTATGGTACGACGCCTCAACTCTTGCTCCTTCTTGTCCACAATTTTAACTGGTTGCTCTTCATAAATTAAATCATCTCTTAATTTTAGAGGCTCATAATCTACTACATGACTGGGGTCTGGAACATATTTCTTCAACATTGAGACATGGAAAACATTATGTACCCCTGATAAAGAAGGTGGTAAGGCGATCCTATAAGCAACTTTACCCATCCTCTCCAAGACTTCAAAAGGTCCTACAAAACGAGGGCTCAACTTACCTCGAAAACCAAATCTCATAACTCCCTTAGTAGGTGAAATCCTCAAGAACACATGATCACCCACTTGGAACTCTAATTTCCTTCTTCTAACGTCTGCATAACTCTTTTGCCTACTCTGAGCTGTTCGGAGCCGCTCTTTAATCACTTGAATTTTATCTACTGTTTGCTGTACAATCTCAGGACCCAACAATCTTCTTTCTCCAACATCATCCCAACATATAGGAGACCTACACTTCCTACCATACAAAGCCTCATAAGGTGCTGCTTTAATACTTGCTTGGTAGCTATTATTATATGCAAACTCCACTAAAGGTAGATGTTCATCCCATGAACCTTTGAAATCAATTACACAAGCTCTCAGCATATCTTCCAATGTTTGTATAGTTCTTTCTGAAAGTCCATCTGTTTGAGGGTGAAAGGCTGTGCTAAACTTCAAGTTAGTACCCATTGCCTTATGCACGCTCTCCCAAAATTGAGACACAAATCTTCGGTCTCTATCAGACACAATGGATGCAGGTGCACCATGCAATCTCACTATTTCATTAATATACAATCTAGCTAACCTTTCGAGTGAGAAATCCACCCTAATGGCCAAAAAGTGTGCAGATCTCGTCAACCGATCCACAATCACCCAAATTGCATCTTTACCAGTAGGGGTTCTAGGCAACCCCATCACAAAGTCCATAGTAACGTCCTCCCACTTCCGTTCTGGAATGTGAAGAGGTTGCAAAAATCCAGCTGGTCTTTGATGCTCCATCTTGACTTGTTGACACACTAGACATTGAGCAACATATTGAGCAATCTCCCTCTTCATGTTGTTCCACCAAAAAGTCTCCCTTAAATCCCGATACATCTTAGTGCCTCCTGGGTGTATTGTGTAACTCGTGTTATGAGCCTCCTTTAGAATTTCTGCCTTAAGGTCTGGATCATTTGATACACAAAGCCGATTACCAAACCTCAAGGATCCATCCTCATGAATGCAAAACTCAGATTGAGAGCCTAGATTTATCAAATCTCTTATCTTCTGCAACTGTGGATCATTACTTTGTGCAATCTTTATCCTTTCAATCAAGGTAGGCTGAACTCTAAAGTTTACCAAATGTGCCTCTGCTTCATGAAACCGTACTTCTATCCTCATTTTCCTCAAATCTTCCAAGATGTGTTTTTGAGTAGTCAACAATGCTGCCAAATTTCCTGCAGACTTCCTACTTAAGGCATCAGCTACTACATTGGCTTTTCCAGGATGGTAACTAATAGTCAGGTCATAGTCCTTTAATAGCTCCAACCATCTTCTTTGTCTCATATTCAACTCTTTTTGAGTAAAGAGGTACTTGAGGCTCTTGTGGTCAGTGAATATTTCACACTGTTCTCCATACAAATAGTGCCTCCAAATTTTTAGAGCAAAAACCACCGCAGCTAACTCCAAGTCATGTGTGGGATAATTTTGCTCATAAGGCTTCAACTGTCTAGAAGCATAAGCCACCACCTTCCCATGTTGCATAAGAACACACCCCAAGCCTTTCCTAGAGGCATCACTATAAATGGTGAAACCTCCACTACCTAAAGGTATGGTGAGAATGGGTGCTGACACCAACCTTCTCTTCAATTCCTGGAAGCTTTCTTCACACTTTCCTGTCCACTCAAACTTAGCTCCCTTTTGGGTCAAGCGAGTCAAGGGCATGGCTAAGTGAGAAAATCATTCAACAAACCTCCTGTAATAACCAGCTAGTCCTAAAAAGCTACGAACCTCTGTCACACTATTTGGTCTATTCCATTCT
The DNA here is from genome assembly GCA_030445155.1 of Quercus variabilis. NCBI lineage: Eukaryota > Viridiplantae > Streptophyta > Magnoliopsida > Fagales > Fagaceae > Quercus > Quercus variabilis. The sequence continues at coordinate 12,441,926 of CP129451.1, forward strand.
ACTACTGCTTCCACTTTCTTAGGGTCAACAGAAATCCCATCTTTAGATACAACATGCCCAAGGAATGCAACACTGTCTAGCCAAAATTCACATTTTTTTAAGTTTTGCATACAACTTCTTCTCCTGCAATAGTTGTAGTACAAGCTTCAAGTGATTCTCATGCTCCTCCACACTCTTGGAATATATCAAGATATCATCAATAAAAACCACGACAAATTTATCTAAGAAGGGTTTAAACACCCTATTCATCAAGTCCATAAAGGCTGCTGGTGCATTGGTTAAGCCAAAAGGCATTACCAAAAATTCATAATGACCATATCTTGTACGGAAGGCTGTCTTAGGCACATCAGCAGTCTTAATCTTCAATTGATGGTAACCGGAACGAAGATCAATCTTAGAGAAAACCTGTGCTCCTTGGAGTTGATCAAACAAATCCTCTATCCTTGGTAAAGGGTATTTATTTCGCACTGTCACCCTATTCAGCTCCCTGTAATCAATGCAAAGTCGCATGCTTCCGTCCTTTTTCTTTACAAACAACACAGGTGCACCCCAAGGGGAAACACTAGGCCTGATGAAGCCTTTGTCAAGCAGCTCTTGCAACTGTGCTTTTAATTCCCTTAACTCAGTAGGTGCCATTCGGTATGGGGCTTTAGAAATTGGGCTAGAACCTGGTAATAGGTCAATAGAAAACTCTATCTCCCTATCTGGTGGTAACCCTGACAAGTCTTCTGGAAACACATCTGGAAACTCTCTCACTACAGGAATGTCTTCCAGCTTTAATTCACCTTGTTGTGTGTCTCTCACAATGGCCAGATATCCTTTACACCCTTTCTTCATCATACGTCTAGCTTGTAAAGCTGAAATCACCCGCGGAGAAGTATATGCCCCACTTCCCACAAAACAGAACTCAATCTCACCAGGTACTTGGAAAATTACCTTCTTCCTGTGACAATCAACAATGGCATAATGGGCAGCCAACCAATCCATCCCAAAGATTATGTCAAAATCCCGCATCTCCAACAATGTTAGATTAGCTAGTAACTCTCTATCTGCGATTCTGACAACACAAGACTTGCAAACACTATCAGTAACTACTACACCCCCAACTGGGGTATCCACACATAATTCAGACTCCATAAGCTCAAATTTAAAATTATGTTTCTTTGCAAAATTAGAAGATATGAAGGAGTGAGTGGCACCAGGATCAAATAATGCATAAGCATAAGTTGTGGAAACTAGGATAATACCTGTAACCACAGCATTAGAAGTATTAGCATCCTGTTGAGTGAGTGCATAAACCCTTCCTTGGATCTTGGGCCTTTGGTTTGCTCCCTGGTTTTGTCCTGTTGTTGGTCTTGGAATGGTTTGAACCTCCTTCCGTTGGGGACACTCAGCAATCCTGTGACCCTTTTGGCCACATGAGAAACATGCTCCAGTATTCCAGTGGCAATCCTTATCTGCATGAGGCCTACCACATCGAGAGCACTTTGGCAGTGCCTTGGTATCAACACGTTGTGTTCCTTGTTTCTTGGCTTGAGAGCTAGAGCTTTGCTCTCCTTGCCTAGGCCTCTTCTTCTGGTTATTATCTCTATCTGCTTGAGCCTCATTAAGCCCCATCTCCACTAGTAAAGCCTTACTCACCACCGCCCTAAAGGTAGTCAACTCAAAGGGCACAACTCCTTACTTAATTCGGAACCTTAATCCATCTTCAAACCTTCGAGCCTTAGTTTCTTCATCCACCACCATTGTCGGAGCAAATTTGGCTAACCTGGAAAATTCTGCTTCATACTGAGCAACTGTCATGTTACCTTGTGTCAGCTTGATGAACTCTTTTTCCTTTTGAAAACGGATGCTCTTAGGAAAATATTTCTCATAGAATACAGACTTAAATAGCTCCCAAGTCCAAGGCTCAGTCTCTTGGCCACGTTTGTCTTCTTCTAGCCGCCACCAGTCATAAGCATCTCCACGCATCATATAGGCTGCATAAACCACCTTCTCACCCTCAGAGCATTCAAGAACTCTGAATACTTTCTCCATCTCAATGATCCATTTTTCTACTTCCATAGGCTCAGTAGTCCCCTCAAAAGTTGGAGGAGACAACCTCTTGAATTCAATCATCCCACCATGATGACCTCAGCGTTGCTCCATCATCCTAGCCAGGTTATCTCCAGTAGTGACCTGTTGTTGGACCACTCCAACCAAGGTTTGCATCATCTGGATCATCTCTGGTGGCTGGCCTTGGTCGGGCCTAAAGTCTCGGTTCCCATCTTGCTGATTCCTACCATTGCCAAAGTTGTTGGGAGCGTTCCCAGTATTTTTGCTGCGAGGTGGCATCCTAACCTCTGTTCATTATGCACATGACAAACTAACATGTTATCAAACTTCTAATTTAAAAAAAAAAAAAAAAAAAAAGATCAAAAAAATCATCTAGTATATATATAGCATACAACGTATCCCCAAATGCCTAATTTCTACCCTTCTCACCACTTAGTTTCATAAATCATTGCCTAAGGATCCAACCTAGAGCTCTGATACCATAAATGTTGTCACGCCCCAAACCTAAGTAAGTGCTAGGCACGTGACAACAGCCACACACTTATAAAGTTTACATCCTACAAGTGTGTAAGGCCCTCTTAACAAATAAGGAATTATCCTTAAGAAAATTTTTTTTTTTATAAATTTAAAAATATCCTCAATAAAGCAATTCTCAAAATATCTCCAAATAATAATCTTCCAATATCAAATAAAAATAAACAAAATCCTTTAAATCCAAAGGACAACACAAATGGCAATCTTAAACATAAAAGTTCAAGTCTTATTCCATTGATTTCCTAAACTTCTCTCATGCGCACATCCCAGCGGAAGCCCAAATATATGCTACTCTTCCTGATCAAGATCTGAAAGGAGAAAGAGGGAGGGGGGTGAGTTGACAACTTAATAAGTAACCAAAATCCAAATAAGTTCTATCCAGCAATGGATTTGTAAGGTAATAAGATGTAATACAAATCTTCAAAAGCTATGGTATGCTATGGGTTTTCAAAAATAGCTAAAGAAGCTTCATAATCTTAAAGTAGTATGTTGCAAATAGATCACATATTCTAATCGTACAATTATATCATAGATGATTTAGAAAGTAGTTAATTTACCATATATATCAAAAACTATAACTTACAATAGGTTTAAATATTCAAATGTAATTCATATTTTTAACAACCTTATGACTATGGACACGCTATATCCCCGTGACTGGGCATCAAAGTACCAATGAATAACCCCCATTGGCTGGGTATCAGAGTACCAATGAATAACCCCCATTGGTTTGGGTATCAGAATACCAATGAATAATCCCCATTGGCTGGGTATCAGAGTACCAATGAATAACCCCATTGGTTTGGGTATCAGAATACAATTGAATAATCCCCATTGGCTTGGGTATCAGAATACGAATGAATAACCCCCATTGGTTTGGGTATCAAAATCAATTCATACTCAAATTGTCCATAAAAATAGGTCTTATTCAAATACCTATATATATAATCATATATTCAATCTCAAATATATTTGTGATATTCCTATACTCTTTACTTTAAATCAATATAGCTAAAAGAAAAACAATGCTCATATATAATTGTGAAAATTCTTTATTCTTTACTTTGAATCAGTATAGCTCAAAACAATTAAACAAATTTCATCATATATTTAGTGATCAGATATATTTGTGATAATTCTTTACTTGAAATCAGTAATACAATAAAAATAAGATTGTAACAACTGTAAACAAATTTCAATAGTTAAATTACACAAAATAAAACCAATTAGGATAAGGTTACTTACCTCAACCCAAACCTATTCCAAAAGAAACTCTTCCTTAACAATTCCTCTAAAATCTTTAAATCCCACCTCAGTTGTACAGTCAAATCTTCTCTACTTCAGTATTTTGAGTAGTCTCCTCTCCCAAAACATCTGTGTATACGCTGACTTAAAATTAGACTATATAAACTAGGGTTTTCAACCTTATTTTCTAAAAAAACCCCCTTAGTAATATTAATTATAAAAGTTGACCCCATAAATAAAATTACTTAAATACCCCTCCTTTTATTTTATTTTATTTTTTTTTTCCGGGTATTACAGTTTCTCACTTTAAAATATAAGGAACGATGAAACTCATTTTCAGTTAACGACAACAATTATTGTGAAGTTTTAATTACTAGATAAACATGCTGAAGATATTTAATCAAACAATGGTTTCAACAAAGGTTCAGGAATTGTTTCCTCACCATGAGTTCCCAGTACGCAGACTCTAATGTTATGTACCTCCTTGTGCTGCCATTGTACCATGTCATGTACTCAGCAAGGTATGTCGTATCACCGTCCAGGAGAGGGGCAGCGCGAACAAGTTTCCCTCAGTTGGCCCATTGCTGAATATGGGCATCATGTTCTGCCACCCAATCCTTCTCCCATTTACCCTGGAGGGATATCTTGTGAAGGTCGATTGACGTATCCACGACCATTGGAACCAGTTGCTTCATTCCAAATTGACGGAGGACCCGCTCGGGATGATGCCCCTCCACTATCCAAAAGTAAATCAGTGGCACCTCGGCCCTCCAAATATGCTGGCCGGCAGAGCAATATGCAAGCAGGGAGGGTAGTGCAAACGTGTACGGCTCCCACACAATCTGCATAAATGAATCGTAATTTTAGTGATTATGTCAAGATGGATGATTGACATTTGCCATGGAACTTAAAGAGTATTTATCAGCACATCATTTGATTACTACTACACCGCAATTTCAGATTTGAAATATCTAAACACAAGCAGGTTTATGACAACATGGACTTATTCCCCATAAAAACACTAGAAAAATGCATATAAATTAGACAAGTTGCATATAAATATAACTCTCAATACAGGCTTTTCATAGCAACTAGAGATATCAAAGATGAAGGTGTGCAAAACCAATCATTGCAGAGACCTCAAAAGTAGGAAATTGTAAATGTGATATACAAGATACAAAACACTAAAATCTAGTTTATTACCAAAAGGTTGAGACAAAAAGCACAAAAGTTTAAAAATAAATAAATAAATACAATAGGGAAATAGGTTAGAGCCAAACACACCAATATTTTAATTGGGTTTCATTGACATTCAAACCATACACTAACACACTAATATTTTTCCTAGTTTCATTGACACCGTACATAACTAACTGAAATTTAGGGTGTTTAAGCTCAAACGTGAAAGGTTAAAATTTATTCTTCGCACTCGGTATTTTTTGTCAACTCCAACTATTTTTCAAGTACTTTGAGCAGAAAAATATATAGAAGGACTCATTATTGTACTAATGGTAGCGGGACCAATAGTAATGGGAGTCGGTGCATTCACTAGTAAACTAAAAGCCTAATAAGGTAATAACTAATAAAACACTTACTAGGACTCGTAAGAAAATAAAACCTAAGATACTTATGATCTCCTAGAAAATCCTTGACTCAACTAAATTACTAAAATATCCCTAATCCACAATAATTGCAAAAACTACAATTTGTCAACATCAACGAAATTTACCATAACTTTTAAAATACAACTACAAACCCAAATTAAATTTCTTTTTTGAACCTTAGGCAAATATAACTGGGCCTTTCAACCACTCAATTTTCAGTTCCATTGGACTGCATACTTGAACCCCAATTAAATATTGAATAGACAAAATAAATTGCACTATTAAATGAAGGTAGTATTAAATCAATCTTATCTGGAGCTCACAGTGAATGCACTTGTTCTTTGTTTTTGTGTGCATAATGAATTAAAATTTGGTAAGCTGGATATGGGTTTCAGCGGATGGTACTTGATATCTGAGTCCAAGTCTAGCGGGGGTGGGGCATATTGCATTTGAATATGAGTCTATATGCAAATGTCCTTTGGAACTTAACTCAGATAGCAACCAGATAGCGATAAAAAAGAACCAATTAATTTTACTATATGTTATGGCTTCTTATTTCAAGATTCAATGCATGATTGAATTTGGAAGAAACTGAGAGTAATGAATGTCTTAAAACTACAAAAGTCTCAATATACAAGATATTAAAGTTTTCTGTCATCGAGGTTTATTTATATATTGAGTACCATGAGCAAACTCTATTTTATTGCACCATCTATGTAATTGAGATGTGAAAGTTGGTCACAATTCAATCATGCATCACAACCAAAATTGGAGGGTTGACTTGTTAATATGCAGTGTAATGGCAGGTGTGTCTCCTGCCGAACTAATTGAGAATGTAGAACATAACAATTTGATGGTCGTAAAATTTGTTCATGCTCAAGTAAGTTTAGATATTTCGGTCCAGCACAACCAACCTAGTAAGGAACCAAAATTCTGCGATCAACTCGATTGAGGGAAACAAAAATAAAAACCTCAAATTGTGGCGGATTGAGGTCGTAAGTTAACCGAATACGAATACCTGCTCTGTCCGTACTATAGCCAATGACGTTCGGTACGCAGCAAGGACGTGTGTGGCATGCTGTGCGGTGCTCTTTGGCCCGCTCCACCTAGCAAACATGGGGTTTAGACGAATGGTCATTAGTGACCTTTCGTGTGATGAACTGTGAACAATGTCATTACTGAGAACAATGCTTTATATTTTTAATCCATATAAGCATTAGCAAAGTTTCGTTTCTTTGTTAGTTTGGCATATTTTTAATTATATCAAAGAGGAAAATTATATATAATATACTATTACACTTAAATAATAAGAACTCAATGAACGTACCTAATGGCAAGGGGCCCTGAGTGCACTGGCGGTAAAGGTGGCCTCGCAATTGGGCATATTCGTGGGAACCTTGAATAGGCCCACAGCTGCACCAACACCAGTGCTCCTCCAATCTGCATTGCATCGTTCATGGATGCTCTACAAAGGTGTCTGTACAGCCAGGCCAACGCTGCACTACCCCAGCTATATTGTCTCGCATTGCTGATTGGGTTGAGGAGCTACAGAGGCAGGAGTGAGACCCGGTCCGCCGACTTGTCCATGAACAACAAAGCCCCCAACCAAACAAGTAGGTGGTAGCGGGCATGTTGCTGCACTACTTCATCACCAGTGTCAGCAGCTGGGGGGGCGGGAAACCGTGCATCAAGCCACTTGTATTTTATCCTCGCCCCAGTAAGTGTAGACTTGTTTGAGTTGGGTATCGAGGGCAGAGGTTCATGGCCCAACAACTCCTGGCACAACCGACTCCAGTTCATGTCTGTCCTCCCAGTGACAGGCAACCCATCCACCGAAATCCCCAACATCACCTCTATATCTTGCAAGGTGATGCCCATTTCTCCATGGGGTAAATGGAACGTGTGCGTCTCCAGATGCCACCGCTCGACCAAGGCCGTGATCAAGGCGTGATCGATTTCCATATCGGGAACCTTGAACAAGCCAGTGAAGCCTGCAGCATCTATGTACTGCATGATGAGTGGGTCTAGCCCACCTTGCGGCAATTCACATTTGCGGCATCGGACCTTTACGATGCCAAGCACCTCCTGCACAGAAACAAGCATTGTGTTAGGTAGTACACACGAAGTAATTATAAAACGGAGATGTATTAATAATACAAATACATACCTCGTTCGCGGTGTGCCTCCAAAGCGGAGTTGACCGATGATTCGGCTGCTGGTTCAACTACCTAACATCGTCGGGTCCAGGCTGCAATTTATCTAGTGCCTGCATATCTGACATGGCAGCAAATAGATTGTTAGCAATTATTCATGATTCACTCTATGACAAGATGTAATTACAATAGCAAATCATGCAGTCCGGCATAATCATATAGTAATCAAGTTGTGGGTAAAAACTCATAAAAAAGAAAGATGACCATATGACGATCAAGTATTGCCATAAATGAAAGATGACCTCCTAGAATTTACAGTTCAGATTCCAAATTTCAAAACCCCTATCCCCAAACTATCAAATAAATGCATATTACTAACTATCATAATTATCCAATTTCATATTTGGACAAAATTTGACAGAGAGAAAAAGTAATATTCAGTAAAACTCTTCTTTGGTCAGGGTTACCGACTAGTTAAAATAAAAATAAGAATCAAAGAAATTAAAAAAGAATCAAGAAACAAAACATTCAGATAGACAAGGATGACCTTTCATATTTTAGTGTTATAAACTACTTTACAGACTTCCTTCACTGTCTTTTATTAAACTGCAACTATAGGGATGGTCTTATACATTCTATGACCAATATAATGAATTTGTAGTTCAAATCACAAAACTCAACCTTAAGCCTCTGTACCAAACTGCTGCCTCTCCCACTTTAAATCAATCAATTGAAGAGAAAAGAAGAGAATAGATGGGGGGTTTGATTTAAGGCAACTCATACAAGTATCAATATATTGGTCACGGAACACAAACCCTTGATGAAAAATTCATGATACCAAGGTAAAGTAGATCATCTCAAGACAAAAAAAAAAAATGGAAATTACAAGCTATATATATGCACATCCTTCTTAAAAAACTGACTTATAAAAAACCGATTGCATTTGACAATAAAATGATAAATGGTAATAATTTCGAAGACAACCAATTGTTCACACACAGTGAGTCTTTGTGAATTATCTTTTTCAATATCTCATTTTATTACACTTCATTGTATGAACCATGGGCTACTAGCACATAGTATATAATGAAGCTGTTCCCACATAGTATATAATGAAGTCAAATAAAAGGCCAGCACACATATAGTAGAAATATAACGCTTTTCTTTATCTCAGCACTGAGGCTACAAAGGTTGTTAAGCAACAAAATGAATTAATATTTTCGTAGGTAGGTGATTCTTATCAGGTTTTAAGACTTCTACATGTTGAACACATGCGTACACAAAGTTTAAGTTCAAAGTAGAGACAATAGCTAATCCATTTTAGGCAGCCAGTTACCTATCCTATTGTGGACTCAGCTGAATTAACCATCGTAACTTAATTAACATATTTTGTTACCAAGTATCAATCTATTGGTCACATAACACAACTCTTGATGACAAATTTCATCTCAAGCTATATTCACATATCATCTCAATAGTTTATTTATTAACAAATCAGACCAACAGTTATTTAAACCCAAGATGCCAAGATCAATAAAAATTTGAGGCACTAGGATTCGATGCATACATTATGCATTCAGCATAAAAGGAGCAGTCAAATTTGTACAGCTTCATCAAAATATGAAATCGTATAATGCATAGAGGTGAATTATATGAAAGCTACGACAACTGTTCAGAAAGGCTTAATTAAAAAACAAAAGTACAATAACAAGCAAAGATAACTTTTTTCGTAATAGGGATTGAATATACAATTATACACTTCCTCTTCTAACAATAGAGATAGAGGTGATGCATGATTTCATACTGCTGTAACTTCACTCTTACACAAAACAAGAATTATGACAACTTTAATTTCATAAATCTGATACAGGACAGAAGCCTTAATGGATCTGATACAAATTTCGATGCAGGAATTTTAAAACTCAGCATTCAGTTAAGGTTCTTGAATAGGGTTTTGATGTTTAAGGGTTTACCTAGGTTCCCTAAGCAATTTTTACAAGTTAATTTTCACACACTATGAAAAGTATTTAAACAAAACAATCACATTACATTTATAATGTCATCATTGCAGTATATAAAACACAACAAAATTCTCATCTTTATTATTAAAATTACTACTTTTGAGTAAGTTTCAAAGAATGCACTTTGCTAAGAGACACGGACAAAAAACATCTTTCACCATTGTCATCCAAATATCTCTACTTGAAGCTAAAATTCATGAACCCAGAAACACAGAGATCACAGGAAAGTGCAAATGAGCACGACCCATATAAACAGGAAAGTGTAAATGAATCAAGAAGACGTAGGTAGCCATTGATTGGAGTTATTTATATGGTCTCTACACGGGTGCACACACACAAGATTGATTGAAAGCCCAAAATTCCCACACAAAATACCCACACACAACAAAAAATTGCTTCATATATGTGAAACAGAGATTTCCAGATGACTTTTTCTAAACCAACAAGATACATGCAAGGCTAATTATGGTCAGTTGTGATACACAAAACAAGAGAAAGAGAAGAGCAACGTACTTGTAATCAACGGCGGCGGTGACGGTTCGACAGAAGCACCACAGAGAGTGAGAGGGTGAGGGAAAGTGTAGAGGGAGAGTGAGAGGGTGAGGGAAAGTGTAGAGGGGTAGTGAGACTAACGGAGAGGGAGACATTGAGGCAGAGTCTAGGAGAGAGTGATGGCAGAGCGAGGGAGAGTATGAATGAGAGTGAAAAGTTTCTGAGACGTTGGGGTTTGAAATGGCAACAGGTTCAGAAAACTCGATTTACAAGTTACCGAGTTATGTGTGCATACATAATTGGAACAAGCCACTTCTATTTTGTTCGCGTGGCACAAAGTTCACACATAACTCGCCCATTGAATAATCGAGTTTTTCAATATAACTCGATTTCCCGTTTGTCGAGTTACAAAACAGGGGCAATTCCCTAATTAGTTTGGAGAAAAGGGCATAACGCTGCTATTTTTGCCCAAACAGGGCATTTTCCAAGTTTGTCCAGCAATTATGCATAGCAATGTTGCCTAAGATTTCGGGTGGCTGTAAACCGTCACTTTTTTTTTTTTTTTTGAATAATTCAATAATTGCAACACAAAACAAGCACATAAAAGAATTATCTAGGCAAAATTCAAAAAGAAGAACAAGCACAAAACAACAAAACTGAAATATTATCATTTGTTTCTTCTTGTTTCTTTTTTTTTTTTTTTTTCCTTTTTGTATGTGTGTGCGCGCGCATGCACTGAAGATATTTGGTTGCACTTAAAATGCATTTTCCTTATAATTTTATAGTTAAGAGGTTATAGTTGTAGATACCCAAAGGTTGTTCAAATTCTTTTCCCCGTGTATTAGAATGCAAATTAACTTTTTATAGAAAATTATGTGAAGTTTATGGGGAGAAATTTATTGTCTTAATACATGTATGGGAGAAATTAATCTTCCTATTGACCAAAAAATAAAATACATTTATGTGAAAAATTATGGGTTTGGCTTACCTCCAGTACTTTTTCAACTGAACATCTCCTTTTGTTTTAAATATTCAATAGCAAGTGGTAGTGGGTTTTAATTTTCACCTTTTATTTAGTTAGTGAGTGATGTGGTAGGTTTTTTAAAGGAAATTCTAGTTAAAAAAGTATTGGAGATAAGCAAAAGCCGAAATTAATTGCTCTCCTAATAGGCTCTAATAGGAAAAAATAGGTAATAACTCAAATGAAAAAATAAAAATAAAAATAGAGTTGTTCTTACATTTGTCATTATTTTATGCTTTGTCTAAAGGACATATGTCATAATTGTATGCATCCATTAGTTGTAATGTTCAAAATTAATGAAAACTCCTAAAGTGTCCTCAAAATCAAGAAATTATTCAACAACTCTTCCTCTTAAATGTTAGTAAATCCAATTAATTAAATTCATGGTGGGATCTTCATGTGAGAGCAAAGAACATTGTTCTAGCAATATTGAATAATATTTCTACTTGTAAAGGAGGAGATCTAGCAAGTTTAGCATGAAAAGAATGGAAGTTATATCCCAAATTCCTTCCATTCTTGTGATCCATGTTTAGAAAATTAATAAAGACTCCTAAAAGCCCTTAACATTGAGTAATTGTTCATAGGAATGTTATCTCTTCTCTAATGATAGTGCCTCTCACTAATTAAAGAGTCCAAATTTGATAAAGATGTGGTGTAAAACTCATGTTTCACACCATCTAATATTACACCATAGATAACAAATGTAAAACCAACCAATACTGTGTAAAACATGAATTTAATTAGTATTGTTTGTAATACTATGATACTTGTTTACACCCACCAATAGATAATATACACCAAATATAGTATTACACCCAATACAAATTAATTGAGTTTAAATTCAATAAAGATGTGGTGTAAAAACTTTATTTTACACCATCCAATTAAATAATGCCACATTAGTATTTCACAAAAATTTCACAAATTGATGAATAGAGATGGCCACACATAGTCAATTCTCCTCAATACTCATATGCATTCTTTCTCTCATGTCTTAGATCAAGCTAGCCACCATGGTTGTCTGCTCCCCTCCCCCCCCCCCCCCCCCTTCGTTTTCACCTCCAACACCTTCTCCCTCACAAAACCAATCATTTCCTCTTCAACCCTTCCATCTCCTCCACCATCACCGACCTCCTCTATACCCCTAAACTCCCTCAATCTCTCTCTTCTATTTCAACCCATGGCTAGAGTTGCTTCAAGCTCTACCACTTGTCACCACCAGTGGTGGCATAGAGATTTGCTTCTCTCTCTCACTTACTCCCTTTCTTCTCTCTCTCTCTCTCTCTCTCTCTCTCTCTCTCTCTCTCTCTCTCTCTCTCTTTTCAACCTATGGTGGTTTTTAATACCCATTTGAAAATCCAACTCATTAGAGTACCCATTAATGAGAGGCGATAGAATCTGATGAGAGGCTGACGGCGGAAGAATTCAATTTAAGAGTTTAGGAGCCATCTTCATGGATGGCGGCATAATCCAACAAGAGGCAGAGCTTGTGGCTGACTTATCTAAGAGAAAGAGAGAAGATTTGGCTCTGGGTGAGTTACGATTGTGTGTGACACTACTTATTCATTCATGTGTAATAATGTGTAATATGCTAATGTGACATGCTCTTATTGGATGGTGTAAAATATGGGTTTTACACCATATCCTTACCAATTTCAGACTCCAACTAAATTCAATAAGGATTGGGTGTAATACTGTCTTTACACCCACCAATAATACTTTGTTACATCAAATATTTTTAAATTTAGCAATAGATAGGATCAAACCTAATCCTAGTTCACAAACCAATTAAAAAAGAATAAAAACTATATACAACCCTCCTCCATTTCTTCGTCTTCTTTTCCACCAACACCACCATTTCATCTTTTTGGAAAGCCCAAAAAATTCCTTCGTCCACTCTGTCTTATCTCTTCACCTTTTCTAGAACTCTGTACAATCCTTACATATTGAAGGCCAAGCCTCTGTGGCACACTTACCTTGTCAACTTCTCCAAGACTTAGGTGCTCAAATCAAGGGCAAGTCAAAATGTTAAATGTTACTTCTGCATTAATAGATGACACGTTTCAATATTGGGTTGGTGTTTATGAGTATAAGGGAATGAAATAAAATAGAAAGTGTTAGGGACCTCTTCCAACAAAATGCACTTTACTTGTAATTTGGTAGTTCTAAGTGGTTTCTAGAATATCATGAAGTATGTAGTAGGACTTAGTCAGGTGTTATTATTGAAGACATAAAGACTGCACCAAGAAACAAATGAAGAAAAGCTGAAAAGGTGAACCTTGACACTATATCAATACTAGCATCTATCGAGTAGAAATGAGGGACCTTGATACTAGTCTCGATACCTTTTGATCTAATGAGCTACGCAGATCTAGAATTCTTTGATTAGATTTTCGACCTATGATACTTGTATTACTAGGGTTTTATACACTAAAATCCTAGAATGTAAAAAAGCTTTATTTTAAACTCATCACAAGACACAGAGACTCAATTAGAGAACTCATACACTTTTGAAGAAGCTATTGCATTCTTATGTGCCTTAGGGTTTTGTAATCAAGTGCTTCTAGATCTTCAATGTGTATTGAAGTGAAAAACTTTGCATCCAACAAAAAACATCAATTGTTAGGAGGTTAGTCACGTACTAGGATCCGTGCAAAGAAAGAAATCTCTACAAGATCAAGTCTAATTGGGGATTGGAGTGAAGGTTAAACTGTAGGTTGTTACTTTGGGATAGTCCAAGGTAGTTGTAAGATTCCTTGTACTTGTAACCGTTTGATCCTTGATTGCTAATTATTGTGAGTGGTGACCTGAAACTCACCCAATGGGGTTTTCTTCTTGTGAAGGGTTTTCTCCATAAGTCAACAATCACCTTGTCAATTTAATTTCCATTGCTCTTTAGTTTATTTGGTGATTTATGTGAGTCTCCACAATTTTCATGTAATTTGACCTAATTAATCAACTTGGGTAATTGAATATATTAATTGGGTTCAATTTATAACCCAATAGAAAGGAATAATCATAAAAGAATAGAATGGAATATAATGTATTTAAGTAAGGAAAAGGAATGAAAAAGAAATTAATTAAATAGTCTTGTTTGGATGTTTTAAAATAAATGAATGAAAATGAATGAAATTTAAGTAAACTTGTTTGGGAGTAACATAGAGGGAAATGAATTGAATCATTTTATGACAATATTACTATTAGTAAAAAATTCATTAAATCTTATTTCATTCCCTCCAATTCCTCCCAATTTTGGGACGAAAATTTGAGGTTTTAAGGGAATAGAGGAAGGAGTGTTCCCTTCTACTCCTACCCATTCCATTCCCTCCCACTTAAACTCCCAAATAAGAGAATGGATTTTCCATTCCATCTATTAAAACTCCTAAATAAGGAAAATTATTATTTTCATTCATTTCCATTCCATTCCATTCCCTCCTCCCAAATGAGGGCTTAGGGAATCAAGGAATCTAATAAAAGTCTTTTAGAGCTAATAAATTTGTAAATGTTTTACTTTGGTGGCTAAATCCTTGTGGTTTGTAATGTGATATGAGAGTATGGAATTAAATCACTTAAGAATTCATTGATTGTGACCAATTAAAAGAAAAGGATAGCAGTTGTCGAAATTGAAAATGTATTGCTCACAATCTCAACTTTTTTGAAGTGTATATGTGGGTAGACATAGAACTTCAGAGGAGGTAAAGAGAGGACAGGGGATTTTTTGGGTTTTTTCAAAGAGACATGATGATGATGGTGGAAGAAAGGTGGTGCTGGGGAAGGAGACAGAGAGATAGAGAAGGGTTGTATAGAATTTTTTGTTTATTTTAATTGGTTGGTACTTTGTTGACCAAAATTAGGTGTGATCCTATTTTTTTCTTAACTTTTAAAATATCTTATGTGACAAGATATTATTGATAGGTGTAGTAAACAGGGTGTAGACAATGCCCTTATTTAATTTAAACTCTATAGAAAATTGGTATCACATGCTTACCAAAGACATTTGGATCATCCAATTCAAAGTTTGGGAATGCTTCGAAACACATGCACAAAATTGACTAAAGGTAAAGCTCAAAAACTTTGTGAGAAATTAGCTTCATGAGGCCATAACTTTTGATTTGGGGACTTCAATTGATACAACCTTGAGTGCTAAGCAAGACACAACATGTTCATTACACACCAACATGTATCCATCATGAATTGGGGTTTGATTGACATGCTCCCACTCATGATGGAACCATGTTGGCTATGCGAACTCCCTCTATAAATAGAACCTCTCCCCATTTCGTTTTAGCAAGTTCTTGCCCATGAGAGTTTCCTATTTGTTGATTTACTACATTTTTTGCCCCAAAACCGATGTTTTACTAAAGATTTGAGAGGTGTTTGTTAAAATTATAGTTTAGCCCTTTCCAAGAAGGATTTTCAAAAAAGCTTTGGTCCTTTATTGAAGATACCCTGGTCAAACAAAAGTCCCATTGCCATTGCAATCAAAATCTCTACTGACACTATTGTTGTAGAAATCTTGCTAATATTGCTAGCACTACTTCTGAGATGTTGCAAAAAATCTAACTTGGCTAACACTGTTGCTTAAACCTTACCGATGTATTGAAGCCTTGCTGAAGTGGTGCTAAAGTACTGCTGTTGTTGTTAAAGCCTAACTAAAGTGCTGCCAAACTATCTAGATATGCTTCTGAAACCCTACTAAAGTGCTACTAATTCCCAAAGTGTTCAAGAGAAAAACACATTAGGGAGTTTCTTTGAATAATTAATATAGCATATTGAGACATGCTTTAACCCAAAAAGTCTAAGCCCAATAGCTATACACTTAATTATGTTATATTAATTACTTATTCTAACTTCACTCACACTTTTAACCTAACAATCTCTCCCTCACGTGTGAGTCTGTATCTCTCTATGGGCTTCAAGGCCTCTCCGTAGGCTATGAACAAGTCCTACTCACTCCCTTCTGTTTAATGAGCTTTGTCTTCACTAGTGCATCATCCATGGGCCTCCACATGTCAACCCTGCAAGTCTTTCATCCTCTATGGGAACCTCGCATCTCACTGTTGTCTAGCACCAAAAGGTACCCACCTTGGTCCATTTGCAAAAGTGCTTCAAGTACACACATGTCATCCCACCTCCAACTGCCCGCCCTACTCAATTTGCAAAAGGATTTCAACTACACACACCCTATTCCTGCTCCAACTTCAGAAGGAACCTCGATAACTTTGTAACCTCCAATTCAGAAGGATTCTCAATAACCTTGCCACCTTTGTCCCACACCACCATGGGCTTTGATATTACTTGTTGGGGAGATAAACATACTAGGGAGCTTCTTTGAAAAATTAATATAACATATTGAGACATACATTGAAAGCTCGAATATGTGTGAAAAACACAAAAGCTGTTTAGACCCCCAAATTAAAATTACAGCTCGATTAATTTTACTTTAACTTAAACTAAGTGCGGAATAGAGTAAAATCAACAAAGTCATAATTTTAATTTGGGGGTCTAAACAGCTCTTGTGTTTTCATACATATTCGAGCTTTCAATTGGTATCAAAGTGGGTACACTTGTTGTGGTTTTATTACCTAAGTGTAATCCTAAACCCCTTGGCTTACTGTGGATATTGCTATGGCAAAGGCAAACATGAAGCATAGTTCATGCATTTGTGATAATGACTCTATGAGCATCTTCGGAGACTATCCTAGTAATGAGCTTTTAGAGTTATTCAAATCAAAGAAACATGCTAAAATTTTTGTACACATGCTGAAATCTTTAGAACATAGGAATCATGATATTCATAATAGCTTGTGTGAGTCGAATTCCCTAATTGGTAAATATAAGAGAAGGAATAGACATTTGTGTGATAGACTTGATTGTTTGAAAAGAAAGCTTCACTCATCTATGAATGAAGTAAAGGAAGATGACTCTAGCTTTGATGGTCAAGAATGCCTATCTCATGCTTGTCTTTTTGTTCATACCACATTGAAAGTGTTTAATTCGTGTTTATAGTATCTTGACAGTGGATGTTCAAGGCATATGACAAGAGATAAATCACTATTCAAAACTCTTAAGGAGAAGGAAGACAGCTTTGTGACATTTGAAGATGGTAGTCACTCACAAGTTCTTGGAAAGGGAACCGTTGATATTCCTGGACTTTGCTTATTGACTAATGTTCTGTACATTAAAGGATTAAAAGTGAACTTGCTGAGTATCACCCAAATATGCGATGAAGACTTCCTAGTTCAATTTTCAAAGAAAGGTTGTCTAATCCTCAATGAAGAAGGTGCTCAAGTATTGAAGGGACTTAGGACCACCGACAACTGCTATGGTGTTATTCCCAAACCAAGCATATCATAGAGAGCTTGAGTGAACCTTTTGGAGTTATGGCATCAACAGTTTGGGCATGCAAATTACAAACAAGTGGCAAAAATCTCAAAGCTTGAAGCAGTAGTTGGTTTGCAAAAGTTTGGAAAAATTGAGAAGAATGTTTATGGTCCATGTTAATTGGGAAAACAAACAAAGTCAACCCATCCTAAAGTAAATGTAGTTGCTACTTCTCATCCTTTGGAGTTAATTCATGTGGATCTAATGGGTCCAACAAGAATGGAAAGCATGGGTGGAAAACGTTACATCATTGTGGTAGTTAATGATTTCTTAAGGTACTCTTGGGTGAAATTTCTTAGAGAGAAGTCGGAGGCATGCGACAAGATGGAAAGGTTATGCAAGAGGCTCCAAAATGAAAAGGGAGTTCCAATACTCAAAATCAGAAGTCATCATGGGAAGGAGTTTGAAAATGCAAAATTTGAAGCGTTTTGCAATGAGCACGGTATCAAAAAGGAATTCTCAACCCTAAAAACTCCACAACAGAATGGGGTGGTTGAAAGAAAGAACTGGGTGATCCAAGAGATGGCGAGAGTAATGCTTCTCAACAAAAACCTTCCACAGAAGTTTTGGGCTGAAGCAGTAAATACTTTGTGTCACATTGGGAATACGATTTTCTTTCAAGCAGGAACAAAGAAGACATCATATGAAATTTGGAGAGAAAAGAAGCGAAGGTGAATTACTTCTGAGTATTTGGAAGAAAATGCTACATTCTAAATGATAAGGAGAACCTGAGAAAATTTGATGCTAATAGTGACGAAGGGATCTTCCTAAGATACTCCACAAATAGCTGAGCATATATAGTGTACAATAAGTGAACTAAAACGGTGATGGAATCGATAAATATGGTCATAGATGACACCATCTTAGAAAAAGGATTTTGATGAGGATGGCAAAGGACCAAGTCTTAAGAAGAATGGGGGTGATGACAACATGTGTGAAGGTGATGATGGAGAGAGAATCACCGAAAAAGGAGTTTACACCTCTTACATCAAGAAAGGAGACTAGATCAACACAAAGACCTTCAAGCCCATTCACCCCTCCAGAAGTTCAACCTCCAATTTCTCGTGATGGGGAACCCTCCACTTCCAAGAAACCGTCATCAATAGTAACTCTCAATCATCCCACAAGTAACATCATTGGTGATTTAGAAAAGGGACTGTGTTTGAGAAAATGATTGGGCTATAGTGTGAATCATGTGACACAACTATTATCTTGCTTAATTTGAACCCAAGAAAGTGGAAGAAGCTTTGAAAGATAAGAATTGGGTAGAGTCAATGCACCAAAAGTTGCATCAATTTGTTAGAAATGATGTATAAGAGTTGGTACCAAAACCCAAAGATACACATGTAATCGACACCAAGTGGATCTTCAAGAACAAGACCGATGAAGACAGTGAAGTTGTCCGAAATAAGTCCAGATTGCTGGTTCAAGGATATACTCAAGTTGAAGGCATTGATTTTGATGAGTCATTTGCTTCAGTAGAAAGACTAGAGTCAATTCGAATTCTTCTCTCCATAGCGTGTATCATGAAGTTCAAGTTATACCAAATAGATGCGAAGAGTGCATTCTTGAATGAATTTTTGAACAAAGAAGTGTTCGTTGAGCAACCAAAGGGGTTTCAAGACCCTTATTTTCCAGACCATGTGCTAAGACTAAAGAAGGCATTATATGAGTTGAGGCAAGTACCAAGAGCTTGGTATGATCACCTCACCACATACTTTTTGGATTGTGGTTTCAAGAGAGGTCAAGTCGATCGAACCTTCTTTGTTAAAAGAGATGAGAAGTCTTTCCTTGTTACTCAAGTATACGTGGATGACATTGTTTTTGGATCCACAATCAATCACCTTACTTAATAATTTTCGGAAGAAATGAAAAAGGAGTTTGAGATGAGCATGGTGGGGGAGCTAAACTACTTCCTAGGGCTTCAAGTGAAATAATGGAAAGATGAGATATTTATATCTCAAGAGAAATGTGCCAAAGATCTCGTCAAGAGATTCGGCCTAGACTCCAAGAAACATACTTCCACTTCTATGAGTTCCTCGGTAAAACTAAGCCTTGATGCAACCAGTGTGGAAGTAGATCCAACACTCTATTGAAGCATGATCGACAGTCTTCTCTACCTTACTGCGAGTAGACTAAATATCGCCTTTAGCGTAGGGCTATGTGCTTGATTTCAGGTAGCACCCAAAGAATCTCATTTAACAGCAATCAAATGAATTATCTATTATATCAATGGCACATCTGACTATGGAATTTGGTATTCAAGAGACTCGAATGAGTGCTTAGCCGAATATTCGAATACTGATTAGGTCGGGTGCATTGATGATAGGAAGAGCACCTTGGGCAGCTATTTCTACCTTGGAAATAACTTGGTGTCATAGATGAGCAAAAAGCAAAATATAATCTCTCTATCAACAGATAAATCTGAATACATTGCAGCAGGGAGTTGTTGTGCACAACTGTTATGGATGAAAAAGCTCCTTCATGATTATCGAATCACTTAAGACACTATGTGTGTGTTCTCTGATAATTCAAGTGCCATAAACCTGTCAAAAAAATCAGTTCAACACTATAAATCGAAGCATATCGAGATTCGGTACCACCTCATTCGAGATTTGGTGGAGGAGAAGATTATGTGTCTAGAGTTTATAAACACCGACAACCAAAAGGCAGATATATTTACCAAACCTCTTGATGGTCCACAATTTGAGTCTCTGCGTAAGACTATTGGTGTCGATATCATCCCTTGACTTCTATCTCTTATGTGACTTTACTCTGCTCATTGTTGCATACTTGCTATATAGGTCTCACTTGTTAGTTAGATCATGTTTCTTTTCAAGTCTGTTTTGTTCTTGTCATTTTTGTTGATCTTACTTTACATGTTCTATTTTTGAGTGTGTTGAAAAAATTTAAAAACACATAAAAAATTAAAAATATCCAAAAATTTTGATCCCTTGTGTTGTGTATTTCACATGTGAGTTTAGCCTAGTACCTTCATACTAATGGCATAGTGCATTTACAAGCTCAGCTTGTTATGTATGCACATCTATCTTTGTGGGAAAAATCTTGAAATCTATGTGTGACTGTTGTAAATCGATCTTCAAGCTTGTCATGTCAATAATCTTGATGGTTTTAATACATGCATAAACTTGTGCCTATATATCTTCCCACACTTTTTATGTTTTTTCTTTATAGCTCAACAAATGTCAAATCTCAAAAAGAGAAAATGAGCTGCAAAAGCCATCGCACAAACTAGTATTTGACTAGGTAAAAGGGAAAGCAACTTGAAATGTATGGTGCCCAAAAAGCCAAAGGAATATTCTCAACATTGAAATATTAAAAATTTCAAGCACTATCTCAAAATGAGATGTTTTGTTTAAAAATGATCAAATGTTATAAATTGAAAAGAAGCCAAATGAAAAAGCTTCAAATATATGTAATCATTTTCTTGTGGGAGGTTATATATGTTTATTTCTATAATTGAGATAGACCACTTGACTTAGTACCAGTTGTGTATGACTTGATTGAATTGATCATTGAAGCTTCACTTTTGACTAAGGACTATTCCATATTTGATACTCACACACAACACACAAAACTTTTGTTCAATGAATACTTATTTCATTTGTGTGATTATACATGTTCAAATATGATGTGTATACTCAATTGCTTGTCAATCAAACCCAAAATGATTTTTGAGTATTTTATATGTTGTTAAAAGTGTTTTTATGCTTTCGTGTTTTGAGTTTTTGTTTAATTGGATTTTTCATGTTTTTCATCAAAAACTTCTTTAGAGGTATTTTCGTGAAAAGCTCGCGACAAAGCACTTCCCGCGAAAATGGATTAAGGCAAAATCATGAAAACACAAAATTTCAGACAAAAACTTTCATGACTCGCTCGCAACTATCTCGCGAGTAATGCTTACCCGCGAAAAGTTTTGTGCTTCAAGGCATGTTTTCAATTTTTAAAGGGCTGATCATGATAGTTTTTCCTCCCTTATGCCTCTCTCAACCCAAAACCTTATTTCACTCAAAAACCCAACCAAATCTCAAAAGAAAACCTCTTCGAATATTTTCTAATGTATGTTTATTCAATCTTCTCTCTTTATTTCCTTAGATTATGCAGAAAATTTCTAGGTTTTTCTTAAATTGGGTTATTTTGAAAAAGAGTTAGGAACTTTAAATTTTGTGAAAATTCTTCCTATTTCTTGATTGGGCTTTGTCCCATTTGGTTTGTATGTGTTTGTGTTGGCCAATTGTGGCATTTTAATATGTATTTAGGCAAGATTCACTCATGTTCATGCATTGCCCACATGTTAGTTTTATAGGTGCATACCAAGTGTTTGATAAATGCCCAAATGGCCTTTTTTTGTTGTTTTGGACTCCAATGACTTCCAAACTTTGGGAATTACCATGATTATACATGTTTATCATGTTTTGATCATTGATTATGTGTTTTACACACTTTGACCCAATTTTGCTTAGTCATGCCTTGCTCATGCATCACATAGGCACACCACCTGCACACTTGATGCACACACTTGTTCACTTATCATGTTCTACATATCACTCATGCTAGATATTTGTTGCTTACATGTTTAGCGCTTATAACATGATTGTCAAACATTGTTTTTGTTCCTTTTTAGGACTTTGTGCTTATTTTATGGACTAACTTGATTCTAATCAAGTTTACATTCTTGTTTTGTATTTTTGCACTTGTTTCTCTACTTTGTGTCTGTTTGTGCAGATGTCTTCCACTAAGCACTCTACTTCCAAGAAATCCTCAAAGCATCCATGCACAGATTTAGAGAATTTTTGAAGTATTAAGGCAAACATGGAGTACAATGACTGCTACAAAAGAGCAACAATCATCATGGAAAGGGTTGTACGAATGGAGACCCTTGAAAACACTTCCATCTCTGAAGTGTTCAAGGAGTGAACTTTGACAAAGTTGTTGAATCCAAGTGGAAATGTCTATGCTGAACTCATATGGGAGTTATTTGCCAATGCCACTGTGGAAGGAGATCATATAAACTGTTGGGTACGACAAAAAGAACTCATCATCACAAGGGATTCAATTCAAGAGTTCTTAGAAGTTTGTCCACCATCTCAACCAATCTCCATACAATATGATGACAGATTGGACTCTCTTGAGCCAATGGCGAAGCTCCTCGGTGGTTCTCTCAAGAAGAAGTCAATGAACACCATTCCTTTCAACGTGGAGATGAGGACACTGGCTTATGTCATGATTCACAACCTCTACCCGATGACGAACTTTACTACATTTTCCAGACCAAGAACCATCTTCCTGTATGATCTCTTCACTCATAAGGAGATCGACATATGCAGTCACATATACCACCTCTTGACAAAGAGCATCACCTAGAGGGACCAGCATTTCTCAAATCCCAAGGGATGATGTTAAGGAGGAAGGTGGGGATATGGAGAAAGAAATTGATAGGTTCACCTCAGCCTCGGAGGGCTCTGCACAACCATCTTCACAGCTTAAGCACGGGGACCCGATTGGCTTAATCACCTCATTGCAAGGTTGGAGCAAATGTATGGCATGTGTAGCACACCTCGAATCAATTTACTTATATCCAAGGCTAGATTACTACGCTATCATCATAGATTGAAGACATGACGATGGAGCAAGGATCCAACTTAGAATCTAAGCAGTTCTTGCCTCTTTGGCCATTCTAGTCAAAAAGGGGGAGAAAACGTTTGAGGGGGAGATGCACAATTTGAAAGGGAGCAGGGTAGATCATAGATAATAATAAATATTGGTTTATTTTTGGTGGTTTAGCAATTTAATTTTGTTTTTACCTTTATAGTTTTTATAACTCATGGATATTTACATTGCTTTCTTTTAAAGCATTAAGTACTTTGGTTTAAAACTTTCAGTTTATATTCAATACTTTCTTTTATATCCTTGCTTTGTAGCATTTTTTTTTAGTACTTTTAGATTTTGTTGCATTATCTTGAGTACTACACTCTTATGCCCTTGTTGGATCTTGTATCTTTGATGCAAATACTTCTCGTATTTCGCATTCATTGTGTGTTGGACATGCAATTGATTTCTACATTGCTCTTAATTGATTGCATGTCCGAATGATCATTTACTAGCTAAATGCTCATTGTAGTCATTCTTTATTGACTGTTCCTATCTGATCAAGATATGCTTAACTGTTTATATAGTGTTTATTACCTTCATCACATTTTACTTGCTCATATATGTACCATGTATTCAACTTGTCATAAACTTAATGAAAGTTTTGTTTGTGTGCGAGTGTTTTAGGTTACAGGTGTATACATGCAAGTGCTTCACAGCTTCTAGATTAGGTGTCAGTAAGTTTTACCACTGTTCCTAAACTCACGTTTAACTCTAGAATCTGTTTTAGGGGTTTTGTCACAGAATAGGCAAAGGGGGAGATTATAAAGTTGTGTTTTGCAACTATTTTGTGTTGGCTTTAATTCCGTGCCAAATTTAATTGTAATTATATTCAATTTTATGTACCCTGTATTATTTGTAGGATTTCATTGTAAAGGTTGTATGTTAAAGAGGGTGTGAAGACTCGAGACAATCTGAAGATCAAAGAAGTTTTTGCGAGTAGCTCACGAGTAGCCTTCTCGTTAAGTGAATCATGTGCTCAGCACATGACTAGAATGCGAAAAGTCATGATAGATGGTGACAGTTGGTTTTCGCTAGTGTCTCACAAGTAAGGCCTTCCCGCAAGATACCCGCTAAACATTCTGTTTTGCCAATTTGTCATTTCTGATAGACCTTGTCTCTACTCACACTATATATACCCACATTACTCACATATGTTGAGAAGTGCTTTTCAAAGAGAAAACCCAAGCCACAACCTTTGAGAGTTAGAGATTGTTATACCCACAATCCTCTACACAATCCATTGTGGTTTTCCTCAACTCCTACCTATCCATTTCCAAATCCTTGAGAGGTTGATAGCTCAAACACTTACCACACCCATTTTGAGTGTAAAGTGAGGTTTTGGTGCTACTGGGAAGTATTGGAAGAAGCCATTTGTTTGGTGGATGCAGTCGAGCTAAATTGCGTGATCCAAAAAGCTAGAGAAGACAAGGCTTGGCAAAGTCAGTTGGTAGTAGGAACTTGGAAGGCTCGAGTATATAAGGTAGACTAGGCTTAGAGGGTCTTTTGTTATTTGTGTACTCTAACTTATTCTCTAGTAGATCGATTTACCACTTAGAGGGTGGTAGAGAGATTTTTCGCTGAGTTCTTTAGTCTCCTCTTCGATAACACATCGGCGTGTTATCTTGTGTTTGCATTCTTCTTCCATACACTTTTAGCTTTCATTTTCTACTATTCAGTTTACTGCTGTGATTTGATGAATATAGCTTAGAGTAGTTACATTGTTTATCCCCTGGCATTTACTCTATTTTACACTTAGTTTAAGTTAGAGTAAAATCAACTAAACCGTAATTTTAATTTAAGGGTCTAAACAGCTCTTGTGTTTTTCACACATATTCAAGCTTTCACACTTTAACCCAAAATGCCTAAATCCAGTGGGTGTGCTTAATTATGTTATATTAACCCCCCATTCTTCTCATTATTTTTGAATGCGAAGTTTCATTCACATGTGTATACCCAACACAAAGCACGGCTAAAATACTTGTAAAGTTGTTATTTACAACTATGTGTTTTTGTTGGCTTATATTCCATGCCAAATTTGATTGTAATTTTATTCAATCGTTTCTACCCTATATTTATTATGGGATTTCATTGTAAGGGTTGTGTGATAAAGAGAATAGTGTAAAGACTCAAGCATATGAAGACTGAAGAGTTTTTGCAGGTATATTGCGACTAAGCATCCTGCGAAAAGAAGCATGTGCCTTGCACATAACTAGAATGCGAAGAGTCAGGCCAAATGGAGACAGCTGTGTCTCGCAAGTATCTCGCGAGTAAGGCCTTCCCGCGAGACACCCGCGAGACATTCTGTTATGCTAGCATGTCCAGTCCGATACATACTTTCTGTGCCTACACTATTTATACCTACATTACCCACAAATGTAAATGAGAGCGTCTGAGAGAAAACCCTGACCAAACACCTTAAGAGCTAGAGATTGTTATACCCACAATCCTCTGCACATCTGTTTTGGGAATTTCCTCATCTCCTACCTCTCCATTTCTATATCATTGAGAGGTTGATAGCCCAAACACTTACCACACCCTTTGAGAGTGTCAAGTGGAATTTTGGTGCTACTGGGAAGCATTGGAAGAAGTCAAAAATGGCAAATGCAACATGGAGCTTGTTACGGGATTTGGAAAGCTAGATAAGACAAGGTTCCAAGAAGCCTTGTTTAAGTAGGAGCTTGGAGAGCTTAGGTACAAAGGGTAGATTAGGCTTGAAGGGTCTCTTGCTCACCCATGTATCCCAGCTGATTGTCTAGTGGATTGATTTCCACTTGGAAGGCGACGGAGAGGTTTTTGCCGAGTTCTTCAGTTTCCTCTTCGATAACATGTCTCGATGTTATCTATATTTGCATTTCTCTTCCCTACTCTTGTTCATTTCATTTTTATTGTTGTGCTGCTTTAAATATCGATTAGAGTAGTTCTCTTACTTATACGCTTATTTTTATACTTATATGTTTATGTTTATACTATTCCACACTTAGTATTAAGTTAGTGTAAAATCAACCAAGCCGTAACTTTGTCTTGGGTGCCTAAACAACTCTTGTGTTTTCAACACATTTTCGAGCCTTCAATACTGAAACCGATTGAATTGTTGTTGTCAAAATCTTGCTGAAATGTAAATGCAAAAGCCATACTAAAGTTTTGCTAAAACCCTGTTGAAGTACTGAACCCCTACTGAAGTTTTGCTACCACCAAAACCTAGGGAAGTACGAAAGCCATGCTGAAGTGCTGTTGTTTCCAAAGCCCTGCCATATTTAGTGTTGCTACTAAAGCCTAATGATGTAGGGAGTTAGGGGTAGGCTGTGTAGGCTTGGTTTTGGATACGAAAAATAAGAGTTTGTTAGAGTAAAGGATCTAGGTATGAGAAGAACTTAAGAGAAATCCATATCTCAAATAGCACTTGGGCTAATTCTTTGTAATTGCATTCAAAAGCTCGCTCAGGCTTGCTTAATTACATTTCTTTTGTCCAACCCATTTACAACATGATTGACTTGTTTTTTTTTTTTTTTTTTTCTTTTCTTTTCTTTTTCAAAAACAAACACACACATGCATACACACACATAAAAGAAAAAGAGAATAGGGTTTTAACATAAAAATACACCACAAACTCCACTAAAAAATTATGATAATTTTTAAGAAGTGGTGGGGCAAATTAAGCAAGTTAACTTGATTGGATGATTAGTAACTCACAAAGGCTTCTAACAAACTTCTTACAAAAGCCCTATCAATCTTTCTAATTGTTACAAATTAAAGTTCCTAGACTCTTAACAATTACTCCATCCATCCCAAATTATTTGACTTGTATTCTATTTTGAGATGTCCAAAGATTATGTTCTGTTTAAAAAGTCAAATCCCTTAAATTTATTAACATTCTCTTTATGGCCTTAATTTAGTCATGGGAGTATTTAAAAATAAAAAATAAAAACCTAAATTTCAAAATCCATTATACCCGCCATCCTCATTCAAATTTTAAAACAAAACAAAAACAAAAACAAAAACAACCACTGGTACTCTTCCAGGAAACGAGAGCCTCATCCAGAATAGCTTTAGGATGTTGTTATAGTATTTGCATAGAATTTCATTAAATTGAGAACGTTTAGATTATATAATATCAATACTATAATCAATATTATTATGAAATATAATTTGTAAGGAATTTACTTGTATATGATTATTATAATTTACCAGGTTGAATGGAAAAAAAAATCGAATATGATTTACTAATCAAATCTTGATTTTGTACATTAAAAATCCAAAATGTAGTACATAATCGATCATAGATTATTCTTACGATTTAAAAATAATAATTTTAAAAAACTTTGAATTCCTTTGATAGATTATCGTGATTGAGATGTGAAAGTTCAAATATTGTGTAAAACACTAATGAATATTTAGACCCCTAATTTCAAATTTATTCAACACAAGCTTATACCCAAACAATAGATATGCGGAATAAAAGGTACAAGCAAAAACCCAAACAAATAAACAACTCTACACCATAATTAATCACAACACAGCAGCTATTAAAGGTAGAGAGTAAGGGTTAGAGAGATGCAAACACAAGGATAACACCGGCACATGTTATCGAAGAGGAAACAGAAGAACTCAGCGACAAACCTCTCCGCCGCCCTTCAAGTGGTAAAATGATCAACTAAAGAATAAAGTTGGAATACACGAATAACAATATACCCTCCAAGCCTAATCTATCCAATACACCTAAGCCCTCAAAGCTTCTTGCTCCAACAAGGTTAAGCCTAACCGTGTCTTCTTTAACTTTCCAAATCCCGTAATAAACCCATTGCATCAACCAAGTAAATTGGTCATCTCTGAACTACTTCCCAAGAGCCAAAATATCTCCTCACTAATATGGGTATGGTGAGATAAAAATTTGGCTAATAAACCTCTCAAGGGTATGTCAATGGAGAGGGTGTGAATAGAGGAATTTGGAGAATCAAATGTCTAAAATTGTTAATGAGTCAATCTTGGTTTTCTCTAGGGTTTCTCTCTTAAAATTCTCTCTAGAAGCTCTCTACCTTTCGTGGGTATAAAGGTATTTATAGTATTGTATGTGAGGAATGTGAAAGGTCATTTTTCTACAAAACAGAGCATCCTGGCGACTCACTCTCACGACTGGAACAAGTTGCTAGTTTGAGTCGTGAGTTAACTGTCAGGCCAAACTATACTTTTTGTCCTGTAGTGCTCTAGCTGTCATGACCCTTCAGCTTCCTGCATGCTTCACACGTGTGGCATTTTGGCGAGTTGCCAATCGCAAGTCACTTATGAGATCCAGTCGCGAGAAACCTCCAAATGCACACACTCTTGAATTCTTCACACTCTTCTCACACATAACCCTTACATTATTCCTATCTAAATACAGGGTATCTAATTGCTAAATTACAGGCAAATTTGACACGAAATAAAGTCAACACATGATTGAATAAATTCAACCTTACAAGATATGAACGGTTTTAGATCCCTTAACACACAACCAGATTGAGTAGCCTAGTTAATTAGCCAAGTTGTTACTTAGTCAAGTTATTACTTAGTCAAATTAAGCAATTCTAGGTTAAAACAATCAAACAATCATATCAAGAATATAAAGCAGCGGAATAATAAATAACACAAAATATGATCACCTAGGAAAACCAAATAGGTAAAAAACCTGGGGAGGATTTTACCCACTAATCCTCAAGGCAAACTAAATTCACTATGAAAGAATCGAAGTTCATACAAATGGACTTACAAGCTCCTCGCTCGACTTCCTAATGCTACCTACCAGTAGAACTTACTGACACGACCCCGTGCAAGCTTCGAATCCACGGACTCCTTCTTTCTTGAATTCTTCAATTAGCTACAAGTACCCACACTTGATATTCTTTAAACTTCAATGGTAGCAACCGAGTTAATCATCGAGATGTTGAAGTAATCTCTATCTTGAAAACCCTAAACTTTGTGTAAAGGAAAGCTCCTCTAGATCTCACAAGAGATTTATACAAAACAGCAATGTATGAGCAACAATACAACTGGAGCCACTCCAAAAACGTGGCTAGGGTTTTTCTTTATATACCTAGGGTAAAAACAGAAAACCCAAAATGTTTAATGAGTTAAGGCTGAGTTGGAAAAACTGCAGAAAACACAATCTGGTCGACTTTCGATCGATCGAGTCTATTCTTTGATCAATCGAGCCAAACCGAAATGCCCCAATGCATCTACAGTCTCTCGATTCCAACTTTACAATAATTAATCAACTTTAAGCAAGTTTAAACAAGACTAAACATATTGTTTTGATCATGGTTTGCCAATATTACAAATTAGAGTTCAAAATACATAAATTCCTAAACCTTTAAAACCTAACAAACTCCTCCTTTGGCAATCCGTGACAAAACACAAATTAAAAGCTCAAAGTTTACAAGTAAAAAGCCCCTTTACAAAAATAATGCTCATAAACTCAAATTCAATTATAACTACCATCCATCAGTTGCAAGTGTAGACAGCAACTCAATTGAATCAACCTGTATATTCCTGAAATACTCAACAAACGTATAAACACATGTGTGATAGAAAAGAGTAAAACAACAGGTATAACATTCTTGTAAGATTCACACAACACAAAAGAAAGACATATATTAATGATCAACTCATAAATATAAATCAATAAGCAATGAATCACAAAGCAGCAAGAATCAATGAATATATCATGTATATCAATCAAAGTAATGAATATATCATGTATATCAATCAAAGTTACTCCCCCTAACATGAATATCCCTAAAAATGATATACAAGGTGAAGCAACTAGATACAATCTAAAAACTCGACAAGCTCCTCAAAAACAAAAAGTCTCCCCCTAACTACAAAAACCCCTCTACAAGTCAAAAACTCCACTCCCCCTTTTTGTGACGGAATGCCAAAGGGCAATCACAAGTCAACATCAAAAGGAGGTGGCAAGGGTGAATGAAGATGCGCAAGGTTGGCTCGCAAGGCACGAATCTCATCAAGCAAGTCCACCAAAATCTAACCATGAACTGCCTAAATGGTCATGATAGTCTCCAAGGTACGACGAACATCAAAGTCGACCAAAGGAGGTGGAGGAAAATCAGCAGCAGCAGCATCACCAACAGGATCAGGAATATCCTCACCAGCAGGACCTGTAAAAGAAGAAGGAGGAGGTGTAGGGTGTTTAGAACCAGCTCTAAGATGAGCGGCCCTCTGTCTAAGAAAAGACGCACCTATTGGAGCAATTACATGAACGGACTTAGAGGAAGGAAAGCCACTAAAATCAAGATAAAGCAAAATCCTATGTATAAGAATAGGATGAACAAGAGCACGAGAAGTAGATGAACTCCTATAAAAATCGTTCAAAGAACGAAGAAATAGATGAGGAAAACTGATAAGAGCATCAGTAACTAGAGCGTACAAAAATACACACCGCTCAAGAGGAATGGTGTGAACATGAGATATGGGCCAGTTAGAATGACAAGTTATCCTAAAGAACAAATAGTGCAACCCTGAAAGCTCAGTAGAGGTGATCCGAGGATCAGAACCCCACTGGATAGAAGTCCCAGTAATGTAAGACAAGACATCACTCAACTCGGAAGACTCATCATAAGGATAGACAGGATTCTGGACCAAAGGTACCCCTAGAGCATCAGTCATTACCCGGGGAGTAATGGTGTACTCTACGCCTCGTATCCAACTTTTTACCAAAATGTTGGAATCATAGATGCGGATAAAGATGTTAGAAAAGAACTCTCTAATCAAGGCAGAAGGTGGAGGAGGATCAAAAATATCCATCAAGGGTAACCAGCCCGACGCTCAAAGTTTGCCCTAATGGCAGGATTAAGTTCATCTAAGAGAATAGAACGCTCAACCCAAATCTTTCTCCTAAGGTTTAGCTTCTCAAAAATCTCTTGGTTTTTCTCACTCGGAAACTTCTCATGGTCAAAAGAATGAAGGGATGGAGAAGAGGAGGGAATAGTCCTACGGGCTCTAGACTTCCTAGGCATGATACTAAGGAAAGGACAGAGACACAAAGAGAAAACCAAAAGAGCAAAATAAAACAAAACTAAGGGCAGACTACAAGTTAGCACATAAAATATAAAAGAAACTATATGATACATGAACAATAACAATGTTGTGATGCATGAACTAATGCAGTAAACATAGTTCTAATTAGGTTCAATTTCACAAAATTGGCTCGAACATAGAGTTTCTAACAAAAACCCTAAAAAAAATTTGAAAAACCACTTGAAAATTTTGAAACAAAATGATGAATTGATCATCACACATTGTTGAAAACAGATTAGAATAACCAATTTCATCAATTAAACCCAATTGAACAGAAATCCCCAATTCGGATCAATTACAAGCCCTAGAATTTTCAATTTCTCACAAAACCCAAAATTGATCAAATTAAACTATCAAAATCATGTTTATAGCAGTCCCCACAAAAACCCATTGATCAAATACACAAAATTAGGTGTGAATCAACAAAAATCCCAAAAATAAAAAGGTCTGAAATTTTAAAGAAAAATGTGTGAAAAATGCATGAAAAGATGTAAATAAACTCAAAAGAAAGGGTAAGGTAGTCATACCAGCTTGAGGAAAGAGAAACCTTGCAAAAATTCAAAGGAAAACGACGAAAATTTGGACTTTTAGCCTTGCCGAGTTGGAGAGAGAAAGAAAAGTTTGAAAACTTTTTGAAAAAGTGTTTGAATCAGTCAAGAACAGTGTTTTAAAAAACCTAATTTGCGACTTTTGATTGAAAGAAAAATACATTCGATCGATCGAATCAAATAGTCATTTTTTAAACAAATTAAAGCACTTTTTCGATCGAGCAAAAATCAGAATGGATCGATCGAACTAGGCAAACGCTCACAAAAGTTTTGAGAAAAATCACAGTTTTGAAAATCACAAACCATATTTTAAAAACAACTCCTCAAAGCATTAAACTAATTGAAACAAAATGCATAAGTATGAGATGGAATGCTTTTTCAAAAAACCCAAGTTTTAATCCCAGTTTTTCCAATGAAAATTTTAGCCATTCTTCTTTTTAAATTCTCAAGCAAAAAAAAATGTTTTGCATAATTCTCAAAGTATTTCCAAACTTGGTTGATCAGACCAAAAACACACACAATAACATGTACAAAGTTTAGCAAAGAGTAACTTGTGTAGTGTGTGCAACTAGCAAAAAACTTGAGATACATGTGAGGTGATATGTGAATAGCAATTCATCACAAAGTCTACACAATCCATCACATAGAATTTGAAAGAGACTATCACCTAAGGAGTTATATCCTATAACTCTCACATCTCCTAGAACAAAAGCTTGCAATCATGTATGTTTCTTGTATTTTTGTCTCATTATTATGTGAAATGGCATCAAGCCTAATAATGCACACTAATTTTATTTATGTGAGATGGTATCAAGCCTAATAGTACACACTAATTTTAAGCATTAAGCAATTAAGCCGAGGCAACACCTTATGTTCTTTTTGTGCATGTGCTACACTTTCTTGAGCACAAAATCTTATGAAATGCTCTAAGGTGTTCATGATTGGCTAGTGAACAGTGGTGAAATGGTTATTTATGCCTTTCTCAAAAGGATCAAGTCCGACAGTCAAATAACATGTGACTTCAAGATCAAGACAAAGTAATCAACAACCATAAACATCTTTCCCACACAACATGCACTACAAAGTTCCAACTAGTCAAGTGCAATAAATAAGCTCATCAAAACTAAACAAGGTACATAAGACATGTTATGTGTAACTAAATTGACCAACCTTGTTTTCAAAAACCAAGAGAAATAGTGCCAAACACAATTTTCTTTTCCCCTTTTTTTTTTTAATTTCAAAAGAGAAGACAAATAAATCCTAAAATGAAATGCATGAATGTAATGCAATGTAAATCCTAGAAAAAAAAATAAAAGAAACACAAAAAACCAAAGAACAATGGTCACAGAGGTATGAGCAATGAAGCACAAGGACCATGTCAGAAAGATTCAATTAGGTCGAGTCTTTTGCATCCAAAACCTTTTAGATGCACCATGAGCATTGGAGTTCTTATTCACATTCACATGAGTTCCAATTCCAGGATTGGAATAAAGGTTCAACACCTTTACCAATTCACCAATGAATGCCATAGGATCTTATGCTTGAGGCACAGGCACCTTTGGTTTGTTTGCTCTCTTAGCAGCTTAAAGCTTGTAACAGTTAGGACGAATGTGTCCAGACTTTCCACAATAATGACAAACCCAAGCAGGTTTACCATGCATCTTGTCCTTAGAAATGGTAGAATCCTTAGGTTTAGTTTTTCTAAGATCAACCCTAATCTTCCTAGGAGGTGAAACTTCTACAGGTTTGACTATCTCACTCACAGGTGGTTTGACAGTTTCACTCACAACCTCACTCGTAGAAGGTTCAGAAGAAGATGGAGGAACAAAGTTTGTGGAATGTGGTGCAGAATCAAAGATGCTTTCAACATATCCTAAACCAAATTTATCAGAAGGATACTTTTAAACATTCAACATGTGATCTAGTTTAGAACTAGTAGATCTAGCAACAGATAAATCATGTTCCAAAGTTTTAACTCTATCAAGAAAGAACATGTTCTCAAATTTAACATTATTCAAAAGATCATTAGCATCAAACAAGTTAACAAGAAAATTCTTCTTTTCAAGCTCAAGAGATTCAATTTTCTTCAGACCAAGTTCAACATTCATTGCATCCTTTGCAGCAACTTTGCAAACTTTATTACAGGCCTCTTGAGGATCTGCATCCTCAGAGAGTTCCCCATCAGAAGGGTTCTGCTCAACAGATATGCTTTTATTGACTACAGCAGTAGCAGTGAAAGCAATGAAGTTTCCATCATTGTCACATTCAGACTCATCATCAGAAACCTCATTATCACTAAAGGTTACAGCCATACCTTTACCCTTATTTCTCAAGAATGTAGGACATTCAGATTTAACATGACCATACCCTTGACAACCAAAACACTGAGCACCCAAAGAATTGTTTGAAGATTGACCTACCTTTTCTCTAGGTTTTTCAAAGTTATTAACCTTAGTGAGATCATTCTTCCTAAAGTTTCTAGGTTCAGCAGTGTTTGTACCTCTTGCCCTTCTATTTGTATTTCTCAGAAAGTTTCTAAAATTCTTGGCAAGGTAATCTATCTCTATAGCAGAGAGCTCATCATCAAATCTACCAACCTCAACATCATTAACAGACTTAAGAACCATTGATTTGGATTTGTTTGTTTTGGGTAAGTCAGTCTCAAAGGACTGAAGAGATCCTACAAGCTCATCAACAGGGATGGAGTCCACATCCTTGCTCTCAGTAATGGCAGTCACTTTGGGTCTAAAGTCTTCAGTTAAAGATCTAAGTATCTTCTTAACAATTTTAGGTTGATCATAGATTTCACCCAAATTAAAAGTAGAATTAACAATATCATTCAGTTTGGCATAAAATTCATCAAAGGATTCATCATCAGACATCCTAATGCTCTCAAACCTAGAAGTTAATTGCTGCAATTTGTTTATCTTAACTGCCTTTGTGCCTTCATGCACAGTTTGGAGGATTTTCCAAGCAGTATGAGCAACCTCAACATTAGAGATCCTCTTACATTCCTCCATAGAAATAGCATTGAAGATGGCATTCATAACTTTGCTATTAAAGCCAGCTGCTTCTTTTCCAAAAGTTTGCCACTCACTCACAAGAGTAGTGGGTTTCTCCCATCCGTATTCAACGGAATTCCAAATCCTCTCATCAATAGATTTCAGGAATGCTTTTTTCCTTACTTTCCAATAAGCATAGTTATTCCCATCAAAGTGAGGAGGAACAACAAGAGAGTATCCATGCTCCATGACACCAGGGGTCAAGGATCAGCTCAGAGATCAAAAAATCTCAAACAAAAGAATTACCAGCTCTGATACCACTTGAATGGTTTTAGACCCCTTAACACACAACCAGATTGAGTAGCCTAGTTAATTAGCCAAGTTGTTACTTACTCAAATTAAGCAATTCTAAGTTAAAACAATCAAACAATCATATCAAGAATATAAAGCAGCGGAATAATAAATAACACAAGATATGATCACCCAGGAGAACCAAACTGGTAAAAAACCTGGGGAGGATTTTATCCATCGATCCTCAAGGCAAAACTGAATTCACTATAAAAGAATTGAAGTTCATACAAAAGGACTTACAAGCTCCCCGCTCGACTTCCTAGTGCTACCTACCAGTAGAACTTACTGACACGACCTCATGCAAGCTCCAAATCCACGGACTCCTTCTTTCTTGAATTCTTCAATCAGCTACAAGCACCCACGCTTGATATTCATTAAGCTTCAATGGTAGCAACCGAGTTGATCATCAAGATGTTAAAGTAATCTCTATCTTGAAAACCCTAAGCTTTGTGTAAAGGAAAGCTTCTCTAGATCTCACAAGAGATTTACACAAAACAGCAATGTATGAACAACAATACAACTGGAGCCACTCTAAAAATGTGACTAGGGTTTTTCTTTATATACCTAGGGTAAAAACAAAAAAACCCAAAACATTTAATGAGTTAGGGCTAAGTTGAAAAAACTGCAGAAAACACAATCTGGCCAACTTTCGATCGATCGAGTCTATTCTTCGATCAATCGAGCTAGACCGAAATGCCCTAATGCATCTACAGCCTCTTGATTCCAACTTTACAATAATTAATCAACTTTGAGCAAGCTTAAACAAGACTAAACATATTGTTTTAATCATGGTTTGCCAATATTACAAATTAGAGTTCTAAATACATAAATTCCTAAACCTTTAAAACCTAACAAGATATATTAAGAAAAATCTATTTTTAGTCTTATATTTTGCTAGTACTGAATATAGATTAGTTTCATTTTTAATATAATAATTTAATTTCGAATTTAGTTTTCTATTTTTATGGTTATAAATTTTTTTCTTAGTGTTGTATGGTTAAAACTTTGTTGGTTCTTGTTTTGACCCTTCCAAAAAAAAAAAAAAAAATAGTGTTTCGTATCTAATTAAAATCATTTGTGACTTGTTTTCAAAAAAAAAAAAAAAAAAAAAAAAAACCATTTTTGACTTATTCTTAGCAATTAAAACAATAAATGACAAAAACTTAACGAGAAGAAGAAGATAACTAGATATGGCAAAACAAGTCAGAATTCGCTGACCCAATCCGACCTGACTCAAAAAATACTGAACCCAAACTCAAATATTTTAACTCAAAGTAAAAATAGGTTGAACTGTAACCCAGCTCGATCTTTCTGCGATTCAACCCAACTTGGCTAACCCGTGACTTGACCTTTTTAAAAAAAAAAAAATTCAATAAAAAATATTTTGACTATGCCATGAGTGCTAGGTGCATAAAGCACAAAGCATGTTAGGGGAGCCAAATAGCTCACATGAGTCATGAAAAATGACAACCCATTTATTTTATATATATATACACATATAAAAAAAAAAAAAAAATCAATTCTGCCAATTTGACTAGACAATAAACACAACTCACAAGTACACACCCTACTTGACTAGTTTACTTTATGACAAA
The DNA here is from genome assembly GCA_030445155.1 of Quercus variabilis. Classification (NCBI taxonomy): domain Eukaryota; kingdom Viridiplantae; phylum Streptophyta; class Magnoliopsida; order Fagales; family Fagaceae; genus Quercus; species Quercus variabilis. The sequence continues at coordinate 12,478,671 of CP129451.1, forward strand.
ACTTTTTTTTTCTTTTAAGAATCTGACAAAACTGAGAAAATAAGTGACAAAAATGAGTGGGTTCCCATTAGCTCAACTAATAAAGTCTCTGATAGTTGAATAAGAGATCTGGGGTTCAATCCCCACCTACACCAAAAACCAATTGGCTTCTTGGTTTGATGATAAAAAGCTTTTATCATAAGCGGACGTCATACATTGAAAACTATCTATAAAAAAAGTGACAACAATCACATAAGTTATATTAAAATATTGTATTGTAGATGAAGATACTGACAAAATTGGCCAATTTGAGCTACAATTTGCAAGTGTGAATATTTGCAATGCTAAATCTGCTACCAACATTGAGTAGATTGAGATTGAGATGTAATTTTTATAAAATAATTACTTGTTCTTCTTTACTTAATATGTTATGTTTATTTTTAAAACTGTTTTTGTATAGTTTATCTTTCTAAATAATCTAACTTTATTATTATTTTAAATGCAACAAAAACATGTGCACTTAAAGAGCCTAATAACTTGACATGGTCCATGACACTAGTTTTTTTCTTTTTCTTTTTTTTTTTTCTTTTTTTTCTTTTGTGGGAATGATATTATTAGTGGTATAACCTTAAAATATATACTTTCTTGTGCTCCATAAGATCAATCTCTTTTTGAAATTGTAAATTTGTAATTACATGCATTTTAGCAGTAAGTTATTAACATTAAAGACTTTTTCATCATGAATTCATAACTATAAAGAATTTTAGTCATACTCAAAATTGTCAAAATTGGAAGGATATTAACAAATGGCATTAAATGTGTAAAGTTGTGTTTTACAACTATTTTGTGTTGGCTTTAATTCCGTGCAAAATTTGATTGTAATTTTTTTCTATCTTATATATCCTGTATTTTATGTGGAATTTTATTGTAAGGGTTGTGCATGAGAGAAAGTGTGATGACTCAAGGCAATTGAAGACCAAAGAAGTTCTCACGGGTAGCTCGCTAGTAGCCTTCCCGCAAAGTGAAGCATGTGCTCAACACATGACTGGAATGCGAAGAGTCATGATAGATGATGATAGCTGGTTTTCATAAGTGTCTCATGGGTAAGGCCTTCCCGCGAGATACCCACAAAACATTCTTTTTTTGCTATTTTGTCATATCTAATACACCCTATCTCTACCCACACTATATATACCCATACTACTGACATATGTTGAGGAGTGCTTTCAGAGAGAAAACCCTAACCACAACCCTTGAGAGTTAGAGATTGTTATACCCACAATCTTCTACACAATCCATTGTGGTTTTCCTCAACTCCTACCTCTCTATTTCCAAATCCTTGAGGGGTTAATAACCCAAACACTTACCACACCCATCCTAAGTGTAAAGTGAGGTTTGGTGTTGCTGGGAAGCATTGGAAGAAGCCACTTTTTTGGTGAATGCAATCAGGCTGAATTGCGTAATCTAGAAAGCTAGAGAAGACAAGGCTTGGCGAAGTTAGTTGGTAGCAGAAGTTTAGAGGGCTCAAGTACATAAGGTAGACTAGGCTTGGAGGGTCTTTTGTTATTCGTGTACTCCAACTTATTCTCTAATGGATCGATTTATTGCTTGGAGGGCGGTGGAGAGGTTTTTCACCGAGTACTTCAGTTTCCTCTTCGATAACACATCAACGTGTTATCTTGTGTTTGCATTCTTCTTCCCTACTCTTTTAGTTTTCATTTTACTACTGTGATTTGATGAATATGGCTTAGAGTAGTTTTATTATTTGTATGCTAGCATTTACTCTATTCCGCACTTAGTTTAAGTTAAAGTAAAATCAACCGAGCCGTAAGTTTTAATTTGGGGATCTAAATAACTCTTGTGTTTTCACACAATTTCGAGCTTTTAATTGGTATCAGAGCGGGTACACTTGCTGTGGTTTCATTACCCAAATGTGATCCTAGACCCCTTTTAAGATGGATTGATCTCAATCGCTTAATGCTCCTCCATACTTTGATAGAAGCAATTTTGCATTTTGAAAAGTCCGTATGAGGGCATTCCTCTGTTCTGTCAATGATAATGTTTGGGATGCTGTTGAGATAGGATGGACTAGGCCAGAGGCCGCTAAATCCACATGGGATAAGGCAGCTCTTGCGACAGCTAATGCTAATAACAAGGTTTTAAATGCTATTTTCTATAGTGTTTCTCCTGACGAATTTCACAGGATCTCTCATGTTACAATTGCTAAGAAGGCACCAAAAAGGTGAAGGACACCAAGTTGCAAATGCTTACCACACACTACGAGGAGCTGAAGACGAGTCATTCGACTCATTTTATGGGAAGCTAAATGAAGTATGAAATCTCGAAATTGTGTAAAAACACAAGAGCTATTTAGACCCCAAATTAAAGATTATGGCTTAGTTGATTTTACTTTAACTTAAACTAAGTGTGGAATAAAGTAAATGCGAGTGAACAAACATTAAAACTACTCAAAGCTGGATTCACTAAATCACAGCAGTAAAATGAAAACTAAAAGAATAGGGAAGAAGAATGCAAACACAAGATAACATGCCAATGTGCTATCGAAGAGGAAACCAAATTACTCGGCGAAAAACCTCTCTGTCGCCCTTCAAGCAATAAATCGATCTACTAGACAATAAGTAGGGATACACAAATAGTAAGAGACCCTCCAAGCCTAATATACCCAAAGCACCTAAGCCCTCCAAGCTCCTACTCCAATAAGGCTTCTCGAAATCATGTCTTGTCTAGCTTTCCAGATCCCACAATACGCCCGATTGCATCTGCCAAAACTTAGCTTCTTCCAATACTTCCTAGAAGCACCAAAAACTCACTTGACACTCAAAATAGGTGTGGTAAGTGTTTGGGCTATCAATCTCTCAAGGATATGGAAATGAAGAAGTAGAAATTGAGGAAAACCACAATGAATTATGTAGAGGATTGTGGATATAACAATCTCTAACTCTCAAAGGTTGTGGCTAGGGTTTTCTCTCTAAAAAGAAAAACGAATTGGCCCCTTGGGACTAAATTAATTGATTAATTAGCCAAATTATTAATTAATCAAATTAACATGCAAACGCGAGGTAGCACAAATAAATCACTAGTAAACTAATTATGCAATGGAAAATAAATAATACAGTGATTTGTTTACGAATGGGGAAAACCTGATGGCAAAAACCCCACCGGGTGATTTTCAGGTCACCACTCCTAAAATTCTACTATTATCACAACAAGTGGTTACAAGTATAGGAATCTCAAGTATTTTACCAACCTAGAGTTGAACCCTTACCCCAATACCCAATTGAACTTGTTTTGTAGTGACAATTTCCCCTTTTGATGCATGGCTCCCAAGTACGTGACTAACCAATGCACGAATCCCAGTGTGCGACTTCAATCACCAACTAGAAAGAGTTGTTGGCTATCAAGTTCTTCAGTTCATCCACGATGAAGATCAAGAAGATACTTGGTCACAAAACCTAAAGGTGCACATACACAGCAACTTTTTCAGAATAGATGAACTAGGACAAAACTTTGTCTCTGGTCACAAATTACTTGAACAGACTTTGCTCAGTGCATGTGCAACTAGTGTACTCTTTGACGGCTCTTAAAACAATCCTTTTATATGTCTAGGGATAGGAGAAAAGAAGGCCCAAACATATAAAATTGGATGCCAAGAAATTAGATCAGAAATTCTGATTTTTGTAAATCTCGACAGATGGAAGTTGTCGAGCAGGTGTCGAGAACACGGGCTTAAGCAGCTTTCTAAATCTCAACACATGCTAGCTATCAAGCTAGCTATCAAGCTTTAGTAACCTTGCACTTTCAGCTTGTTTTCTTGGACAAGCTTAATGACTTCAACACTTGATCTTGAAACATGATTTCTTAAAGTATTTCAACATATCCTAGATCTACCCAATTACAAGTAAAGTGCGTTTTCAAAGGATTAACCAATTACATAAAAGAATGACATATGTTCTTAGCAAGTGAACCACATATATCCTAATAATCTCCCCCTTTGGCAATCTGTAACAAAACCACAACAAACAAATGAACATATGAGAGAAGTCATAAATCACTCAACTCATATTCACTTGTTGAATATAATAAAATCTATCCTAACACAAACTCTTGGAAAACTTTGCAAGAAGAGAGTTTATGGCAAGTAAACTTTGACAACCTGTATTTTTGAAACACTTTAAACAAAACTCATCAAGGCATCTTAGTATAAAACAAAAATAATAGATTGCATACAAGTATAAGAAGCATGTGTACAAAGAGAGAAAAGAAACAACACATGTAAAGAAATGTGAAAGAAACATACATCAATATATAAAGAAAATAAGTACAGTGTATGTGAAAAAATGGTCACATGACCCAATGGATAAACTTAAGAGTGAGAATACCATCTTCAACAAGCTCCTTAATGAAGTGATGTCGAATCTCTATGTATTTGGTTCGAGAATGTTGAACCAAAATTTCAGAGATATTGATGGCACTGGTATTGTCACAATAGATAGTGAGATAATCTTGACAAATACCATAATCATGAAGGAGTTTTTGCATCCAGAGGAGTTGGGTGCAACAATTACCAGCAACAATGTACTCAGCTTTTGCAGTAGATAAAGAGATAGAGTTCTGCTTTTTGCTCATCTAAGAGACAAGATTATTACCCATACAAAAACAACCCCCTCATGTACTCTTTCTATCATTAGCATTCACATCCCAATCTGCATTAGAATACCCAACTAAGACATCATTTGTGTCCTTGTTGTACCACACACCAAACTCAGTAGTGGTTTTAACATACTTTATAATTCTTTTTAAAGCAGTCATATGAGATTCTTTGGGGTTAGCCTAATATCTAGCACACATACCAACACTATAACTAATGCCAAGTCTACTAGTAGTAAGGTAAAAAAGACTACCTATCATGCTTCTATATAAAGAATGATTGACACTCTTGCCTAACAAGTCCACAATGAGTTTAACATTTGGGCTCATAAGGGTTCTAACAAAACTAGCAGATTCCAAACCAAACTTTTTCACAAGATTCTTAGCATATTTAGATTGAGATAGGAATATACCTAAATCTTGTTGACAAATCTACAATCCAAGGAAGTGAGTTAGCTCTCCAATCATGCTTATCTTGAACTCGGCCTGCATGAGTTTTAAAAAGCCATGAGCAAGTTCATCCTTAGTCGACCCAAAGATGATATCATCAACATAGACTTAAACAGCTATCAACTCGCCATCTTCCTTTTTGATGAAGAGAGTTTGATCAGCCTTTCCTCTTGTGAACCCATGTGACACCAGATATTGTGTGAATCTATTATGCCAAGCTCTAGGGGCTTGCTTCAACCCATAAAGTGCCTTCTTGAGGTGCAACACATGATCCAGAAAGTGTGGATCAATGAATCCTTTTGGTTAAGCCACATAGACATCCTCTTTAATCAGCTCATTCAAGAAAGCAATCTTCACATCCATCTGATAAAGTTGAACTTCAGATGACATGCTAGGGCAAGGAGAATTTTGATGGACTCCATACGGGCAACTGGGACAAATGTTTCATCATAGTCTACTCCTTCCATTTGTGAGTAACCTTGAGCTACAAGCCAAGCCTTGTTGCGGATCACATTGCCTTCTTTATCAGTCTTATTGCGGAATACCCACATTGTACTGATGATATGCTCACCCTTCGGTGTAGGTACTAGAGTCCAAACATTATTCCTCTGAAATTGAAACAGTTCATCATGCATTGCTTTGACCAAACTTTCATCTTGTAATGCTTCCTCAACTTTCGTGGGTTCAACCTGTGACAAATAGCAAGAATAAGACACAAAGTTAGCAACGCACTTATCAATTGTACGTTTCCTTAATGTAAGTTCATTCATGTTTCCCACAATAACTTCTGGAGGATGATTTAATTTAATCCTAGAAGAAGGTCCTTTCTCTTCATGAGATTCAGAATCTGGTGAAGCAGGTATGTATGTAGAGTCTTCCACAACACTAGAAGTATCGGGAGTACTTGGAGATACAGGTTCTTATTCAACAATGTCTTAAGCTTCCTTAGGCTCAAGAGGAAGAATTTCCAGGGGGGGTTCCTCAATGCCTTTCTCAGAACTGGAATCTAAAGACTCATCAATGACAACATTTACTGTCTCCATTACCTTCATAGTTCTTTTGTTGTATACCCGATAGGTCTTGCTTGTAGAAAAGTAACCCAGAAATATACCTTCATCACTCTGAAAGTTAAACTTTCCCACATTCTCTCTATCCTTGAGAATGAAACAAGTGCTTCCAAAAATTCTGAAATACTTCACATTTGGCTTCCTTCCTTTCCATAACTCATAAGGAGTCTTTTTGGTACTGGGTCTGAAGTACACCCTATTAATCATATGACATGCAATGTTAATAGCTTCTACCCACAAGTTTCTAGCCACATCTTTATTATGCAACATGGCTCTGGCCATCTCCTGAATAACTCTGTTCTTTCTTTCTGCCACACCATTCTACTGAGGATTAATAAGAGCAGAGAATTCTTGAAATATACCTAATCTTGTGCAAAAGGACTCCATATATGAGTTCTCAAATTTTTTACCATGATTACTTCGAATTCGATCAATCTTTATACTCTTTTCATTCTATAGTCTTGTGCACAAAGCCTCAATATGCTCAAGAGCATCAGACTTGGATCGTAGGAGAATGACCCAAGTGTATCTAGTGAAGTCGTCTACCACAAGCATAATGTATCTCTTACCACCAAGAGACTCGATTCTAGTTGGACCCATAAGATCTAAATGTAGAAGCTCCAATGGTCCACATGTAGCTGATGTTTGAGTACTTGGATGCTTAGCTTTTGTCTATTTTCCAAGCTGACATGGTCCACACACCACATTGCTCATTCTACTAAGCTTTGGTATCCCTAAGACTAATTCATGCTTAGATACAATAGAAAGATGCTTGTAACTAGCATGTCTCATTCGTTGATGCCATAGATCTTCATTAGGCAAACAAATGCTATTACACACAATATCAGCATCAGGAGCTAATCCATAATAGTTGTCTAAAGTGCAAACACCACTAGTGAGCTTCTTTCTAGACTCATCCATGACAAGACACCTTCCCTTTGAGGATGGTACCATGAAGTCTTAACCACATATCTGACTTATGCTCAACAGGTTTACCCTTAGACCTTCTACATAAAGAACATTTGCAATGTCCGATAGTGCAGGTAGAGAGATGATTCATTTCCCTTTAATCTGTGACTTGCTCCCATCACAAAAAGTGTCCTTGCCACCTTTCTTAGACTTGAAAACCTTGAAGAGAGATCGGTCTCCAGTCATGTGTTTTGAGCAACCACTGTTAAGGTACCACAAACTATGTCCATCACTTTAAATGCGAACTTCATCATAAAACACACTTCGTGCTTAGATGACAAATCAGTGGGAATGGTGCTTTCTCTCAATTGCCTTTTATGAACTAAGTCTTTCACTTTCACTCTTCTTAGACGAACTCCTTTGCACATTTTTATTCTGAGACAGTCTAGTTTCTTCTTAGCCATACTGAAATCTTTTCTAATAGTCATCATAAAAGAATTCAAATAACTTTTAGACTTGTATTTTCTGAGACACTCAAACAAATAGTGATTAGAAAAACAAGATATATTTGAAAACAAAAATCTCTTCAAGCCAATTACAGCCATGACAACAGGAGTCAATGGATCAACATAGCAAAGATTAAAACCTAATCAGAGTATGCCTGCTCTGATACCACTTGATAGGCCAAAAACGAATTGACCACTTAGGACTAAATTAATTGATTAATTAACCAAGTTATTAATTAATCAAATTAACATGAAAACACATGGTAGTACAAACAAATCACCAATAAACTAATTATGCAATGGAAAATAAATAACACGGTGATTTGTTTACAAATGGGGAAAACCTAACAGCAAAAACCCCACTAGATAATTTTCAGGGCACCACTCCCAAAATTCTACTATTATCACAACAAGCGGTTACAAGTAAAGGAATCTCAAGTACCTTACCAACCTACAGTTGAACCCTTACCCCAATACCCAATTGGACTTGTTCTGTAGTGACAATTTCCCTTTTTGACGCACAGTTCCCAAGTACGTGACTAACCAATACATATATCCCAATACGTGACTTCAATCACCAACTAGAAAGAGTTGTTAGCTACAAAATTCTTCAGTTCATTCACGATGAAGATCAAGAAGATGCTTGGTCACAAAACCCAAAGGTGCACATACACGACAGCTTCTTCAAAAGAGATGAACTAGGGCAAAACTTTGTCTATGGTCACAAATTGCTTGAACAAATTTTTCTCAGTGCTTGCGCAACTTGTGTACTCTTTGACGGCCCTTAAAACAATCTTTTCCTTAAAACAATCCTTTTATATGTCTAGGGTTAGGAGAAAAGAAGGCCCAAACATATAAAACCAAATCCCAAGAAATCAGATTAGAAATTCTAATTTGTGTAAACCTCGACAGATAGAAGTTGTCGAGCAACTATTGAGAGCATGAGCTTAAGCAGCTTTCTAAACCTCGACACATGCTAGCTGTCGAGCTAGTTGTCGAGCTTTAGTAACCTTGCACTTTTAGCTTGTTTTATTGGATAGACTTGATGACTTCAACACTCGATCTTGAAACAGGGTTTCTTGAAGTATTTCAACACATCCTAGATCTACCCAATTACAAGTAAAGTGCGTTTTGTCAAAGGATTAGCCAATCACATAAAAGAATGACATATGTTCTTAGTAAGTGAACCACATATGTCTTAACAAAAAGCACTCCTTAACATATGTAGGCAATGATGGTATATATAGTGTGGGTGAGGATGTAGTAGAGCATATATGACAAAATAGTAAAACAAAATATTTCGTGGGTATCAGAAAGGAAGGCCTTACCCGCAAGACACTCGCAAAAACTAGCTGTCACCATGTATCACGGCTCTTCGCATTCCAATCATGTGCTAAGCACATATTACACTTCATGGGAAGGCTAGTCGCAAGCTACCTACGAGAACTTCTTTGGTCTTCAATTTGCCTTAAGTCTTCATGCTCTCTTTCACACACACAACCCTTACAAAGAAATCCCACATAAAATACAAAATACATAAGATTGAACATAATTACAATCAAATTTGGCACGAGATTAAAGCCAACACAAGATTCACAACTTTACAAAGTGGTGATTGGGAAATTCAATTTGGGAGAAAAGATGGAGGACTCCAAGATTGTGAGGAAGATTCTACGATCATGGCCAGAGAGTTTCCATACAAAGGTTACTGCCATTGAAGAGAGCAAAGACCTTGATGAGATTAAAATTCAAGAACTCATTGATTCTCTTCAAACCTATAAGCTATCTCTACCATCTCAAAGGTAGAGCAAATCTCTTGCTCTCAAGACAATCAATGAAAGATTGGATGCTCAAGACTCCTCAGATGAGGATGAGGTTGAAAAGGATGTGGCATACGTTGCCAAGAACTTTCGTAAGTTCCTAAAGTTCAAGAAAGATGGAAAGTCTTTTAAGAAGGGAAAATTCTCAAAGTTCAAGAAGGACAAGAAAGACTTCAAGAAGAAGGATTCAAGAGATTCTTCACCATCTGAAATGGTCACGTGCTTTGAGTACAAAGGACATGGGCATGTGAAGAAAGAATGCCCCACTTGAAAGCAAAGGGTAAAGTCTTTGCAACTTCCCTTAGTGACTTAGACAGTTCAAATTCTGACTCGGAAGAAAGCTGTGATAGAGAAGGAAACTACTCCACATTTATGACCATTGCACATGTGGACTCCTCAGAAGATTTGAATGCACTAGTGGCAATGCACGATGAGCACACCGAAGTGGAGTCCATAGGAGTTGGGGAGGAATTCGATGATGAAGAAGAAGAATGTGTCTATGAAGGAACAAATGGATTGCAGGAAACTTATAACTCTCTTCTAGAGAAGTTTGAAGTGTATGCTAGAGTGGCTAAAGCAGCCATCAGGAAAATGAAGAGAGCTAGAAAAGATTACAAGAGCATACTCATGAGGTACAAAGAAACGAAGTGTGAAGTTGAGGTATTGAATGGAGAACTAACTAAAGCCTACTCAAAGATCAAGTTTCTAGAGCTTGAAGTGATTCAAGCTAATGCCAAAATGGAGAGAGTTACTTCTATGAAGCTTGTCTAAGTGCTTGCACATCAAAAGCTTTTTTTTGACAAAAGTGGCTTAGGATATTCCGAAGTGAGTAGTTCAAGTATCAATGTGTCTAAGGAAATGAAATTTGTTAAGGCTAAGGAACCAATGGTAGCAACTCCAAGTATTAAGAATGTAAAAGTGGAGAAGAAGCCAAATTGAACTACTCAAAAGGTTTTAACAAGACCTTAAAATCCATTTGTGGCCAAACCTAAGGCCAAAGGGAAGTCTCTCCCAAAGTCTCAAAGAGGTCCTCAAGTTCAACACTTCTACCACCATTGTGGAGCTCAAGGACACACAAAACCTAACTGCTATAAACTTCACGCATTGAAGAAAGTAGATTCTTAAAGGCTAAAAGGGCAAGGAAAGAGAAATTGGAATGCCAAGCAAACAAAAGGGCAAAAAGCTGATTCTAGTTTTGGCAATGTGATAAAGATAATTGATACCATCACTTCTTGTTTGGCAAGCTTTAGCCAAAGGTTTGAGAATCACAACTCTAGTACCCGATCCTCTAGGGATATCATCCCAAATGCACATGACGTGTGGATGAAGAAGGGTACACATGCATAAGCATAAGAACATGTCCATGCATCAATTCTTCCTACATGTTGTGGCTTTGATTGGTTGATTGCTTATGTTTAACATTTTAGCATGTTTCTTTTCAAGTTTGGTTATGTGATAAAGATAATTGATACCATCACTTCTTGTTTGGCAAGCTTTAGCCAAAGGTTTAAGAATCACAACTCTAGTACCCAATCCTCTAGGGATATCACCCCTAATGCACATGACGTGTGGGTGAAGAAGGATACACATGCATAAGCATAAGAACATGTCCATGCATCAATTCTTCCTACATGTTGTGGCTTTGATTGGTTGATTGCTTATGTTTAACACTTTAGCATGTTTCTTTTCAAGTTTGTTTTAAGCTTCTTGTTTTTGTTGATCTTACTTTTCATGTTCCGTTTTTAAGTAAGTTGAAAAATTCAAAAACCCATAAAAATTGAAAAATCTCCAAAAGGTTTGATCACTTGTGTTGTGTATATCACGTGTGAGTTTGACCTAGTACTTTCGTACTAATGGCGTAGTGCATTTACGAGCTCAGCTTATTATGTCTGCACATTTATCTTTGTGGGAAAAATCTTGAAATCTATGTGTGACTGTTGTAAATCGATCTTCAGGCTTGTCATGAATGATTGGTCAATAGTCTTGATGGTTTTGATATACGCATAGACTTGTGCCTATATATCTTCCCACACTTTTTATGATTTTGCTTTATAGTTCAACAAATGTCAAATCTCAAAAAGAGATAATGAGCTGCAAAAGTCGTTGCACATACTAGAATTTGACTAGGAAAAAGGGAAAGCAACTTGTATTGAAATGTGTGGTGCCCAAAAAGCCAAAGGCTTATTCTCAAAAATGAAATTTCAAAAATTACAGGCATCGATCTCAAAATGAGATGTATTGTTCAAAAATGATCAAATGTTATGAATTGTAATGAAGCCAAATGAAAAGCTTCAAAGATATGTAATCATTTTCTTGTAGGAGGTCATATATGCTTATTTCTAAAATTGAGATAGACCACTTGACTTAGTACTAGTCATGTATGACTTGATTGAATTGATCATTGAATCTTCACTCTAGACTAAGGACTATTCCACATTTGATACTCACACACAACACACAAGACTTTGACTCCTTCGAGCCTCTCTCAACCCCAATATTCCTTTCATTTTGCCTCCTTCGAGCCTCTCTCAACCCCAAACTTATTTTCACTCAAATACCCAATCAAAACTCAAGAGAAAACTTCTTCAAATCATATCTAAGGTATGTCTGTACAATCGTTTCTCTTTATTTCCTGAGATTATTCAGAAAATTTCTAGGCTTTTCTTAAATTGGGTTATTTTGAAAAACGGTTAGGAACTCTATTTTTTTGTTAAATTTTTTTCAATTTCTTGATTGAGTTTTGTCCCATTTGGACTGTTTGTGTTTGTGTTGGCCAATTATGTCATTTTAACATATATTTAGACAAGATTCACTTATGTTCATGCATTGTTTACATGTTAATTGTGTTAGTGCATATCAAGTGTTTGATAAAATGCCCAAATGGCATTTTGGTGTTGTTTTGGACTCCAATAAGTTCCAAACTTTGGGGATTACTGTGATTGGACTTGTTCATCATGTTTTGATCATTGGTTGTGTGTTTTACACATTTTGACCCAAATGTGCTTTGCCATGCCTTGCACATGCATCACTTAAGCACACCACATGCACACTTAATGCACACACTTGCACTTATCATGTTTTTGCATTTTAATCATGCTTTGTTTAGCACTTTTAACATGATTTTGTGACTATGTTAATGTTATTTTTAGGACTTTTTTCTTAGTTTTATGGACTAACTTGACACTAATCAAGTTTGTGTTCCTCTTTTGTGTTTTTGCACTTGTTCCTTTTTGCTTTGTGTCTATTTGTGTAGATGTCTCCCACTAAGCACTCTGCTTCCAAGAAATCCTCAAAGCATCCACGCACAGACTCAAAGAATTTCAGATCCATTAAGGCAAACATGGCATATAATGATTGCTACGAAAAGGCAACAATCATTATGGAAAGGGCTATACAAATGGAGACCCTTGAAAACACTATCATACCTGAAGTGTTCAAGGAGAGAACTTGGACAAAGTCGCTAAATCCAAGTGGCAATATTTATGCTAATCTTATAACGAAATTCTTCTCCAATGCCACTATGGAAGGAGACCACCTCAACTGTTGGGTACAAGAAAAGGAATTCGTTATCACAAGGGATTCCATACAAGAGTTCTTAGAAGTTCGTCCACCCTCTTAGCCAATCTTTGTACACTACGGTGACAGATTGGACTCTCTTGAGCCTGTGGCAAAGCTCCTTCGTGGCTCTCTGAAGAAGAAGTCAATGAACACCATCCCTTTCAATGCAGAGATGAGGACATTGGCCTATTTCATGATTCACAACCTCTACCCAGTGACGAACTTGACAACACTGTCCAGACTAAATGTTCAAATAGTGTGTGAAACACCTATTTAGCAGAAGACCCTTCAAATAGCAGAAGACCCTTCAAGCCTAATCTACCCAGTGCACCTAAGCCCTCCAAGCTTCTTGCTCTAACAGGGTTATGCCAAACCTTGTCTTCTCTAGCTTACCGGATCCCGCAATTGCCCATTGCATCAACCAAAATGAATTGGTCTCTTCTTAACTACTTTCCAATCACCAAAAAGCCTTCTCATAGATATGGGTATGGTAAGATAAGGATTTGGCTAATATACCTCTCAAGGATATATCAATGGAGAGGGTGAAAGTAGAGGAATTAGGAGAATCAAAGAATGAAGATTGTGGATGAGTCAATCTTGTTTTTCTTTAGGGTTTCTCTCTCAAAATTCTCTCTGGAAGCTCTCCAATAATACATGGGTATAAGGGTATTTATAATGGGGTGTGTATGGAATGTGAAGAGTTAGTTTTGTAACAAACAGGGTGCTCTAGCAACTTGAGCTCACAATCGGAATGAGTCACAAGTTTGAGTCGCAAGCTAACAGCCTAGCCAGACTGGAAGTTTTGTCCGTAGTGCAACAGTTGGTGTGACTTTTCAACTCCCCTGTATGCTTCACATGTGTGCTACTTTTGGCAACTTACTAATTGCAAGCCAGTTGCAAGATCTAGTCACGAGGCCTTTCTTGAGTGCACACTCTTAAGCTTTTCTTCACACTCTCTCACACACTATCCTTACATGATTCTCACCTAAATACAAGGTTTCTAAATGCCGAATTACAAGCAAATTTGGCACGGAATAAAGCCAACAAAATGATTGAATAAATTCAACCTTACACAGACCAAGGACCATTTTTCTATACAATCTCTACACACATAAAGAGATCAACATATGCGAACATATATACCACCTCCTGACCAAAAGCATCACCAAGAGGAACTCAAGGATGATAATGACATTCCCTACCCTCATTATAGGTCTCATAGCAAAGACCAAGCTGAAGATTCCAAGCGGTCTTACCATAGTACAAAAAGACTATCCCATTGGTGCCAGTACCATGACCCGAAACAAAGCCCACATCATCGAAACAAGAACTAGGGTTTCTCAAATCCTAAAGGATGATGTTAAGAAAAAAGGTGGGGACACAGAGGAAGAAATTGAAAGGTTCACCTCAACCCCAGAGGGTTCTACACAACCATCTTCCCAAGCACAAGCACGGGGGCCCGATCGCCTTGATCTCCTTATTGCAAGGGTAGAGCAGATGTATGGCATGCTTGAATCCCAAGTGCAGCACACCGCGGATCATTTTGTGTATATCCAAGGCCAAATTACTGCATTATCATCACAAATTGAAGACATGACAATGGCGCAGGGATCCAACTCAGAATCTAAGCAATTCTAGCTCCTTTGGCCATTCCAATAAAAAAAATGGTAGAAAATTTCGAGGGGGAGCATAGCATAGCTCATCATAGATATTATTGGTTCATTTTGGTGGTCCAGTGGTTTAGTGGTTTAATTATGTTTTTACCTTATATTTTTTCTAACTTGTTTATATTTACAATGCTTTCTTTTAAAGCTTTAAGTACTTTGGTTTAATATTAGTTTTATATTCAGTACTTTATTTTTATATCCTTGCTTTGAAGCAATTTTTTAGTACTTTTAGATTTTGTTGCATTATAAGGGGAGATTGTAAAGTTGTGTTTTACAACTATTTTGTATTGGCTTTAATTCCATCTTAAATTTTATTGTAATTTTGTTCAATCTTATGTACCCTATATTTTATGTGAGATTTTATTGTAAGGGTTGCGTGTAAAAGAGAGAGTAAAAACTCAAGGCAATTGAAGACCAAAGAAGTTCTCGCAAATAGCTCATGAGTAGCCTTCACACGAAGTAAAGCATGTGCTCAACACATGACTGGAATGCAAAGAGTCATGACAGATGGTGACAGCTGGTTTTTGCAAGTGTCTTACAGGTAAGGCCTTCCCATGAGATACCCGCGAAACATTTTGTTTTGCTATTTTGTCATATATGATGCACCCTGTCTCTACCCATACTATATATACCCACATTACCCACATATGTTGAGAAGTACTTTTAGAGAGAAAATCCTAGCCATAACCCTTAAGAGTTAGAGATAGTCATACTCACAATTCTCTACACAATCCATTATGGTTTTCCTCAACTCCTACCTCTCCATTTCTAAATTCTTGAGAGGTTGATAGCCTAAATACTTACCACACCCAATCTGAGTGTAAAGTGAGGTTTTGGTGCTGCTAGGAAGCATTGGAAGAAGCCATTTGTTTGGTGGATGCAATCGGGCTGAATTGCGTGACCCCAGAAAGCTAGAGAAGACAAGGCTTGGCAAAGTCAGTTGGTAGCAAGAGCTTGGAGGACTCAAGTACATGGAGTAGACTAGGCTTGGACGGTCTTTTGTTATTTGTGTACTCTAACTTATTCTCTAGTGGATCGATTTATCACTTAGAGGGCGGCGGAGAGGTTTTTTGCCGAGTACTTTGGTTTTCTCTTCAATAACACATCGGCATGTTATCTTGTATTTGCATTCTTCTTCCCTACTCTTTTAGCTTTAATTTTACTGTTGTGATTTGATGAATATGACTTAGCTTTAATTTTATTGTTTGTACAATTGCATTTACTCTATTCCACATTTAGTTTAAGTTAGAATAAAATCAATCGAGTCGTAAGTTTCAATTTTAGGGTCTAAATAGCTCGTGTTTTCACACAATTTTGAGCTTTCAAAATGCAATTCATTTCCTTGATTGATTTTATTGATTCTCAATAAAAGGTTGCCATTAATTTGTTTTTGTAATTAAAAAAAATATCATTTGAAAATACAAGTCAACCCGAAACTCGATTGACCCATTTAAAAATGACCCGTTTTAACCCATGATAGGCTAAGAATGTATTGACTCCTTGTGATAAATTAACCAATTGATTTTGTCAAGTTAATCAGTTAATTCAATTTGCATGCAATATAAGTGGCAACACAAACAAATCACCAAATTACTAAATGCAATGGATAATAAATTGACATGGTGATTTGTTTATGAATGGGAAAAAGCTACACGGCAAAATCCCCAATAGGTGATTTTAAGGTCACCACTCCCTAAAATTTACTATTATCAAAAGAAAGATGAACTAGGGCAAATTCTATCTCTAGTCACAATTTGCATGAGCAAAACTTTGCTCTACACTTGTGCAACTATGCAACCTTTAATAGCCCTTAAAATAATCCTTATATATGTTTAGGGTTGTGAAAAAAGAAAGCATAAGCACATACTCACAAATTGGAGTGAAATTAGCTCTGAAAAACTGAATTTCATAAACCTCGATAGATAGCCATCTATCGAGCTAGTTGTTGAGCCATGGGCTCAAACAGCTTTTAAACCTCGATAGATGCTAATTATCAAGCTTTAAAATCCATCACTTTCTCACTTGTTTCTTGGACATATTTGCATGACTGTAACACTTGAACTTTAAACCTTGTTCCTTGAAGTATTAAACACATCCTAAATCTACCCAATTACAAGTAAAGTGCATTTTGTCAAAAGATTATCCAATTACATAAAATATTGACATATGTTCCTAACATTGAATCATATATATCCTAATAATCTCCCCTTTTAGCAATCTGTGACAAAACCAGGACAAACAAATGAGCATATGAGAGAAGTCATAAATTACTCAACTCATACTCACTTGTTGAATACAATAAAATTTATCCTAACACAAACTCTTGAAAAACTTTGCAATAAGAGAGTTTATGGCAAGTAGACTTTGACAAACTGTATTTCTGAAACACTTTAAACAAAATTCATCAAGGCATCTTAGTGTGAAACAGAAATATAAGATTACATACAATAAATATGAAACATATGTATAAAGAAAAAAAAGAAACAACACATGGAAAGATAGGTGAATAACATAAATCAATATATATAAACCAAATATAAGTAGAATATATGTCAAGGGGTCACAAGACCCATATACAAAGAAATAATGTATCTAAATAGAAAAAAAAAAAAAAAAAAAAAAGATACAAAAATCCTCAGTGCATCCCTTAAGAAAATATGGACAATCCCCCTAACAAAAATCTCCTATGCTAACCTCCTTCTATGTGTATGACTACTCTCATATCAAAACTACTTCCCTTTTTTGTCACGAGTAACAAAGGGCAAGTATATCAAGTAGACATCTCATCATTATTGGGCGAGCTAGCACCATCATCCTCATTAGCATCTTCACTGTCAGAGCCATCGTCACTCGCATCCTCAAAGGCTGGCGGAGATAGAGAGAAGCGACAGTGAAACCACTCATGAAAGCTTGTCGTCGTGCAATACGACTGACATGAGTGTTCACCTAACACAACTTATCACTAAGAGTGTCAACACAAGCATCTATGTGCACAAGCTATGCCATGATGGCCTCAAGTGTCACTCCACCCGCTAAAGAAGAAAGGGCAAAGGTGGATGGAGCTACAAGAGCTAGAAGAGCTGCCATCTCGATCTGCATTTGCCTCAGGAAAAGCTAAGCATCACTCCATCTAACAATAGTTGCGTCAATGGCACCCATGACAAAGAAGTGATCGGACAGAGGAAAAGAGAGAAAAATGGCGAAGAATCCTCGTGATAACTGAAGGAAAGATGAGCTTATCACAGGACACCATTTCCCTATAGATATCTATGAAGGAAAAGATAAAATGAGAAGGGAAGTGAATAGAAAGATCATTAATAAGGGATAACAAAAAGCGAGCACGAGACTCTATGATAGTGTTATAGTGTGACAAAGGATGAAGGATAAAAGTCATCACCATGTTCAAAAATCTCAGACCTTTAGCAAAGTATAAGCAATGGGTGGTTTGACAATCACCCCAAAAAGGAGTCTCACAAAACAAAGATATATGCTCGTCTTTGGACACAATCCTCAAACGATCACAACCGGGGTAGTCAGGATGTGTTACCCTCAGGACATGGAACACCTTGGATACAATATCAGGAGTGACCACAATGCACGTACCTCAAATGCAAGTAGAAAACTGAGGTGCCGAAGAATCAAATCTATGAATGTTGGAGTAAAACTCCTGTATGATCACGGAGGGACGAGTGACCAGGACGCCACACAGTGACTCCCAACCTTGACTGTAGATGAAATGGGTAGGTCAGTACTGGAAAAATCCGATAGGATGACTTGGTATTCCGAATGAATGCCTCGTCTAGAAAAGTTCTCCAAGAAGTCCTTACGGATCCTTTCATCATGGAACCGAATGGAAGAAGGAGTGGAATCAGATGAAGAAGATGCCCCAGAACACAGAAGGTTCTGGGATGGAGTAGATTTGCCTTTGGGTGCCATGAAGCAATTAACACAAGAAAGAGAGATAGAGGGAGAGAAAGAGACAATCAAAAAAGCACCAACAAGATACAATATAACAAATATAGAAACTTGAAGGTACGTATGCGTGAAAATGCATGAACATGTGACATACAAACTTAAAAACATCATGGGCTTAGCCCAATCCAAACCTACTAGCACACAACATTGCAACAAATATAACACACATCTATAATGCATGAAAATATTATTATAATGAAGTGAAATGCAATGCATGATGTTTTAAAACCATTTTAGTAAAACCCAACCCAAAAATTTTGAGAAAAACTCATCAATTTTGAAAATCCCCAAAAATTTTCCAAACACCTAAAACTAGATCTAAATGCATGAAATGCATGAAGAATGAGAGATAAAGAGATCATACCAAGTGATTAAAGACAAGGAGAGGCCAAAAATCATGTGGGTTGAAGGTTTTGAGTGAGAGAGAAGTTTGGGAAGTTAAGAAGTCAGATACTATTGAGAGAGATCAAGAAAAGTGAATGAGAAATCGCGAGGATCGCTTATATAGAAACTTCATAAACCTCGATGGATCGAGAGCTATCAAGGTTTAAAACGCACCTTTTAGCTATCAAACTAGCTATCGAGGAGTAGTACAAGAGGTTTCCAAAGCAAAGAAGCTCAATGGATCGAGGTAGCTATCGAAAATCTATCAAGCATCCAGAAGGTTTCTCGATGGATCGAAGCAGCTATCGAGAATGCGATAAAAAGTAGCTAAAGAGTCTCGATAGATAGCTTAACTATCGAGAGGTATCGAGATAGCTATTGAGGTTGCTAAAAAACATATTTTCAAGAAGAGAAAAACATAGACATGAATGCAATCAAACATGCTACATAACCAACAATCCAAAAAAAATTTTAAGCTCTCAAAATCATCTCTCAACAAAAAAGAAAATGTCAAGCACGTAGATCCAAAACAGTGAAAACACACACACACACACACACACACACACACATACAAAACAAGTCTAACCAATTTTATATTTCAAAAACAAGTTAAGACAGTTTAGTGAGTACACATTAATACACGTATTCTTTGTGATGGCCAAATCACATTGTACCTACACATGTATCAAAAGTAGCAAAGAATATTGCGTGTTGTGTGTGAAAAACATTACAAGATTGCATAGGTGTCTACAAGTTATGATGACTTAAGATATGAGAAAATCATTTTAGTTCACACACAATCATAACTATTTGATGGGGACTATCACCTTCGAGGTACATCTTATAACTCCCACATCTCCTAGAATACATGCTTGCAATCATATATAAAGCATTTTGATCTTTTTTTCTTTTATTTTTCTTTGCATATTTTTTTGTAAGCAAACCATGCATGGGTATATAAAAGATAGAAAATAAATACCCAATGATGTTAAGCATTTGACATTCCACTTTTGCTATACCAAAACATACAAATGTCATTTCATGATTGGTGGGTAACAGTGGTGAAATGGTTATTTGTTCCTTTCTCTTAGGATTTTCTAGTTCTTCCCATCAAAAAGAGTAATACGAGTGTTAAGTACAAGAGATTACTTAATTTGACTCATTACAAACACGACCCACAAAGCTCACTTGCTTAGTTATGCATAGAGATGCTCATCTAAGCTACAAATGATACAAAGTTTAGAAAACTTTGTTTCAATGGCCATCCAAGGTACACAAGTACCAATGTACACAACCACACATTGTTTTTGTATTTTTTTGATTTTTCAATTTTTTTATTTTTATATAAAAAAACTAAATAAATAAATAAATAAACTAAAAAGAAAACTACCAAAAACATGTTAAACAAAGCAATACATAAAAACTAGATGCAAAATGCATGAGGAAGAAGGAGGAGAAGGAGAGATTAATCCATGGAGATAACACCAATGTTTTGGCGAAGGAATTCAAACCGTTTGTTGTCAAGAGGTTTGGCAAACAAATCAGCCTTCTGATCATTAGTGTGAATAAACTCAAGAGTAAGAGTACCATCTTCAATAAGCTCCCTAATGAAGTGATGTCAAATCTCTATGTGTTTAGTTCGAGAATGTTGAACCGGATTCTTAGAGATGCTGGTGTCATTGGTATTGTCACAGTAGATGGTAAGATGCTCTTGACAAATGCCGTAATCATAGAGGAGTTTTTGCATCCATAGAAGTTGGGTGCAGTAGCTACCAGCAGTGATGTACTTAGCTTCTGCAATGGATAATGAGATGGAATTTTGCTTTTTACTCATCTAAAAGACAAGATTATTACCCACATAGAAACAAACCCCCGATGTACTCTTTCTATCATCAGCATTCCTAGCCCAATCAATGTCAAAATACCCAGCTAAGACATCATTTGTGTCCTTGCTGTACCACATACCAAAGTAGGCAATGATTTTGACATACTTTACGGTTCTTTTCAAAGCAATCATATGAGACTTTTTGGGATTAGCCTGATATGTAGCACACACTCTCACACTGTAACTAATGTCAGGTCTACTACCAATAAGATAAAGAAGACTACCTATCATGCTTCTATAAAGAGATAAATCTACACTTTTACCTAACAAGTCAACAGTGAGTTTACCATTTGGGCTCATAGGGCTTCTAACAGAACTCTGCAATCCAAGGAAGCAAGTTAGCTCTCCAATCATGCTCATCTCGAACTCGGCCTACATGAGTTTTGAGAAGTGAATCATCTCAATCAGAGCTTGGATGAGAGAGTTATGCCCAGATTATGAAGCGATGTCAAAGCTATCCAGAATCACCCAATTAACTACATTGTGCACTTAATGCCTCCATTTGCATCCTAAATCAAAATATAAGAATAATGAGTATATTTAGGCACTAAATAAGTATACAAGACTAAACATTAAAGGAGAAAAATATGACATTTTGCATTCGCATCAAGAAGTTTTAAGCAAGTTCATCCTTAGCTAACCCAAAGATGATATCATCAACATAGACTTGAACAACTATCAACTCACCGTGTTCCCTTTTTATGAAGAGAGTTTGATCTGCTTTTCCTTTTGTGAACCCATGTGACACCAAGTATTGTATAAGCCGATCATACCAAGCTCTAGGGACTTGCTTTAACCCATAAAGTGCCTTCTTAAGGTACAGCACATGATCTAGAAAGTGTGGATCAATGAATCCTTTTGGTTGAGCCACATAAACATCTTCTTTAAGGAGCCCATTCAAGAAAGCAGTCTTCATGTCCATTTGATAGAGCTTAAACCTCAAGTGACATGCCAGGGCTAGGAAAATTCCGATGGACTCCATACATGCTATTCATCATAGTCTACTCCTTCCATTTGTAAGTATCATTGAGCTACAAAACGAGCCTTGTTGCGGATCACATTACCCTCCTCATCAGTTTTATTGCGGAATATCCACTTTGTGTTGATGATGTGCTCGCCCTCTAGTCTAGGTACCAAAGTCCAAACATCATTCCTCTGAAACTGAAGCAATTCATCATGCATAGCTTAACCCAGCTTTCATCTTGAAGAGCTTCCTCAACTTTAGTGGGTTCAACCTGCCACAAGTAACAAGAATAAGACACAAAGTTAGTAACACATTTATCAACTATACACTTCCTTAGTGTAAGTTCATTCATGTTTCCTACAATAACTTCAAGAGGATGATTCAATTTGATCCTAGAGGAAGGTCCTTTCTCCTCATAGGATTCAAAATCAGGTGAAGTAGATATGTCAGCTAAATCTTCTACAACACTTGGAGTATCAAGAGTACTTGGAGATGCAAGTTCTTGTTCAACAATTTCTTAAATTTCCTTAGGCTTAGGAGGAAGAATTTCTTTGGGGATTTCCTCACTAAATTTATCAAGAACAGATTCTAAGGATTCATCAATGACAACATTCACAGTTTCCATTACTTTCATGGTTCTTTTGTTGTATATCCGATAAGCCTTACTTGTAAAGGAATATCCCAAAAATATTCCTTCATCACTTCGGGAGTCAAATTTTCTCACATTCTCTCTATCCTTGAAAATGAAACAAGTACTTCCAATGATTCTAAAATACTTAACATTTGACTTACTTCCCTTCCATAACTCATATGGAGTCTTCTTGGTAATGACTTCTCCCCACAAGTTTCTAGCCACATCCTTGTTGTGTAACATGGCTCTAGCCATCTTTTGAATAACCATGTTCTTCCTTTCTACTACACCATTCTACTGAGGAGTAATAGGAGCAAAGAATTCTTGAGATATACCTGATATAGTAAAAAAGGACTCCATTTATGAGTTCTCGAATTTTTTACCATGATCACTTCGAATTCGATCAATCTTCAGGCTTTTCTCATTTTACAATCTTGCGCATGAAGCTTCAATGTTCTTAGGAGCATCTGACTTGGATCGTAGGAGTATGACCCAAGTGTACCTAGTAAAGTCGTCTACCACAACCATGATGTATCTCTTTCTACCAAGTGACTCAGTTCTAGTTGGACCCATAAGATCCAGGTGTAGTAGCTCCAACGGTCTGGATGTAGTAGATATCTGAGTGCTTGGATGTTTAGCTTTTGTCTTTTTCCCAAGCTGACATAGTTCGCACACCACATTGCTCACTCTACTGAGTTTTGGTATCCCCAACACTGACTCATGCTTAGATACAATTGAAAGATGTTTTGTAACTAGCATGTCCCATCCTCTGGTGCCATAAATCTTCATTTGGTAAATGAATGCTATTGCACATAATATCAACATCAAGAACCAAGCCATAACAATTGTCTAAAATGCGAACACCATTTATGAGCTTCTTTTCAGACTCATCCATGACAAGGCATTTTCCCTTTGAGAATAATACGATGAAGTCTTGATCACATATCTGACTTATGCTCAACAGGTTCACTCTCAATCCTTCTACATATAGAACATTTGCAATGTCTGATAGTCTAGGTAGAGAGATGATTCCTTTTCCTTTAATCTATGATGTGCTCCCATCACCAAAAGTAACATTACCACCTTTCTTAGACTCGAAAACCTTGAAGAGAGATCGGTCTCCAGTCATATATCTTGAGCAGCCACTGTCAAGGTACCACAAGCACATGTCCATAACCTTAAATGCGGACTTCATCATGACGCACACTTCGTGCTTAGATGACAGATAAGTAGGAATGGTGTTTTCTCTTATCTGCCTTTTATGAACTAAACCTTTAACTTTCACTCTTCTCAGACAAACCCCTTTGCACATTTTCATTCTGAGACAGTCTAGTTTCTTCTTTTTCAAGCTAAGATCTTTTCCAATAGTCATCATAATAGAATTCAAATAACTTTTAGACTTGCATTTTCTAATACACTCAAACAAGTAGAGATTAGAAAAACAAGATGTATTTGAAAATAAAGATCTCTTCAAGCCGGTTGCAGCCATGACAACAGGCGTCAATGGATCACACAGCAAAGATTAACCCTAATCAGAGTGTGCCCACTTTGATACCACTTGATAGGCCAAGAATGTATTGACCCCTTATGATAAATTAACCAATTGATTTAGTCAAGTTAATCAGTTAATTCAATTTGCATGCAATATACGTGGCAGCATTAACAAATCACCAAATAACTAAATGCAACAGAAAATAAATTGACACGGTGATTTGTTTACGAATGAAGAAAACCTACACGGCAAAAACTCTACCGGGTGATTTTAAGGTAACCACTCCTAAGAATCTACTATTATCAAAACAAGTAGTTACAAGTAAAGGAATCCCAGAACTTTATACCAACCTAAAATTGAACCCTTACCCCAATACCCAATTGGACTTGTTCTATAGTAACAATCTCTCCTTTTCAATGCACGGCTCCCAGTATGTGATTAACCAATAGATGCGCAGATCTCAGTACAAGACTTAATCACCAACTTGAGAAAGATGTTGGCTGCAAAATTCTTCAATTCATCACACGATGAAGATCATGAAGCTCCTTGATCACAAAACCCTAAGGTGTACAAACATAGCAGTCTCTTCAAAAGAAAGATGAACTAGGACAAATTCTGTCTTTGGTCACAATTTGCATAAACAAGACTTTGCTCTACACTTATGCAACTGTGCAACCTTTGACGGCCCTGAAAATAATCCTTATATATGTTTAGATTTGTGAGAAAAAGCCTAAGCATGTACTCACGAATTGGAGTGAAATCAACTCTGAAAAACTGAATTTCATAAACCTCGATAGATAGCCATCTATCAAGCTAACTATCGAGCCACAAGCTGAAACAGCTTTTAAATCTCGATAGATGCTAGCTGTCGAGCTTTAAAATCCATCACTTTCTCACTTGTTTCTTGGACAGACTTACATAGATTTAACACTTGAAATTTAAACCTTGTTCCTTGAAATATTAAACACATCCTAGATCTACCCAAATACAAGTAAAGTGCGTTTTGTCAAAGAATTAGCCAATTACATAAAATATTGACATATGTTCCTAATATTGAATCATATATGTCCTAACAACCCGCAACCCGACTAACCCGACCCACTCATTTGCCACATCTAAAAATAACAAATGACAAGGAAAAAAAAGGCTTGGAGTTGATTTTTATTTTGGTGAATTCAATTGTGCTATCACAATAGGAGGTAGCACTCTCCCATTAAAGCAATCTATATTCACCTAAACATACATTGTGCTCTAAGAACAAAGAAGCACAAACCTTGAGAAAATTTTAAAATTTTCGATGATCTACAGGGCAGCAATCAAGATATTGAGGGCATGGACAGTGAATATCAACTTTGGCCCCATCACCATGGCTGATGACATGATTGTGAACATGATCACCAAGATTACAAGCACCAGCTTGAGAGAAAATTGAAAAAGTTGCTTCATACTTAGTGAACTATTAGACTAAAAGGTGCAAAGATAAAGTAAAATCTAAATATGGTTCCATTTACACTTGACAACCCATACAATAAGCAGAGGTGATCCTGGCAAGTTTAGCATGAGAATAGGAAAATGGAAATCATTTTAATAAATTATATTCTATTTCGCTATTTTTATTTTTTAGAAAGTCAGTAAAGACTCCTTAAAGACCCTCAAGAGAAAATATTCAGCAACATTGGGTAATCATATCCTAAATTATCTTCCATTCTTGTGACTTCATTTTTACAAAATTAGTAAAAAAAATCCTAATAAAAGGCCCTCAAAATCGATAAATTTTATTGAGCAACACCCCCAATTATGCAAAGTAATGCTCTTACCCTCAAATATTAGTAGATCCAGTTAATAAAATTCTTTTGGTAGGATTTTCATATGAGAGTAGAGAACATTTGTTCCAGTAATATTGAATAATTTCTCTGCTTATAAAGGAGGATATCTAGCAAGTTTGACATGAAAAAATTGGATGTCATACTATTGTCCCAAATTCCTTACATTCTTGTGATTACATGTAACATGTTTAAAAAATTAGTAAAGATTACTATAGGCCTTAACATTTTGTAATTATTGAGAATGGTGTTTCAGTATTTACCTTTTATATGGGAGGAAGAGGAAGGAGAGTTGCTTCCAAAGTATTGAATAATTATCCACTAAAAGAATTATTCCGTAGAGTCGTGTAGTACGCACATAAGAGAATCTAGAGTCTGCTGTTTCTAGCTAGTCAACCAGACTTCTAACAATATGATGATACCAATTCCTAACATAAAACCTGCCTAGCCAGAGTCCATGGTGAGGTCTACTCTCATCCCTCAAGATCCAATAGCAAATTATTGCTAGTTGTGTAATGGAAAGTTTTTTTTTTTTTTTTTTTTTTTTTTTTACACCGAGTAATTTGGTATTAATCAGAGGAAACCATACAATATATGCTAATATATTTTGATTTAGCAAATTTGACTATCATATTATCATATTATATGCAATGGGAAAATTAAAGAATATAAAGTTATTTCAAAGGAGTTAATATACTAAACTCACCTATGGTTTGACCCAAATTTGTTTGAAAAATGTCACTTTATCCATCTGAGGTTACCTTTGTTAGGCTTTCGTAACTCACATCTCAATTCGCACCATTAAAAACATTATAAAAAATAAAATAAAAGACCAAACAAGATCAAAAAGAGGTATTGGTAAAAAATGTAGAAGAATAACAAAAAGAATTAAACCCATGTACGCTAGATTTATTTCTAAATATCTGTATTATCATCCACAAAACATGAGAGATGCTCTCTATGACCGTCCTTCTATAAGGTGAGGCAACGCTAATGGCTGATGGAGAGAAGTTGATCCAACCACGGCTATGGTTTCATGGGTCTTGGCTTGGTGGGTACGGCCTTCAAGTTTGAACGGGGCTTCTATATTTTTGGAAGAGATAGGTTTGGTGGGATTTAGTTTTGTGGGTTCTGCTTGGCTGTGGGATTATGCAGGTAAGGTGTTTGGGTTTTTGTTAAGGTTGTGGTTTGTTCTTAGTTGATTTTTAGAGTTTAGCTCTAGGTTTGTGCGGGTAAGGTGTTTGACTTTTGGAAGCTATGGCTTGGGTTCTGCTTGGTTGTAAGTATCTCCTCCTCTTTTATGATCTGCCTTTATTTCTTTGTGTAAAATGTTAACTCATATTTTTTAGGACTCTTTTGCTTTTGCAATGCATTGGTGGATGTTTTTTTTTTTTTTTTTTTTTGCAAAGTATTTAATTAACATGGAGCAATATATTTTATATTGGAGAGAGAGAGATGGAAGATTATTACAAAATGAAGAAAGAAGCAATTGCAAGTATTGTGCAAGAAACATCGCTTACTTGAGAATTTGACAAATCTTCAAATGACAGATTCCCTTATTTCTTTTCCTTTGATACTTTCATTAACATGAGACCATGGTCCAAGGCAAATAAACTAAGTTTAACAATACAAAATGGGTTTAGCTTACCTCAGTACATTTTCAAAAAGGAATCTTCTTTTGTATTAATTATATACTGCCATATCAACCACTAACTAAATAAAATGTGGAAATTAAAACCCACTACCACATGCTATTTTATATTTAAAATAAAAGGACATATCCAGTTAAAAAAAGTACTGGAATTAAACCAAACCCTTACAAAATTTTTGGTTAAGTCCAACTGTGGTAAATTAGCATTGTAGTAGCAATAGAGGCCATATTAACAACATCATTCAAAATTGGTTTTGGAACAACAATGAACTGGAAGGTCATTCCTTACTGTTGGAGAAAAAGATCAATTGACATAGCTTGATCACTCCAATGGGGATGCTTCTTCTTGTTGCAAATTTGTCCCAGGTTCTTGCTTCCAATGCAAAGGTGCTTCTCAATCAATCTTAACCCAATATGTGAAAGAAAATACTTAATTTATTAGAGTGTATGTTTATTATGAATACAATTTCACCCCAAAAAAAAAAAAAAAAAAGAAATCGGCATCTCCTTTTTTTCAGCCAATTTTCTTAATTTTTACAAAACCCACACTTTTTTATTTCCTCTTGTTTTTAATTTTTTTTTTTTTAATGTTTTGGGAGGAGGGAGACATAAATGAATGCAAAATACACATTTACCCTTGTTTTTAATAGAGGTGGGTAACGAAAGACAAACGGAGCTTACTATAGATGGATAAATTGAAACTTTTTAAACCACAGGTAGACAAAGTGATTTCAAGCCAAACCACTAGTGGGTTTACTGTAATTGCCCCTATTTCAAATTATTATCACTCAGGAAAATTTTTTGCAAAGTATTATAATTTAAAAAAAAAAAAAAAAAAAAAAAAAAAACTTAAAAACACACACACACACACACATTTATAAAGAAGGCAATAAGCAATATTCTTGTAACCTAATAGTACTTCTCCTTACAAAGGCAAAGGTCTAAGACAACCCATTGTGAATTAATAATTTGTAGGGATTTTTTTCTCACTTTGTATAAGGTCAAACAATGCAAGGAGTAGCTGCAACAATTGATGCCCTATCACATTGCCAAACCTGAACATGTAATGGGCCCTCATGGGCTTGCAAGTAGGGCTATCCATGGGTTAGGTTTGTGCCCAACCTAGACTTTACCCAAAAAATTTTGAGTGGATGAAAATGTAACCCAAAACTGACCCAGAAGACTCACCAAATCGGCTGATTCTGGTCTCGTTAGGTGTCAGGTTGTATCGGTCGGTATCGGGTTTTGTTACCAAGGATGAGATTTAACTATATCTATCAAAACTTGGCCTAGATTTCATCAGATAGTGAAGATATCTCAACGGATGTTAAAGGATCCGGACTAGATCTCGACAAGATATTGCCAGATCTAGTCCGAAATTTTTGATAAATCATCACAAGAATTGATGTAGCCGAGCGGGTTAGGTTTCACAAGTTTTAAAAGAGACCTACAATCAACTAGACGAGGTTAGGTTTAAGGAGGCCGGGACCCACTTTCGACCATTGAAGCAGTCGGATTGGGTGGCGACAGGTCGGGTTGGGCGAACACCTCTACTTACAAACATTCCAAGGCTATTTGCAAGGAAAATCAAGTAAACCAATTCATGTTTGCAAAATAATGTTTTATGCCCTTTGAACCAACTCACCAATATCTTCCCTAAGAAATATTTCACATGGATTTGGTCCTTGAAATTGGACTATTTATATGTATGAAAATAGATCCATAAAGCACAAAAATGTATTATCAATAATAAGGAGCACTAAAGAAGATCCTTGTAAATAAATATATCGACCCACAATTATTCTCTAGATGAATGTGACTTTGATGTCAATTGAATTTCCACAAACGGGAATATTGACGAATAGTACGCAAATCTCATCTCAAGAAAGGGAAAGTTTTTTTTTTTTTTCAAACTAAGATTTTGAGTAAATTGCAAACCATCATCTTTATTTTTATTATTTTTTTTTTTTTTGATAATTCAATAGTTAAAATGGAGAACTGGGATTTGAACCCAAGATGACTTCATTGTAAATATCAAGAAGTGTCAGTTGATATGTAAACTGGTCACCACCCACATATTTATTGTTCCCAATCATGTTGCTTGACATTCTCATTGTGTTTTATTTGATATAAGTAGAATCCATCCTCTTGTGCCATCCAAACACAGTGGTCCCCACCACAATCCAAGCAATGATCAGGATCTCCATTAAATGCAACAAAAGTAGCATGGAAGTTCTCATATGAAAAATAGCTATAGAAAAGTGTTGTGTCTCAAATGTTGAGGTGAAATGAGAATTCTCACTCTTCTTTGAACTAAAGAGTTTTAAGGCCTAAATCATCATCTCCAAATTTACAATAGTAGATAAGGGGTTTGTTGTTGAGGTTGTTGACAATTCTTACATAGTGCTTTCTAAGTTCCCAGGGTACCAACGTAAAAGAACTACTTAGGCAAAAGCCAAAGAGAAGGACAAGCACAAAACAATAAAACTAAGATATTATCCTTTGTTCCATTCCGTTGGTGCTTAGAAAAGATATTTGATTGCATTTGAAATGTATATTTCTTCTACTTTTATATTTGAGGTTATCAAGTTGTGGGTATCCAAAGCTTGTTCAAATTCTCACCCCCATGTATTAAATGCACACTATCTTTCTTATGGGAAATTGTGTGAAGATTATGGGAGACAATTATTGTCAATGTGCGTATGGGAGAAACTAACCTTCCTATTGTCCAAACAATAAATACATTTATTCTACAACCAATTAGAAAGTTAGGGGGAAAAAAAAGCTCATGATTGCGGAATGAGAGAGAGAAGTACAAACACAATAAAATAGAAGCGTTTAAGCATTTAAATCTTTATTGGAATAGAAAATGAAAAGTTGTAAGAGTAAGAGATGTCATTTAAGGTTTTTTTTTTTTTTAATTTTTACCATGGCTTTTAGACCCGGATTGTTTAAAGAACTAGAGAAAGGAGGTTACAAGGTTTTTAAGGTCGAATCAAAGTTCAACTAAGATCAAACTGTGATGATGTCAAAATTAATTTATTATTAATTAAAATGAAATGAAATGTATTAAATGTGTAAAAATATTGAAATTTACCCTTAAAAAAATGTAAATCAATTTAAACAACTTTCAAATGAATTTTTTTGTTATTTTTATAATGTGAATAGAAAATAATAATATACAAACAAGATTTAAAAAATTGTGTTTTCAATAAAATCATTTTTAAAATAAATTTATGTATTTTTATATTCACATTTATTGATGTAAAAGCATGATTCTTGAACACAAATCAATTTAGAAAATACTATTAATTAAATAGTGATAAAATTAAATGCAAAACTATTAATCTTGTAAAATTAAAATAAATAAAATATAGATTTCATAGATGACACAAGAAAGCCAACCAGCTCAGCTGTTAATGCACTGGACAAAGGTCTTAAACGCATGGAGGGAAAGTTTATGGAGAGAAAGTTATTGTCTTCAATAATAGGTAACCCAAATGACAATGATAATAGGAATAGAAGACAAAAAGATGCCAGAAAAGACAACAAATCATAGGTGGTAAATTGTTATTAGTTCTAATTTGAATTCACAACTAAAATTACTTTTTTGCCCAGCCATAACAACAACAGACAACAACCCATGATCAGTTGTAAAAATATTGTGAACATAGCATTTCTCTGACTAATAACTTCTTCTTCTTTTTTCACCACTTTAGCTATCAAAAAATTTATGAGTACAAATTTATTGTCTTAAAACCATTATGGGAGAAATTTCTTGCCCTAATGATTGGATTTATTAAGAAGTAATAACTATTATTGTCTTCATTATTAGGTTGCTTAAACGAGAATGAAAATTTATGAAGAGAAATTTATTGTCTTAAAATATTTATTTGAGAAATTAATTGCTCTCATATGGGCTCTATTAGGAAATAATAGGTAATAACTCAAATGAAAATAAGAAGAAATAGAGGAGTTCTAACACATATTGTTATCTTATGATTTGTCAAAAGCGCACGTGTCATGGATGTATGCATCTATATGTATTTACGGGAAAAATACCCATACACCCCCTGAACTTTGGGCTAGTGGCCAAAACACCCTCATGACCATGGCTGATGACATGACCACCAGGATTACAAGCACCAACTTGATAGAAAATTCAAAAAGTTGCTTCATACTTAGTGAACTATTAGACTAAAAGGTGCAAATATAAAGTAAAATCTACATATGCTTCCATTTACACTTGACCACCCCTAGTATAAGCAAAGGTGATTCTAGCAAGTTTAGCATGAAGATAGAATAAAGGAAATTTAATAAATTATATTACATTTTGCTGTTTTTATTTTCTAGAAAGTTAATAAAGACTCCTTAAAGACCCTCAAGAGAAAATATTCAGCAACATTGGATAATCATATCCTAAATTATCTTCCATTCTCGTGACTTCATGTTTAAAAAATTGGTATTAAAAAAAAAAAAAAAAAAACCTAATAAAAGGCCCTCAAAATCGATAAATTTTATTGAGCAACGTCCCTAATTATGCAAAGTAATGCCCTTACTCAATAATATTAGTAGATCCAGTTAATAAAATTCTTCTGGTAGGATCTTCATATGAGAGTAGAGAACATTTGTTCCAGTAATATTGAATAATTTCTCTACTTATAAAGGAGGATATCTAGCAAGTTTGACATGAAAAAACTGGATGTCATACTCATGTCCCAAATTCCTTCCATTCTTGTGATTACATGTAACATGTTTAAAAATTTAGTAAAGATTACTATAGGCCTTAACATTTTGTAATTATTGAGAAGGATGTTTCAGTATTTACCCTTTAAATGGGAGGAAGAGGAAGAAGAGTTGCTTCCAAAGTATTGAATTATTCCGTAGAGTCCTATAGTACACACATAAGAGAATCTAGAGTCTATTGTTTCTAGCTAGTCAACTACACTTCTAACAATATGGTGATACCAATGCCTAACGTAAAACCTGCCTACCCAGAGTCCATGGTGAGTTCTACTCTCGTCCCTCGACATCTGATAGCAAATTATTGCTAGTTGTATAATGGAAAGATTTTTTTTTTTTTTTCTCCATGTAATTTGGTATTAATCAGAGGAAACCATACAATATATGCTAATATATTTTGATTTAGCAAATTTGACTATCATATTATCATATTATACGCAATGGGATAATTAAAGAATATAAACTTATTTCAAAGGAGTTAATATATTAAACTCTCCTATGGTTTGGCTCAAATTATTTTGAAAATAGTCACTTTATTCGTCTAAGGCTACCTCCACTGGGCTTTCATAACTCACCCCTCAATTTGCACCATTAAAAACACTAAATAGAATAAAATAAAATAAAAAATAAAAGGCCAAACAAGATCAAAAAGAGGTATTGGTAAAAAATGTAAAAGAATAACAAAAAGAATTAAACCCACATATGCTAGATTTAATTCTAAATATCTGTATTATCATCCACAAACGCATGAGAGATGCTCTCAGCGACCATCCTTCTATGAGGTCAGGCAACGCTAATGGCTGATGGAGAGTAGTTGATCCAACCACGACTATGGTTTCATGGGTCTTGGCTTGGTGGGTTCAGCCTTCGAGTTCGAATGGGGGTTTTGTAATTTTGGAAGAGATGGGTTTGGTGGGATTTTGTTTTGTGGGTTCTGCTTGGCTGTGGGATTATGCAAGGAAGGTGTTTGGGTTTTTGTTGAGGTTGTGGTTTGTTCTTAGTTGATTTTTAGATTTTAGCTTTGGGTTTGTGCAAGTAAGGTGTTTGATTTTTCGAAGCTGTGGCTTGGGTTTTGCTTGGTTGTAAGCTTCTCCTCCTCTTTTCTGTTTTGCCTTTATTTCTTTGTGTAAAATGTGAACTCATATTTTTTAGGAATTTTTACTTTTGCAATGCATTGATAGATTTTTTTTTTTTTTTTTTTTTTGCAAAGTATTTAATTAACATGGAGCATTATATTTTATATTGCAGAGAGAGAGAGATGGAAGATTATTACAAAATGAAGAAAGAAGCAATTGCAAGTATTGTGCAAGAAACATGGCTTACCTAAGAATTTGACAAATCGTCAAATGCCTAATTCCCTTATTTCTTTTCCTTCGATACATTCATTAACATAAGACCATGGTCCAAGGCAAATAAACCAGGTTCAACAATACAAACAGGGTTTAGCATACCTCAGTACTTTTTTGAAAAGGAATCTCCTTTTGTTTTAACGAGAGACTGTCACATCACCCACTAACTAAATTTAATGTGGAAATTAAAACCCACTGCCACTTGCAATTTTATATTTAAAATAAAATAACATATCCAGCAAAAATAAAGTACTAGAATTAAACCAAACCTTTAAAAAATTGATGGTTGAGTCCAACTGTGGTGAATTAGCATCGTAGTAGCAATAGAGGCCATATTAACAACATCATTTAGAATTGGTTTTGGAACAACAATGAATTGGAAGGTCATTCCTTACTGTTGGTGAAAAAGATCAGATGACATAGCTTGATCACTCCAATGGAGACGCTACTTCTTGTTGCAAATTTGTTTAAGATTCTTGCTTCCAGTGCCAAGGTGCTTCTCAATCAATCTTAACCCAATATGTGAAAGAAAATACTTAATTTATTAGAGTGTGTATTTATTATGAATACAATTTCACCCAAAAAAAAAAATTCGACATCTCCTTTTTTTTAGCCAATTTTCTTAATTTTTACAAAACCCACACTTTTTTATTTTTATTTCTTTTGTTTTTGATTTTTTTTTTTTTTTTATGTTTTGGGAGGAGGGAGACAAAAAAAGAATGCAAAAATACACATTTACCCTTGTTTTTAACGGTGGTGGGTAAGGGGAGACAAACGGAGCTTACCATAGATGGATAAATTGACACTTTTTGAACCACAGGTTGACAAAGTGATTTCGGTTCAAATCATAGGTGGGTTCACTATAATTGCTCCTATTTCAAATTATAATCACCCAAGAAACTTTTTTGCAAAGTATTATAATTAAAACACACACACACACATTTATAAAGAAGGAAATAAGCAATATTCTTGTAACTTCTCCTTACAAAGGCAAAGGTCTAAGACAACCCGTTGTGAATAAAGAATTTGTAGGGACTTTTTTCTCACTTTGTATAAGGTCAAACAATTCAAGGAGTAGCTACAACAGCTGAAGCCCTATCACATTGCCAAACCTAAACATGTAATGGGCTTTTATGGGCTTGCAAGTAGCGCTGTCCATGGGTCAAGTTTGTGCCCAACCCAGACTCTACCCAAAAAATTCGAGTGGATGAAAATGGAACCCAAAACCAACCCAGAAAACTTACCAGATTGGTTGGTCCTAGTCTTGTTAGGTGTCAGGTTGTATCAGTAGGTTTCAGGTTTTGTTACCAGGGAAGATATTTAACTAAATCTATCAAAATTTGGCCTAGATTTCATCAGATAATGAAGATATCACATCGGATGTTGAAGGATCCGGACTAGATCTCGACGAGATATAGCCAGATCTAGTATGAAATTTTTGAAAAATCGTCAGAAGAACTGATGTATTCAAGCGGGTTAGGTTTCACAGGTTTTAAAAGAGACCCACAATCGACTAGACAGGGTTAGGTTTAAGGAGGCTGGGACCCACGTTCGACCGTTGAAGCAGTCGGATTGGGTGGCAGTGGGTCGGGTTGGGTGAACACCCCTACTTGCAGACATTCCAAGGCTATTTGCAAGGCAAATCAAGTAAACCAAAGCATGTTTGCAAAATAATGTTTTTTGCCCTATGAACCAACTTTGCAATATCTTCCCTAAGAAAAATTTCACATGGATTTCGTCCATGAAATTGGACAATTTATATGTATGTGTAATATGTATGAAAATAGATCCATAAAGCACAAAAATGTATTATCAATAATGAGGAGCGCTAAAGAAGATCCTTGTAAATAAATATATCAACCCAAAATTATTCTCTGGTTGAATGTGACTTTTATGTCAATTGAATTTCCACAAACGAGAATATTGAAGAATAGTATGCAAATCTCATCTCATGAAAGGAAAAGTTTTTTTTTTTTTCAAACTAAGATTTCGAGTAAACAGCAAAACATCATCTTTATTTTTATTTTATATTTATTTTGGATAAGTCAATAGTTACAATGGAGAACTGGGATTTGAACCCAAGACGACTTCATTGTAAATATCAAGAAGTTATGTAAACTTGTCACCACCCACATATTTATTGTTCCCAATCATGTTGCTTGACATTCTCATTGTGTTTTATTTGATATAAGTAGAATCCATCCTCTTGTGCAGTCCAAATACAGTGGTCCCCACCACAATCCAAGCGATGATCAGGATCTCCATTAAACGCAACAAAAGCAGCATGGAAGTTCTCATGTGAAAAATAGCAATAGAAAAGCGTTGTGTCTCGAACGTTGAGGTGAAATGAGAATTCCCACTCTTCTTTGAACTGAAGAGTTTTAAGGCCAAAATCATCATCTCCAGATTTACAATGGTAGTTAAGGGGTTTGTTGTTGAGGTTGTTGACAATTCTTACGTAGTGCTTTCTAAGTTCCCAGGGTACCAACGTAAAAGAACTACTTAGGCAAAAGCCAAAGAAAAGGACGAGCACAAAACAATAAAACTGAGATATTATCCTTTGTTCCATTTCGTTGGTGCTTAGAAAAGATATTTGGTTGCATTTGAAATGTATATTTCTTCTAATTTTATATTTGAGGTTACCAAGTTGTGGGTACCCAAAGGTTGTTCAAATTCTTTCCCCCATGTATTAAATGCACACTGTCTTTTTTATGGGAAATTGGGTGAAGTTTATGGGAGACATTTATTGTCAATGTGTGTATGGGAGAAACTAACTTTCCTATTGACCAAACAATAAATACCTTTATTCTACAACCAATTAGAAAAGTTATTTAAAAAAAAAAGCTCATGATTGCGGAATGAGAGAGAGTCAAAATTAATTTAATATTAATTAAAATAAAAATAAATATATTGAATGTGTAAAAATATGAAAATTTACCCTAAAAAAACGTAAATCAATTTAAACAAATTTCAAATGAATTTTTGTTATTTTTATAAAGTGAATAGAAAATAATAATATGCAAACAAGATTTTAATAATTGTGTTTATTAATCTTTTCAATAAAAATCATTTTTAAAATAAATTTACGAATTTCACATTCACATTTATTGATGTAAAAGCATGATTCTTGAACACAAATCAATTTAGAAAATACTATTAAGCAAATAGTGATAAAATTAAATGTGAAACTATTAATCATGTAAAATTCAAATGAATAAAATATAAATTTTAAGGATGACACAAGAAAGCCAACACGCTCAGCTGTTAGTGCACTGGACAAAGGTCTTAAATGCGTGGGGAGAAAGTTTATTGTGAGAAAGTTATTGTCTTCAATAATAGGTAACCCAAATGACAATGATAATAGGAATAGAAGACAAAAAGATACCAGAAGAGATATTTAACTAATAACTAATAGAGAGGTGCTACGTCTTCAACATATTAGCAACAAATCATAGGTGGTAAGTTGTTTTTGGTTCTAATTTTAATTCACAGCTAAAATTACTTTTTTGCCTAGCTATAACAACAATAAACAACAACCTATGATTAGTTGTAAAAATATTGTGGACATAGCATATCTCTAACTACTAACTTCTTTTCCTTTTTTCACCACTTTAGCTACCAAAAAATTTATGAGTACAAATTTATTGTCTTAAAACCATTATGGGAGAAATTTATTGCCCTAATAATAGGCTTTATTAAGAAGTAATAACTATTATTGTCTTTATTATTAGGTTGCTTAAACGAGAATGAAAAGTTATGAAGGAAAATTTATTGTCTTAAAATATTTATGTGAGAAATTAATTGCTCTCATATGGGCTCTATTTGGAAATAATAGGTAATAACTCAAATGAAAATAAGAAGAAATAGAGGAGTTCTAATCCATATTGTTGTCTTATGATTTGTCAAAAGGACACGTGTCCTGGTTGTACGCATCCATATATATTTACGGGAATAATACCCATACACCCCCTGAACTTTAGGCTAGTGGCCAAAACACCCCCATGACCATGGCTTATGACATTACTGTGATGTGATCAACTGGATTACAAGCACTAGCTTGATAGAAAATTGAAAAAGTTGCTTCATACTTAGTGAACTATTAGACTAAAAGGTACAAAGATAAAGTAAAATCTAGATATGGTTCCATTTACACTTGACCACCCCTACTATAAGCAAAGGTGATCCTGGCTAGTTTAGCCTGAAAATAGAATAATGGAAATCATTTTAATAAATTATATTCCATTTTGCGATTTTTATTTTTTAAAATGTCAGTAAAGACTCCTTAAAGACCCTCAAGAGAAAATATTCAGCAACATTGGGTAATCATATGCTAAATTATCTTCCATTCTTGTGACTTCATGTTTACAAAATTAGTATAAAAAAAAATCCTAATAAAAGGCCCTCAAAATCGATAAATTTTATTGAGCAACATCCCAAATTATGCAAAGTAATGCTCTCACTCTCAAATATTAGTAGATCCAATTAATAAAATTCTTTTTGTAAAATTTTCATAAAAGAGTAGAGAACATTTGTTCTAGTAATATTGAATAATTTCTCTACTTATAATGGAGGATATCTAGCTAGTTTGAAATGAAAAAATTGGATGTCATACTTGTGTCCCGAATTCCTTCCATTCTTGTGATTACATGTAACATGTTTAAAAAATTAGTAAAGATTACTATGGGCCTTAACAATTTGTAATTACTAAGAAGGATGTTTCAGTATTTACCCTATATATGGGAGGAAGAGGAAGAAGAGTTACTTCCAAAGTATTGAATAATTATCCACTACAAGAATTATTCCGTAGAGTCATATTGTACGCACATAAGAGAATCTGGAGTCTGCTGTTTCTAGCTAGTCAACGAAACTTCTGACAATATGGTGATACCAATGCCTAACGTAAAACCTGCCTAGACAGAGTCCATTGTGAGTTCTACTCTGGTCCCGCAAGACCTGATAGCAAATTATTGCTAGTTATGTAATGGAAAGATTTTTTTTTTTTCTTGCACCAAGTAATTTGGTATTAATCAGGGGAAACCATGCAATATATGCTAATATATTTTGATTTGGCAAATTTGACTATCATATTATCATATTATATGCAATGGGAAAATTAAAGATTATAAAGTTATTTCAAAGGAGTTAATTTACTAAACTCAACTTTGGTTTGGCCTAAATTGGTTTGAAAAATGTCACTTTATCCATCTGAAGTTACCTCCGTTAGGCTTTCATAACTCACCTCTCAATTTGCACCATCAAAAACACTAAAAAAATAAAATAAAATAGAAGACCAAACAAGATCAAAAAGTGGTATTGGCAAAAAATGTACAAGAATAACAAAAAGAATTAAACCCACGTTTGCTAAATTTAATTCTAAATATCTGTATTATCATCCACAAACACATGAGATATGCTCTCTACGACCATCCTTCTATGAGGTGAGGCAACGCTAATCGCCGATGGAGAGAAGTTTATCCAACCATGGCTATTGTTTCATGGGTCTTGGCCTGGTGGATTCATCCTTCGAGTTTGAATGGGGGTTCCGTATTTTTGGAAGAGATGGGTTTGGTGGGATTTTGTTTTGTGGGTTCTGCTTAGATGTGGGATTATGCAGGTAAGGTTTTTAGGTTTTTGTTGAGGTTGTGGTTTGTTCTTAGTTGATTTTTAGAGTTTAGCTCTGGGCTTGTGCAGGTTAGGTGTTTGATTTTTGGAAGCTGCAGCTTGGGTTCTGCTTGGTTGTAAGTTTCTCCTCCACTTTTATGTTATGCCGTTATTTCATTGTGTAAAATGTTAGCTCATATTTTTTAAGATTCTTTTGCTTCTGTAATGTATTGGTGGATGTTTTTTATTTTTTTTGCAAAGTATTTTATTAACATGGAGTAGTATATTTTATATTGTAGAGAGAGAGATGGAAGATTATTACAAAATGAAGGAAGAAGCAATTGCGAGTATTGTGCAACAAACATGGCTTACCTGAGAATTTGACAAATCGTCAAATGCCTAATTCCCTTATTTCTTTTCCTTTGATACTTTCATTAACATAAGACCATGGTCCAAGGCAAATAAACCAGGTTCAACAATATAAAGTGGGTTTAGCATACCTCAGTACTTTTTTAAAAAGAAATCTCCTTTTGTTTTAACAAGAGACTGTCACATCACCCACTAACTAAATTTAATGTAGAAATTAAAACCCACTGCCAATTGCAATTTTATATTTAAAATAAAATGACATATCCAGCAAAAAAAAAGTACTAGAATTAAACCAAACCTTTAAAAAATTGATGGTTGAGTCCAACTGTGGTGAATTAGCATCGTAGTAGAAACAGAGGCCATATTAACAACATCATTTAAAATTGGTTTTGGAACAACAATGAACTCGAAGGTCATTCCTTACTGTTGGTGAAAAAGATCAGTTGACATAGCTTGATCACTCCAATGGAGACGCTACTTCTTTTGCAAATTTGTTTAAGATTCTTGCTTCCAGTGCCAAGGTGCTTCTCAATCAATCTTAACCCAATATGTGAAAGAAAATACTTAATTTATTAGAGTGTGTATTTATTATGAATACAATTTCACCCAAAAAGAAAAAATTCGACATCTCCTTTTTTTTAGCCAATTTTCTTAATTTTTACAAAACCCACACTTTTTTATTTTTATTTCTTTTGTTTTTGATTTTTTTTTTTTTTTTTATGTTTTGGGAGGAGGGAGACATAAAATGAATGCAAAAATACACATTTACCCTTGTTTTTAGCAGTGGTGGGTAAGGGGAGACAAACGGAGCTTACCATAGATGGATAAATTGACACTTTTTGAACCACAGGTTGACAAAGTGATTTCGGTTCAAATCATAGGTGGGTTCACTATAATTGCTCCTATTTCAAATTATAATCACTCAAGAAACTTTTTTGCAAAGTATTATAATTAAAACACACACACACACACATTTATAAAGAAGGAAATAAGCAATATTCCTGTAACTTCTCCTTACAAAGGCAAAGGTCTAAGACAACCCGTTGTGAATAAAGAATTTGTAGGGACTTTTTTCTCACTTTGTATAAGGTCAAACAATTCAAGGAGTAGCTACAACAGCTGAAGCCCTATCACATTGCCAAACCTAAACATGTAATGGGCTTTTATGGGCTTGCAAGTAGCGCTGTCCATGGGTCAAGTTTGTGCCCAACCCAGACTCTACCCAAAAAATTCGAGTGGATGAAAATGGAACCCAAAACCAACCCAGAAAACTTGCCAGATTGGTCGGTCCTAGTCTTGTTGGGTGTCAGGTTGTATTAGTAGGTTTCAGGTTTTGTTACCAGGGCTGATATTTAACAAGATCTATCAAAATTTGGCCTAGATTTCATCAGATAATAAAGATATCACATCGGATGTTGAAGGATCCGGACTAGATCTCGACGAGATATAGCCAGATCCAGTATGAAATTTTTGAAAAATCGTCAGAAGAACTGATGTATTCAAGCGGGTTAGGTTTCACAGGTTTTAAAAGAGACCTACAATCAACTAGACAGGTTTAGGTTTAAGGAGGCTGGGACCCACGTTCGACCGTTGAAGCAGTCAAATTGGGTGGCAGCGGGTCGGGTTGGGTGAACACCCCTACTTGCAGACATTCCAAGGCTATTTGCAAGGCAAATCAAGTAAACCAAAGCATGTTTGCAAAATAATGTTTTTTGCCCTCTGAACCACCTTTACAATATCTTCCCTAAGAAAAATTTCACATGGATTTGGTCCATGAAATCGGACAATTTATATGTATGTGTAATATGTATGAAAATAGATCCATAAAGCACAAAAATGTATTATCAATAATGAGGAGCGCTAAAGAAGATCCTTGTAAATAAATATATCAACCCAAAATTATTCTCTGGTTGAATGTGACTTTAATGTCAATTGAATTTCCACAAACGAGAATATTGAAGAATAGTATGCAAATCTCATCTCATGAAAGGAAAAGTTTTTTTTTTTTTTCAAACTAAGATTTCGAGTAAACTGTAAAACATCATCTTTATTTTTATTTTATATTTATTTTGGATAAGTCAATAGTTACAATGGAGAACTGGGATTTGAACCCAAGACGACTTCATTGTAAATATCAAGAAGTTATGTAAACTTGTCACCACCCACATATTTATTGTTCCCAATCATGTTGCTTGACATTCTCATTGTGTTTTATTTGATATAAGTAGAATCCATCCTCTTGTGCAGTCCAAATACAGTGGTCCCCACCACAATCCAAGCGATGATCAGGATCTCCATTAAACGCAACAAAAGCAGCATGGAAGTTCTCATGTGAAAAATAGCAATAGAAAAGCGTTGTGTCTCGAACGTTGAGGTGAAATGAGAATTCCCACTCTTCTTTGAACTGAAGAGTTTTAAGGCCAAAATCATCATCTCCAGATTTACAATGGTAGTTAAGGGGTTTGTTGTTGAGGTTGTTGACAATTCTTACGTAGTGCTTTCTAAGTTCCCAGGGTACCAACGTAAAAGAACTACTTAGGCAAAAGCCAAAGAAAAGGACGAGCACAAAACAATAAAACTGAGATATTATCCTTTGTTCCATTTCGTTGGTGCTTAGAAAAGATATTTGGTTGCATTTGAAATGTATATTTCTTCTACTTTTATATTTGAGGTTACCAAGTTGTGGGTACCCAAAGGTTGTTCAAATTCTTTCCCCCATGTATTAAATGCACACTGTCTTTTTTATGGGAAATTGGGTGAAGTTTATGGGAGACATTTATTGTCAATGTGTGTATGGGAGAAACTAACTTTCCTATTGACCAAACAATAAATACCTTTATTCTACAACCAATTAGAAAAGTTATTGAAAAAAAAGCTCATGATTGCGGAATGAGAGAGAGTCAAAATTAATTTAATATTAATTAAAATAAAAATAAATATATTTAATGTGTAAAAATATGAAAATTTACCCTTAAAAAAACGTAAATCAATTTAAAATACTTTCAAATGAATTTTTGTTATTTTTATAAAGTGAATAGAAAATAATAATATACAAACAAGATTTTAAAAATTGTGTTTATTAATCTTTTCAATAAAAATCATTTTTAAAATAAATTTACGAATTTCACATTCACATTTATTGATGTAAAAGCATGATTCTTGAACACAAATCAATTTAGAAAATACTACTAAGCAAATAGTGATAAAATTAAATGTGAAACTATTAATCATGTAAAATTCAAATGAATAAAATATAAATTTTAAGGATGACACAAGAAAGCCAACACGCTCAGCTGTTAGTGCACTGGACAAAGGTCTTAAATGCGTGGGGAGAAAGTTTATTGTGAGAAAGTTATTGTCTTCAATAATAGGTAACCCAAATGACAATGATAATAGGAATAGAAGACAAAAAGATACCAGAAGAGATATTTAACTAATAACTAATAGAGAGGTGCTACGTCTTCAACATATTAGCAACAAATCATAGGTGGTAAGTTGTTTTTGGTTCTAATTTTAATTCACAGCTAAAATTACTTTTTTGCCTAGCTATAACAACAACAAACAACAACCTATGATTAGTTGTAAAAATATTGTGGACATAGCATATCTCTAACTAATAACGTCTTTTCCTTTTTTCACCACTTTAGCTACCAAAAAATTTATGAGTACAAATTTATTGTCTTAAAACCATTATGGGAGAAATTTATTGCCCTAATAATAGGCATTATTAAGAAGTAATAACTATTATTGTCTTCATTATTAGGTTGCTTAAACGAGAATGAAAAGTTATGAAGGGAAATTTATTGTCTTAAAATATTTATGTGAGAAATTAATTGCTCTCATATGGGCTCTATTTGGAAATAATAGGTAATAACTCAAATGAAAATAAGAAGAAATAGAGAGTTCTAATCCATATTGTTATCTTATGATTTGTCAAAAGGACACGTGTCATGGTTGTACGCATCCATATATATTTACGGGACAAATACCCATACACCCCCTGAACTTTAGGCTAGTGGCCAAAACACCCCCATGACCATGGCTGATGACATGACTGTGATGTGATCAACTGGATTACAAGCACTAGCTTGATAGAAAATTGAAAAAGTTGCTTCATACTTAGTGAACTATTAAACTAAAAGGTACAAAGATAAAGTAAAATCTAGATATGGTTCCATTTACACTTGACCACCCCTACTATAAGCAAAGGTGATCCTGGCAAGTTTAGCCTGAAAATAGAATAATGGAAATCATTTTAATAAATTATATTCCATTTTGTGATTTTTATTTTTTAAAAAGTCAGTAAAGACTCCTTAAAGACCCTCAAGAGAAAATATTCAGCAACATTGGGTAATCATATGCTAAATTATCTTCCATTCTTGTGACTTCATGTTTAAAAAATTGTATAAAAAAATATATTAAAAAAAAATCCTAATAAAAGGCCCTCAAAATCGATAAATTTTATTGAGCAACATCCCAAATTATGCAAAGTAATGCTCTCACTCTCAAATATTAGTAGATCCAATTAATAAAATTCTTTTTGTGGGATTTTCATATGAGAGTAGAAAACATTTTTTCTAGTAATATTGAATAATTTCTCTACTTATAATGGAGGATATCTAGCTAGTTTGACATGAAAAAATTCGATGTCATACTCGAGTCCCGAATTCCTTCCATTCTTGTGATTACATGTAACATGTTTAAAAAATTAGTAAAGATTACTA
Organism: Quercus variabilis; assembly: GCA_030445155.1. Lineage (NCBI taxonomy): Eukaryota > Viridiplantae > Streptophyta > Magnoliopsida > Fagales > Fagaceae > Quercus > Quercus variabilis. The sequence continues at coordinate 12,522,886 of CP129451.1, forward strand.
TAGGCCTTAACAATTTGTAATTACTGAGAAGGATGTTTCAGTATTTACCCTTTATATGGGAGGAAGAGGAAGAAGAGTTGCTTCCAAAGTATTGAATAATTATCCACTACAAGAATTATTCCGTAGAGTCGTATTGTACGCACATAAGAGAATCTGGAGTCTGCTGTTTCTAGCTAGTCAACCAAACTTCTGACAGTATGGTGATACCAATGCCTAACGTAAAACTTGCCTAGACAAAGTCCATGGTGAGTTCTACTCTAGTCGCACGAGGCCTGATAGCAAATTATTGCTAGTTATGTAATGGAAAGATTTTTTTTTTTTCTTGCACCAAGTAATTTGGTATTAATCAGGGGAAACCATACAATATATGCTAATATATTTTGGTTTGGAAAATTTGACTATCACATTATCATATTATATGCAATGGGAAAATTAAAGATTATAAAGTTATTTCAAAGGAGTTAATTTACTAAACTCAACTTTGGTTTGGCCCAAATTGGTTTGAAAAATGTCACTTTATCCATCCGAAGTTACCTCCATTAGGCTTTCACAACTCACCTCTCCATTTGCACCATCAAAAACACTAAAAAAAATAAAATAAAATAATGAAAGACCAAACAAGATCAAAAAGTGGTATTGGTAAAAAATGTACAAGAATAACAGAAAGAATTAAACCCACATTTGCTAAATTTAATTCTAAATATCTGTATTATCATCCACAAACACATGAGATATGCTCTCTACGACCATCCTTCTATGAGGTGAGGCAACGCTAATGGCTAATGGAGAGAAGTTTATTTAACCACGGCTATTGTTTCATGGGTCTTGGCCTGGTGGGTTCGTCCTTCGAGTTTGAATGGGGGTTTCATATTTTTTGAAGAGATGGGTTTGGTGAGATTTTGTTTTTTGGGTTATGCTTAGCTGTGGGATTATGCAGGTAAGGTTTTTAGGTTTTTGTTGAGGTTGTGGTTTGTTCTTAGTTGATTTTTAGTGTTTAGCTCTAGGCTTGTGCAGGTTAGGTGTTTGATTTTTGGAAGCTGCGGCTTGGGTTCTGCTTGGTTGTAAGTTTCTCCTCCACTTTTATGTTCTGCCATTATTTCATTGTGTAAAATGTTAGCTCATATTTTTTAAGATTCTTTTGCTTCTGTAATGTATTGGTGGATGTTTTTTATTTTTTTTTTGCAAAGTATTTAATTAACATGAAGTAGTATATTTTATATTGCAGAGAGAGAGATGGAAGATTATTACAAAATGAAGGAAGAAGCAATTGCGAGTATTGTGCAACAAACATGGCTTACCTGAGAATTTGACAAATCATCAAATGATTGATTCCCTTATTTCTTTTCCTTTCATACTTTCATTAACATTAGACCATGTTCCAAGGCAAATGGCCCAGGTTTAACATTATAAAATGGGTTTAGCTTACCCCAGTACTTTTTTAAAAAGGAATCTCCTTTTGTTTTAATGAAAGACTGCCACATCACCCACTAACTAAATAAAATGTGAAAATTAAAATCCACTTCCGTTTGCTATTTTAAATTTAAAATAAAAAGACATATTCAGTGAAAAAATTACTGAAATTAAACCAAACCCTTACAAAATTGCTAGTTAAGTCCAACTGTGGTGAATTAGCATCATAGTAGCAATAAAGGCCATATTAACAACATCATTTAAAATTGGTTTTGGAACAACAATGAACGGGAAGGTCATTCCTTACAGTTGGAGAAAAGGATTAGTTGACATAGCTTGATCACTCCAATGGGGATGCTACTTCTTGTTGCAAATTTGTTCCAAATTCTTGCTTCTAGTGCAAATGTGCTTCTCAATCAATCTTAACCAAATATGTGAAAGAAAATACTTAATTTATTAGAGTGTGTGTTTATTATGAATACAATTTCACCAAAAAAAAAAATTGGCTTCTCCTTTTTTGTTTTAGCTAATTTTCTTAATTTTTACAAAACCCACTCTTTTTTATTTTTATTTCTCTTGTTTTTTATTTTTTTTTTTTTTTTATGTTTTGGGAGGAGGTAGACATAAAATGAATGCAAAAATACACATCTATCCTTGTTTTTAACAAAGGTGGGTAACAGGAGACAAACGGAGCTTACCATAGATGGATAAATTGACAGTTTTTAAACCACTAGTAGACAAAGTGATTTCAGGCCAAACCACTAGTAGGTTTACTGTAATTGCCCCTATTTCTAATTATTATCACTCAAGAAACTTTTTTGCTAAGTATTATAATTAAAAAAAATTATAAAATAAAAAATAAAAAAAAAACAGGCACACACACATTTATAAAGAAGGAAATAAGCAATATTCGCGTAACCTAATAGTACTTCTCCTTTCAAAGGCAAAGGTCTAAGACAACCCGTTGTGCATTAAGAATTTGTAGGGATTTTTTTTCTCACTTTGTATAAGGTCAAACAATTCAAGAAGTACCTGCAATAGCTGAAGCCCTATCACATTGCCAAACCTAAACATGTAATGGGCTCTCATGGGCTTGCAAGTAGGGTTGTCTATGGGTCAGGTTTGTGCCCAACACAAACTCTACCCAAAAAATTCGAGTGGATGAAAATGGAACCCAAAACTGACCCATAAGAATCATCGGATCGGCCGATTCTGGTCTCGTTAGGTGTCAGGTTGTATCAATAGGTTTCAGGTTTTGTTACTGGGGCTGAGATTTAACTATATCTATCAAAAGTTGGCTTAGATTTCGTCGGATAATGAAGATATCTCATCGGATGTTGAAGGATCTAGACTAGATCTCGATGAGATATTGCCAGATCTAGTCTGAAATTTTTGAAAAATCATCAGAAGAATTGATGTATTTGAGTGGCGTAGGTTTCACAAGCTTTAAAGGAGACCTACAATTGACTGGACGAGGTTAGATTTAAGGAGGCCGGGACCCACGTTCGACCATTGAAGCAGTCGGATTAGGTGGTGGCAGGTTGGTTTGGGCGAACACCCCTACCTACGAACATTCGAAGGCTATTTGCAAGGCAAATCAAGTAAACCAAAGCATGTTAGCAACATAATGTTTTATGCCCTCTGAACCAACTCCCCAATATCTTCCCTAAGAAAAATTTCACATGAATTTGGTCCATGAAATTGGACTATTTATATGTATGTGTAATATGTATGAAAATAGATCCATAAAGCACAAAAATGTATTATCAATAATAAGGAGCACTAAAGAAGATCCTTGTAAATAAATATATCGACCCACAATTATTCTCTAGTTGAATGTGACTTTGATGTCAATTGAATTTCCACAAACAAGAATATTGGAGAATCGTATGCAAATCTCATCTCATGAAAGGGAAAGTTTTTTTTCAAACTAAGATTTCAAGTAAATTGCAAACCTTCATCTTGGTTTTTTTTTTTTTTTTTTTGGACAATTCAATAGTTACAATGGAGAACTGGGATTTGAACCCAAGACGGCTTCATTGTAAATATCAAGAAGAGTCAGTTGATATGTAAACTTGTCACCACCCACATATTTATTGTTCTCAATCATATTGCTTGACATTCTGATTGTGTTTTATTTGATATAAGTAGAATCCATCCTCTTGTGCCATCCAAATACAGTGGTCCCCACCACAATCCAAGCGTTGATCAGGATCTCCATTAAGCGCAACAAAAGCAACATGGAAGTTCTCATATGAAAAATAGCAATAGAAAGGCATTATGTCTTGAATGTTGTGGTGAAATGAGAATTCCCACTCTTCTTTGAACTGAGGAGTTTTAAGGCCTAAATCATCATCTCCATATTTACAATGGTAGTTAAGGGGTTTGTTGTTGAGGTTGTTGACAGTTCTTACATAGTGCTTTCTAAGTTCCCTAGGTTGCAACAGAAATGAACTACTTAGGCAAAATCCAAAGAGAAGGACAAGCACAAAACAATAAAACTGAGATATTATCCTTTGTTCCATTTCGTTGGTGCTTAGAAAAGATATTTGGCTGCATCTGAAATGTGTGTTTCTTATACTTTTATATTTGAGGTAATCAAGTTGTGGGTACCCAAAAGTTGTTCAAATTCTCTCCCCCGTGTATTAAATGCACACTATCTTTTCTATGGGAAATTGTGTGAAGTTTATGGGAGACATTTATTGTCAATGTGTGTATGGGAGAAACTAACCTTCCTATTGACCAAACAATAAATACCTTTATTCTACAACTAATTAGAATAGTTACGAAAGAAAAAAAACCTCATGATTGCAGAATGAGAGAGAGAAGTACAAATACAATAAAATAGAAGCGTTTAAGCATTTAAATCTTTATTGGAATAGAAAATGAAAAGTTGTAAGAGTAAGAGATGTCATTTAAGGTTTTTTCTTTTTTAATTTTACCCTGGTTTTTAGACCTGGACTGTTTAAAGAACTATGGAAAGGAGTGTTACAAGGTTTTTGAGGTCGAATCGAGGTTCAACTGAGATCAAACTGTAATGGCTTCAAAATTAATTTAATATTAATTAAAATAAAAATAAATGTATTAAATGTGTAAAAATAAGGAAATTTACCCATAAAAAAAATGTAAATCAATTTAAACAACTTTCAAATGAATTTTTGTAATTTTTATAAAGTGAAGAGAAAATAATTGTAGGGATATTGGGCCTGGGAGCCCATCATTTGCTCATATTACGAGTCTGTGGTCCAATTCGAGGACAAGAGGTTGTCCGAGGATGAGGAATCTTATTTAGTGAAGGTTGTGTCAGTAAACAAAGTTTAGCTTTGACCATAATGGCTCAAGGGACAGACCAAGGATAAATTTGTCCTTGGATAACCAATGCTGATGTCTAAAAGAGTTTGTTAGTCACTTGGAATGAAGTTCAAGAAGTTTCATCAGTGTTGATAGGCATTGAAAGAGTGATGGATAGGGCAATGCCCTGAAATATCTATGGAAAAAAGCTGCTACCTCCGCATTAAATGCATAGTAGTTAATACCCTGGCCGCATTAATGTGGAGGTGATACCTGAACAATAAGTTATAGCCTTACCACTACTACATCAAGACTAATGGAATGGAATTATGGGACAAGTATCTACAAGAACTATCTAGCATGCACGTGTGAAAAGGGTATAAAAGAGGAGGATGATACAAAAGGAAGAGGAAGCAACAAGGAAAAAGGATTGGAAATGAGAAGAATAAACACTAGAATCCAGAAACCCAACTTGTAACTCAATTTTAGAATAATGTACAAGAATGGTGCACCTTGGACTCTGCCGAGGACTATTTTCCTCCAATACAACCCTATTTCATTTCATTCTCTAATCATCTAAATCTATTCCAACTTTTGTTTGATTAACTAAAGCCCAATGTTCTCCAATCCACTCACTACAAATTTATTATTTTGGACTTTTTGGACTTGAATCCATCCACGCAGTGGGCTACAAATTCAAATCTGGTCCTTACAATTGGTGCCATCTGTGGGGAATATGGGTGTCTTTAGTGCCTCAAACTGTCAACAATTGTAGGTTTAGGTCCGCATCAAGCAGAGTCTTTGGGGTCTCAGCGCCAAGATCGCTTCCGTGATCTTGAACGGCAAAGAGACCGGGAAGGAAGTGTACATACCACCCATACTAGTAGAAGCCAAGCCAAGGGTAAAAGCCATGTCTCTCAGAAGGAGAATGCCAGGAACATGCAGAAGGAGATTGATCAATTAAGGAGAAGCTTACACCATGAACGACGAAGGTGACCTTACCCGATCCTGACTTCTCTTTTGATGGTAAGAAGGATGTCAGCTATAGGCGCAGGTCGAGAACTCCCCCTGACAAGACTTTTTCATATGATGAAGACTATCATCATGAACGTAAAGATAGAAAGTCATCCTCAGACACCTAGGAAACGATGCTAAAAGTAGAGTACTAAACCAAATTGCAAGGTCACCTTTCACACACTAGATTGAAAAAGGAGACTCCCTCAGTGATTTTCCCAACCCACGTTCACCATGTATAATGGAAGAACAGGCCCTGTGGAGCATGTTAGTCACTTTAATCAAAGGATGGCCATACAATCCAAGAATGAGCCTTTGATGTGCAAAGTATTCCCATCTAGTTTGGGGCCGGTGGCAATTAGGTGGTTTGATAGTTTGAGGGGAGGTTCCATTGATTCTTTCAAGGAGCTTACTCAAGCATTTGGATCCCGATTTGTCACATGTAGAAGGGCTCCTCGGCATTTAGCTTCTTTGTATTCTTTGTCCATGAGAGAAAAAGAGACCTTGAAGACATATTCAAACAAATACTAGGAGATGTTCAACGAGATAGATGGTGATTTTGATGATGTTGCCATTATCACTTTTAAGCTCGGCCTACCTACCGAGCATGGCTTAAGGAAGTCTTTGACTAGGAAACCTGTTACCAATATATGTTAACTCATTGATCGGATTGACAAATACAAGAGCGTTGAGGAGGACCAGTAGCAAGATAAGGGCAAGGGCAAGGTTATCCCTTAGAAGAGGAGGGATTTCAAGTCAGACCGCTACAACAATAACAGACCCCGGAGAGATTTTACTAGGCAAACTTCGCCTGCAGCTCCTTAAGTTGTGAATACTATGTTTAGGGAGCCGGTGTATCAAGTTTTAGAGAAAATCAAAAATGAGCCACATTTCAAATGGTGGAACAAGATGAGTGGAAATCCCTTGAGACACAACCAGAGCCTTCATTGTCAGTACCACCAGGAGCAAGGACATACAACCGAGGACTACTGGACATTGTGGAGCCATCTAGAACAATTAGTCAAGGAAGGTAAATTACAGCATCTCTTGTATCCCAAAAGGCCAGATCAGGTTACCTGTGCAGGCAAGCTCAGAGATAGTGGAGGTGGACTTCATAGTGGTGGACTCATACTCCCCTTATACGGTCATTGTGGCTAGGCCTTAGCTCCACACTCTAGGGGTTGTTTCTTCAACTTTGCATCAAAAAGTAAAGTATCCATCAAGAGATCAGATTGAGGAACTGGTAGGGGATTAATCCGTGGCTTGGCAGTGTCTTGAATCCGCAATCTCGTATCAGTTAGCAGTTAAGTTCTCGGCCTCAGTAAATAAAGGTTTATAGCAATTAAAGTCTACAGTCTTACCTGATAAAGGACTATCCGAGGATGCCAAATGTGAAAATTTAAAGAAATTTATCATAAGTAATGATCCAAAGAAGTTTTTTCAGGTTGGGATACAGTTACCCCCTCAGGAAAAAGAAGAGTTAGTGGAATTTCTTAAGAAGAATGTTGATGTATTCGCTTGGGATGCCTACGAAGCTCCAAGGGTAAACCCAAACTTCATCTGCACCAATTGAATGTCAATCCAGCTACTACCCCAAAGAAGCAACCTCCTTGGCGTTCGTCCAAAGAACATTCTGATGCTATTAAGGACGAGGTGATGAAACTTAAACGAGCTGGGGCTATTAAAAAGGTCTTTTATCCCGAATGGCTGGCTAACACAGTGTTGGTAAAAAAGAAGAATGGAAAATGGCGCGTATGTGTAGATTGCATGGACTTGAATAAAGCCTGCCCAAAGGACCCCTTTCCTATGCCTCAAATTGACCAGTTTGTGGACACAACTGTAGGCCATCCTCCGATGAGCTTTCTGGATGCCTTCCAAGGGTATCATCAGATGTCTTTAGCTTTGGACGACCAGGAAAAAACAGCTTTTATCACCCCTATAGGGAATTACCATTACAAGATAATGCCCTTCGGTTTAAAAAATGTAGGGGTTACCTATCAAAGAATAATGACCAGGATGTTTGAGCCTCAATTAGGAAAAAACATGAAAATATACATTGATGATATAGTGGTTAAGAGCAAAGTAAAGTCCGACCACGATAATGATCTAGGAAATACTTTTGATACCTTGAGGATCACCATGGAATTGAAGTCAACCTTGACTAGATTAAGGCAATTAACAACCTGCAACCACCTCGAAATCCTAAGGAAGTTCAGAGGCTTACAAGGATGACTGCTATTCTAAACCGATTCATCTCTCGGTCAACTGATAGGTGTAGAGCTTTCTTTCAATTTTTGAATAAGTGGAAGGGATTTAAATGGACTGAAGAGTGTGCCCTAGCTTTCCAACAGTTGAAAGAGTATTGTCTCGGCCACCCATGATGTCCAGACCTAAAGTAGACAAAGTTATGTTTGCCTACATCACAGTAGCTTCCCACGCGATGAGCTTGGTGCTAATACGTGTTGATAATGGTGTTCAGATGCCAGTTTAATACGTGAGTAAATCATTACATGAGGCCGAGGTTCATTACTTGCCATTAGAAAGGGCCATTTTGGCAGTGGTGCATGCTACAAGTAAGCTCCCCCACTATTTTCAATTACACACAGTTGTCGTCCTAACCCAACTCCCACTTAAATCTTTACTACAGAGTTCAGATTACATAGGAAGAATTGCAAAATGAGGCATGATTTTAGGTGCTTTCGACATCAAGTACATACCACGCACCTCTATCAAAGGTCAGGTTCTTACTGACCTGGTTGTTGAGTTTGCTGAATCCTCAGAAAAAGAAAAGATAGAAGAGCAAAACATGGATGGAAAGTCGGTTGGAATGATCTTCGTACAAGAACCTGCATCTTGGAAAGTCTATATTGATGGTGCGGCGAACCATAGGGGATCTAGTGTGGGGCTAGTCTTGATATCTCCAAAGAGCATTACAATCAAAAAATCCTGAAGATTGGGCTTCTTGGCTACAAACAATGAAGCTAAATGTGAAGCTTTGTTGGAAGGGATGATCAAAATCAATAGAAAGACAGTGGAACTAATCTCTAATTCAAGATTGGTCGTTGGCCAAGTCCAAGGAGAGTTGGAAGCCAAAGATCCCAAAATGCAAAAGTACTTAAATCAAGTTAGACATTTACAGTCTAAGTTTAAATCTTTCAATTTATCACAAGTCCCTAGAAGTAAAAATACACATGTGGACTCCCTTACTACATTGGCAACCTCCTTAGCACAAAGTTTACCTCGAGTAATTCTCGTAGAAGACTTACGTAGACCTACCGAGGCAAGAAGAATTGTAACTCATGTTCATCAAATAAAGGCTGCTCCTAACTGGATGGACCTTGTTGTATTGTTCCTCAAGGAAGACGTCTTGCCAGAAGATAAGTTTAAGGCTGACAAGGTGCAAAGAAAAGCTCCTCGATTCTAGCTGTCTGAGGACCAGAAGTTGTATAAGCAGTCTTTTTCTGGCTCATATCTATTATGTGCACACCCGAAGGCGGTTGAGCCAATCCTGGAAGAATTGCATGAAGGAATTTGTGAAAGCCATACGAGCGGTAGGTCTTTATCACATAGGGCCTTTGCACAAGGCTACTGGTGGCCAAAGATGCAGAAAGAAGCAGAAGACTATGTAAAGAAATGTGATCGGTGTCAGAGATTTGCCCCAAACATTCACCAACCTGGGGGAGTCCTTAATCCTTTGTCCAGCCCCTGGCCTTTCGCTCAATAGGGCTTGGATATTGTAGGCCCTTTCCCTAAGGCAGCAAGGAATAAGAGGTATTTATTAGTTGGCACAAACTATTTTACTAAATGGGTTGAGGCTGAATCACTAGCAAACATCAAAGACGTGGATGCCAAGCGTTTTGTTTGGAAGAATATTGATAATAGCTTAATTTTGCATATTTATATCATTATTAGAAAGCATTATTATACTTATTTTGAGTTAATTCATGCATTTTATAATTGGTTTTGGAATAATTCTGAATAATCAATTTTGTGCTTAATTGAATTTTAATGCATGAATTTGTCTTTTGTAGGATAATGAAATTAAATAAGTAGATTTGTCAAAGAAGAAAGCTAATGGACTCTAATTTTACAAAGGCCATGATGAAGTCAAATAATACCAACCCAATTAAATTCAAGTCCAATTGAAGTAAGGAATCAAAGGAAATTTGCATCAAATCCAAGTCCAATTCGGATTAGGATTCCAGCCTGCATACCAGTTAGTGTTTGGAGTATAACTTTCAACTCAGATATTCAATCAGGATTATTCAAGTTGGGATGGAAATCTAACTTAAAGGGCTACAACTTTTTAGTTTACCAAAAGTCCGAATTCTGAAGTAAAATGGGCCAAAAACGTCGGTTAAGTGAAGCCTAAAAACCTGAGATTTTCTCCAAAGAATTCAACTTGTAATAGGATTCCTTGACCTATTTAAAGGCTCTTTAAGGAAAAATTCAGAAGGAGAGCTGCTGTAGAACATAATTTAAATTTTGTTAAAGTTTCTTTAATAGTTTTTAGAGCTTTATTTGTGTTATGGCTTGCTAGAAGCCTTGCTAAGGCAAGGGGTGAAACCTAACCGTTTATTGGTATATTCTTAACAATTATTTATTGGTTTTAATGATTATGCTTTTATGTTTTCGATTTTTTTACTCACCTAGAAAAGTGTTTAGTTTTGTATAGTCCTTTGACTTATCGTAGACTCCGGGCACGTTAAATGCTTAGTATTCCCTGCGAACTAATTCACTAGTTTTGTTTTGCCTTAAATCAATCATCTGCATTAAACTACCTTAGACAATTAATTCTTGAGTTTTTATTGTTAAATAATCCGACTAAGATCATCCTTCGTATGAATTTTAGTTGAGTTATAAAATAAATATTGTTAAGACTACCAATGAATGTGTTGTGTGTGGATCCCTAAACCTTAGCGCCTTAATATATTGCTATTTTCTCTCAATTTAAATTACCTTTTACTAAACTATCAAAAATCTCTTTAGTTAAACTTTATTATTTTAGTTTTATTCTCTTGTGGTTTGCTAATCTATTTTCTTTTCCTCGTGGATTCAACTTCTGATTTACCGAGTTATTACTTCACGACAATCCTGCACTTGGGAGCATTATTTAAGTCGCAGCAAATATTGTAACCAAATTTGGAGTCCCTCGTGTCCTCATCTCAGACAATGAATTAAAATTTGATAGCAAAGCCTTCAGAAGGTATTGCTCTGATATGGGTATAACCAATAGATATTCCATCTTGGCATATCCACAGGGGAATGGGCAGGTTGAAGTTGTCAATAATGCCATAGTAAGTGGACTCAAGAAGAGGCTAGATGATGCAAAGGGTAAATGGGTTGAAGAGCTGTCACACATCCTATGGACTTACCGAACCACGCCTTGTAGGTCCACAGAAGAGACGCATTTTTCAATGATATATGGGGCCAAGGCTGTTATTCCTCTGGAAACAGGATTCCCCACCCTAAGAACAAGTACTTTTACTCCAAGTAGCAACGATGGGGTATTGGAGAAGAGTTTAGATTTAATTGAAAAACAAAGAGAAAATACCATTGTCCAATTAGCATATTATCAACACAAGCTCAAGTAAGGGTATGATGCTAACGTAAAGCTAAGGCCACTGACAGTGAGGGACTTGGTCTTAAGAAAGGTTGTGGGAGCTGCCAAGAACCCAGCATGGGGGAACTTAGGACCCAACTAGGAGGGGCCATATTGTATAACATCAGTGGCTGGGATAGGCACGTATTATCTTGAAGATCTCGAGGAAAAGGTTGTACCTCGTCCCTGGAATGTAAATAATCTTAGAAGATATTATTATTAATTCAAGTTTCCTTCAACTTCTTTGGGTTTGTTATATTACTTATCTTGCGTCTTTGCCATCATTCTAAGTGTCAAACAGAACCTTGGTCATGCCTGGCTCCTTAGACCACATACCTTGGAAAAATTGATATCTTTTAATTAACTTTCTAAGTGTTAAATAGAACCTCAGCTATGCCTGGTTCCTCAGACCATCTGCTTTGGGAAAATTAACATAGTATGGCATCACTCTAAGTGTCAAACAAAACTTTGGTCATGCCTGGCTCTTCGGACCATATACCTTGGGAAAATTGATATCTTTTAATTAACTTTCTAAGTGTTAAACAGAACCTCAGCTATGCCTGGTTCCTCGGACCATCTGCTTTGGGAAAATTAACACAGTATGGCATCATTCTAAATGTCAAACAAAACCTTGGTCTTGCCTGGCTCCTCAGATCACATACCTTGGAAAAATTGATATCTTTTAATTAATTTTCTAAGTGTTAAACAGAACCTCAACTATGCCTGTTTCCTTGGATCATCTGCTTTGGGAAGGTTAATACATCATGACAGGTATCAAAGAGAAAATTGGTCATGCCTAGATCCTCGAACCACATGCCTTGAATAGACTAATCTTTTCCTTCAAATGGCTATGTGTCCAAACAAAATCTTATTCATAACAGACTGTATGGGATATATATATATATATATATATATATGTATAGTAAGTTTAGTTCCTTTGTTAACTACTTTGGTACTAGATGCAATCACTCCAATCAGCAATGATTTTCATTGTGATAAAAGTTTCAAATAGATGCACATGAGCATCACTTAAAGCATTTACAAGCATACCTCTATTTGCATAAAATTTGATCATCTTTTTTATCCTCATGAACATCACTTAAACCTATATGCATATTACAATACTGTGTATGCTCATAAAATTAAGTTTATGCCTTGTCAAGGTGATTAACCTAATAAAATTCATCTGCTAGTACTGCTAATCATATGAAGCAGGACAATTGTTCTTTACTCAAGTAAGTTAGTGAAAGAAGTGTTACCTCATCATTATTTTCACTAAATTTTGACTAAAATGTAACTGATATCAATTTTAGTATAGAAATCACAAAAAGAAAGAAAATATCCATAACTTTCATTAAAATAAAAGCCTTCAAATAAGGCAAAACAAGTACAAAAAAGATAGGTCAATTACAAACTAAGAAAATAAAAGAAAAGGGAGAAAATAATCTATTTCTTCATCTTTATTACAAGTTTGTCTATAGGATCTTTGGGAAGTTGTGTGCTTTCTGTTGTGGTGGACACTTCAACCTTGTCCTTAGGACCCTCTTTAGGAGGTATGGTAAGGGTTGCCAATACCAACTCCATACTTTGAGAAGTTTCTTTATCCTTAGAGGGATCCTTCGAAGCAAGAGGAGGAAGGTTAGAGCCTTGGACTATTTCTTTATTGGCCTCCCCTGTCTTTGAGGTGTCCTCGGCCTGCCTTGTTCCCTCTGAAGAATCCTTGGCTACAGGAGGAGCTTGTGGTGGGTCGCCTTGAACTTCACTTGCCTCCGAGGATGTTGGGTCAGCCTTGGAGTCCGAAGATCTTGAAGGGCGTATGGCTAGGGGGTAGTAGATATTTTCTGCTCTCTTGTGCACAGAGGAAGCCTCAACCCCGGCTTGGTTAAGGCTTCACCCCATGTTAGGGTGTAGTAAGTTCTATAAATTGCCAGGACCTCAACCCTAAGGGAGTCCTCGATTTCGGCCACCCCAACATCATACCCATGTTGCTCAACTTCGTCCTTAGCTTTTTCTGCCTCTTCCTTGGCTTTCTTGGCTGAAGCTCTAGATTTCTTAACCTCCTTCAGTTTCTTTTCCAATGCGGCAATTTGAGTCTTGGAGGTATCTAGTTGGTCTTCAACACTCCACAGCTGTAGCCTTTGACTCTCAACCTGTTTCTCTGCGTTTTCAAGGGCAACTACTGCATATCTTCTTTCACTCTCCTCCCTTTGCAACTTCTTTTTCATCTCCTGAAGGCTCCTCTCATCCACTTGAAAGGCCTCCATGACAGCGTTTCATCTTCCTTCCTCTTCTTTCATTTGCCAGTGGCAGGAATTGGCCATCTCTTCTACTCAAAAGGTGGCTTGAACAGCCTACTAAAGAAAAAAAAAAGGAGTTTAAAATATATATATATATATATATATATATACATAATATAAATAATAAATCAAGCAAAAAGGTCAAGTGGAGTCATACCATAGCCAAATATCTTTTCTAGAAGAGGAAGACCTCATGCCTCCTCATGGACTGCAGCTCGGCCATGTCTCCAAGGAGCAGCAGGGCTTGCTCCACTGCGTCGGCCACGTAGCTGGCCTTCCCACCTTGAAAGTCCCTTATTGATGCATTATCTAACAAGGGTTCCCCATTTAACATTGGTGCTAGAAGCCAGGCTGCGGGCTCGAGCAAAGGGTCACTCCTCCTTTCATTACCTCTCTACCCTGTCTTGGCTTGTTTAGAAACCCTTTAAACTTCATCCTTAGGAGAAGGATGGGTTTGTCCAGCCTCCATCACCTCCTTCACCTTTTGCTCTCTTTTCCTCTTTAGATCAGCTAGTTGGGAAGGGGGCAAAGTAAGTGGAGGAGTGGGAGGCTTGGCACGAATTAATTTCCTAGGCACATCCTTCCTAGGCTGGGACTCTATTAAATTGAGCAAGCTGGATTTAGGTTTGCATTGAATGCCCATCTCTTCAATTATGGGTGAGAAGTGTGGGCCGAGGTCACGAATAGAAGTCCCTGGGGACAAAACTTGGTTGAAGATTTCAAATTTGTCCTCAGAATCATTCACTTCTACTACTTCTTCCTCTTCTGAATGGGTGGTACGAGATGAGGTGGCAACACCGATAGCTTGTTATGATGATAAGGCCCCTACTTTTGGTATGCCTTCAGGTATATCAGTTGTACCTTGGACACCCTCCGACGTTGGACAGGGAAGAGGAATAGGTTGAGTGATAAAGGTACCCTCTAGGATTGGAGCACCCTCAGGGAGGAGAAATCCTTCCACAGCAATGCTGATGCGACATAGGCGTGGGTCGTGGGCTTTTATTACACACTTGGGCGCTTAGAAAGCTCAAGAAATAAGAGTGATTCCGTGGATCAAGTGAGCTGCCCGAAGTTGACCGTTATCTTCATTTACAAACACCTCGACTTGGAGAATTTTGTCTAAGCCCTCCCTATTAACCAAACTGAAATTTGGCTCAGTGGCACATCTATCTGCAAAAGTCATGAGATGCGAATCGTTAAAAGTGAAACAGTACAAATCAAAATAAGGTAAAAAGAGTAAGTAATTTTTCCTATTTCTAGAACCACACCTAGTTGCCCCTCTTGCGTTAGGCAAGGAAGGCCATCGTGCCATTCCCTTGACACAATCAAAAAGTCCTTATTTAGCCCTTTACTAGACTCGGGAAGGCACTGCATGAGCCTGATTTTGGACTACCTCGTCTTCAGGTAATACCCTTTCCCCTTTAAATGGTGGAGATTGTACACCCAATTAACGTCATGGTGGGTTAACCGTAACCCTATTTTCTCGTTTAGGGCATCCACACACCCTAATATCCTAAATACGTTAGGAACACATTGGGTGGGTGCAAAATGGTAGAACCTAAGGTAGTCCCTCATAATTGTCCCTATTAGGATTCTCATGCCGCCATCTATGAAGGCAATCATGGGAATCACTACCTTGCCTTCTTGCCTCTACTCGAACCACTCTCCCTCCTTACAATATCTGAGGTTAACGTTGGGGGGAATTCTATATTAAGCCCTAAAACTCACCATTGCCTCCTCAGAATCTACTAGACACTTAAATCTACCCATTCTAGAATGGTTTGAAAAGCCCAAAAATGGCTGAGAGAAAAGGAATAGAGCCGAGGAGAGAAAAAGTATGAAGAACAAAAAAATGTATGGAAAAGTAAAGAATAGAGATTTGTGAAGACTAACAAAAGTGAAAAATGGGTCCTCGGACAAACTGTTCGTATTTGTAGAAGTTCAAGTAAGGTGAGAAAGTTGGTAAGTTCAAAGTAAGTGTGCTGAGAGTTAAATGGTTGCTAAAGTGAAGGGAGTGTTTGAGTTTATTGATATTTATATCACAAAATGAGCTACAAAGTGGGAAAGTTCCTGCCTAGGTCCCAATAGGGTTTTTAACCGTTAGATTTGGATCGCACCATAGATCGTGGCGGACATGATGCCGTAAAAATTTAATGAGGAGCACATTTTGTAAGCCAAAACAACAGGAGCTTGTCTTGGGCAGTTAAAAAGGTGTATTTACTAGCAGAGATGGAACGAGACAGATAGAGATCAAGTCTAGTGACATCGAAATCCTCCTTTCTTCCCGAGGATTCAGAAAGAAGAATCTCGAGGGGCTATTGTAGGGATATTGGGCCTAGGAGCCCATCATTTGCTCATATTACGAGTTTGTGGCCCAATCCGAGGACAAAGGGTTGTCTGAGGATGAGGAATCTCATTTAGCGAAGGCTATATTAGTAAACAAAGGTTAGCTTTGACCATAATGGCTCAAGGGATAGGCCGAGGATAAATTTTTCCTCAGATAACCAATGCCAATGTCCAAAAAATTTTGTTAGTCACTTGGAATGAAGTTCCAAGAAGTTTCATCGATGTTGATAGGCATTGAAAGAGTGATGAATAGGGAAATGCCCTGAAATATCTAAGGAGGAAAGCTGCTACCTCTACATTAAATGCACTACAGCTAACACCCTGGCCGCATTAATGTGGAGGTAATACTTAAACAGTAGGTTACAGCCTTACAGCTACTACACCAAGACTAATGGAAAGGAATGATGGGACAAATATCCACAAGAACTATCTAGCATGCACGTGTGAAATGGGAATAAAATGGGAGGATGATATAAAAGGAAGAGGAAGCAACAAGGAAAAAGGATCGGAAATGAGAAGAATAAACACCGTAGAATCCAGAAACCAAACTTGTAACTCAATTTGAGAATAATATACAAGAATATTGCACCTCAGACTTTGTCGAGGACTACTTTCCTTCAATAAAACCCTATTTCTTTTCATTCTCTAATCATCTAAATCTATTCCAACATTTGTTTGATTAACTAAAGCCCAGTGTTCTCCAATCCACTCTCTACAAATTTATTGTTTTGAGCTTTTTGGGCTTGAATCCATCCACGCAGTGGGCTATAAGTTCAAATCTGGTCCTTACAATAATAATATACAAACAAGATTTAAAAAAATTGTGTTTATTAATCTTTTCAATAAAATAATTTTTAAAATAAATTTACGAATTTCATATTCACATTTATTGATGTAAAAGCATGATTCTTGAACACAAATCAATTTAGAAAATACTATTAAGTAAATAGTGATAAAATTAAATGCAAAACTATTAATCTTGTAAAATTAAAAAATATAAAAAATAAATTTCATGGATGACACAAGAAAGCCAACCAGCTCAGCTATTAGTGCATTGGACAAAGGTCTTAAATGCGTGGAGAGAAAGTTTATGGTGAGAAAGTTATTGTCTTCAATAATAGGTAACCCAAATGACAATGATAATAGGAATAGAAGACAAAAAGATGCCAAAAAAGATATTTAACTAATAACTAATAGAGAAGTGCTACGTCTACAATATTTTCACAACAAATCATAGGTGGTAAGTTGTTATTGATTTTAATTTGAATTCACAACTAAAATTACTTTTTTGCCCAGCCATAACAACTACAAACAACAACCTATGATTAGTTGTAAAAATATTGTGAACATAGCATTTCTCTGACTAATAACTTCTTCTCCTTTTTTCACCACTTTAGCTACCAAAAAATTTATGAGTACAAATTTATTTTCTTAAAACCATTATGGGAGAAATTTATTGCCCTAATAATTGGCTTTATTAAGAAGTAATAACTATTATTGTCTTCGTTATTAGGTTGCTTAAATGAGGATGAAAAGTTACTAAGAGAAATTTATTGTCTTAAAATATTTATGTGAGAAATTAATTGCTCTCATATGGGCTCTATTAGGAAATAATAGGTAATAACTCAAATGAAAATAAGAAGAAATAGAGGAGTTCTAACACATATTGTTATCTTATGATTTGTCAAAAGGACACGTGTCATGGTTGTACGCATCCATATATATTTACAGGAAAAATACCCATACACCCCCTAAACTTTGGGCTAGTGTCCAAAACACCCCCATAACCATGGCAGATGACATGACTGTGACATGATCGACAGGATTATGAGCACCAGCTTGATACAAAATTGAAAAAGTTGCATCAAACTTAGTGAACTATTAGACTAAAAGGTGCAAAGATAAAGTAAAATCTAGATATGGTTCCATTTACACTTGACCACCCCTACTATAAGCAAAGGTGATCTTGGTAAGTCTATCATGAAAATAGAATAATGGAAATAATTTTAATAAAATATATTCCATTTTGCTATTTTTATTTTTTAGAAAGCCAGTAAAGACTTCTTAAAGACCCTCAAGAGAAAATATTCAGCAACATTGGGTAATCATATCCTAAATTATCTTCCATTCATGTGACTTCATGTTTACAAAATTAGTATATAAAAAAATCCTAATAAACGGCCCTCAAAATCGATAAATTTTATTGAGCAACATCCCTAATTATGCAAAGTAATACTCTTTGAAGAGGGAAAAATTATACACTTGACGGCTTAAATGACGAATCCACTTAGATCGCCCTTGTCGGACGGATCCCATGCGAACGGGCTCCATACTGACGGGTCAAACACCCACGCAGTGTCCAAATCAATTATCTTCAAGAAGCCCTAGCTTAGGAACTCTTGCGGCCCATGCTTGGACATCCTAAAATCCTAGTATAACTAGAATTCTAAGGCAAAGAGGATTCTAGGAGATACGTGCATTAATGGAGATCTCCTCCATAAGGAAAAGTCTTGTTCATCACGTTTGGAATCATTAAAGGAGACTCCTATAAGGAAAAGACTTCCGCCTCAAGGAAGAAAGGTCAATCTACGACCACTATAAAAGCCCCAATACTCTCACAAATCGAGGTACGCATAATCGACCCTCTCTAGCACTCTGGAGTTGTAAAAAATTCTAACTTGACCTTCGGAGGGTATTTGGCTGGCACTACACTGGTGCTCTCTGCAGGTTCTCTTTTTGCTGTGCAGGTGACTTTTTGAGCGTGTGAGCAACGTGTGATTCATTAGTGATTTTTTGGCATCATCAGTTGGCGCCGTCTATGGGAAATTTAGCGTTTCTTTCATGATTCGAAAGCCGCACTATCGCTTACCGAATAAAAGAGTTACATGGTGCTAACCCGCTTGATGGCAACCACCAATAACATCCAAGAGGAGGAACCACCCATGACTCCCCTCAAGAGACAAGTACAAACCCTCGCCGCAGCTGTGGACCGCCTTACCAAGAAAAATCACAACCTAGAAGAACAGCTGCGCTAGAAAAATGTGACACCAAACAATTAGAGGGAACAAGAAGGTACCAGTGCCGTGCGAGGAAATCGAGAGGTGCCTGAAGGTAGTAACGCCCCAAGCAGGCTAGAACGGCAAAATATCAGCCTCCCATCCCTCATTAATGTGGCTCCACCTCCTATTATCATACAGATGCAAGCGATGAAGGAACAAATGGAGGTCATTTTGAACGCCCTGAAGGGGCGAGTATCCAGCGATCTTGATGATTTGGTCAATCGAACAAACCCGCCGTTCACTAAGGCCGTCAACTCCTTCCCCCTACCACATAAGTTTCGAGTGCCACAGATCAACAGTTATAATGGAGTGAAAGACCCTCTAGACCACCTGGAAACGTTCAAAACCTTGATGCACCTTCAAAGGGTCACAGATGAGATAATGTGCAGGGCGTTCCCCACCATGCTAAAGGGAGCCACAAGGATTTGGTTCAGCTAGTTGACACCAAATTCTATCAGCACTTTCAAGGAGCTAAGCGCCTAGTTCACTTCACACTTTATCGGGGGACATAGATACAAGAAGTCCACGGCGTGCCTGATGAGCATCAGACAATGAGAGGACGAGATGCTGAGATCCTACATAACTCGCTTCAATAAGGAAGCGCTTTCAATTAATTAAGTCGACGATAAGATACTGGTAGCAGCCTTCACGAATGGGTTGTGAAAGGGTAAATTTATGTTCTCTCTATACAAAAATGACTCGAAAACCATGTCAAAAGTGCTCTACAGGGCCACCAAGTACATGAATGCAAAAGACGCACTGCTGGCCCAAGACAAAAAGCCCAAAAAGAGAGAGCAACAGGAAGACACATGACAAGACCAAGAACCGAAGAGAACTAGAACAGGAGATAGAAGGGACGAAAGGCACCCTAAGCCCCCCAGGAAGAAGATTTACAAGCTTCACCCCGTTGAATTCCCTAATAGACCAAGTCTTGATACAGATCAAGGATGAGGGGGCTCTGACATTTCTAGGAAAACTTAAAAGTAATCCAAGTAAGCGATCTAGAGGCAGGTACTGCCGTTTCCACCATGACCACGGTTATGACACGCCTGATTGCTACAACTTAAAGCAACAGATTGAGGCCCTCATCAGACAAGGAAAGTTGCAGAAGTTCGTCAGCAAGGAAAAGACGGATCCAAATCCCCATAAGCACGCCCGCCGACGGGATAACGAGCATCAAAGACCCCCTGTTGGATACATAAGGATGATTGTAGGGGGAACCGCAACTACAGGGTCATCCAAAAAGGCTCGGAAGGCCTACCTTAGGTCGGTCCTTAACGTCTAGCTGACGAGCCCCATATCGAAGATAGCACGGAGGGAAAGCCCCATCATTAGGTTCTCAAAAGAAGATGCGCGACGTCTTCATCATCCACATGATGACGCACTCGTTGTCAGCATACGTATAAAAGACTACAATGTGCATCGAGTGTTGGTTGACAATGGCAGCTCGGTAGACATTCTGTACTACCCAGCGTTCTAGCAAATGAGAATAGAAAGAGAAAGATTGATACCGATGAACTCCCCTTTAGTAGGCTTTAGGGGAACAAGAATATTCCCATTGGGCGCGGTCATGCTTTCAGTAACAATAGGCGACCATCCCCAGCAGATCACAAAGGATATGACATTCTTTATGGTCGACTGTTCATCTGCCTACAATGCTATCCTCAGACGACCCACACTTAACTTGTGGAAAGCCATAACATCCACATACCACCTAATGGTCAAGTTTCCTACAGAATATGGGACCGGCGAGTTGCATGGAAACCAAATGGCCGCACGCGAATGCTATATTGCCATGCTAGAAATGGAAGATCATCAGCAAACCATGTGTATAGAAGAACAACGGGCAACAGGTAATCCTTGATGAGTCGAGGCTCGAACAGACGACTAAAATGGGGATAATGGCCAACCAGCCGATGCGTCAAGCCCTCAAAGCTTTCCTGAAGATGAATCAAGACGTGTTCACATGGATCCCTCGGTCATAGTTCATAGTCTGAATGTAAGCCCCACATCTACACCCGTCCGGCAGAAAAAGTGAGTGTTCGCACAAGAAAGGGACAGAGCGATAGCAGAAGAGGTAAGGAAGCTGCTGGAATCAGGCTTATTCAAGAGGTATATTACCCCGACTGGTTGGCAAACGTGGTCATGGTCAAGAAAGCTAATGGGAAGTGGCGAATGTGCGTCGATTTCATGGACCTTAACAAGGCGTGTCCAAAAGACAGCTACCCACTCCCCCAGATAGATACTTTAGTAGACTCGACGACGAGACACCAACTCCTAAGCTTCATTGATGCTTTCATGAAGGATGTTGATCAAGAGAAAACTTCCTTTGTTACCAACCAAGGGATCTTTTGTTACAAAGTAATGCCGTTTGGGCTCAAGAACGTGGGAGCAACCTACCAGAGGCTGATAAACAAAATGTTTGCGCACCAAATTGGGAGGAATGTGCAAGTCTATGTTGATGACATGTTAGTAAAAAGTTTGCGCGAAAATGACCACCTAGACGACCTCCAAGAAACGTTCAACACCCTACGGTCGTATAACATGAAGTTGAATCCAAGTAAGTGCATATTCGGGGTAACATCAGGAAAATTTTTGGGTTTCATGGTATCCCAAAGAGGCATTGAGGTCAACCCGGAGAAGGTACGGGCCATAATGGAGTTAAAACTACCGAAGACAGTGAAAAAGGTGCAAAGCCTAAACGGCAAAATTGCAGCCTTAAACAGGTTCGTCTCTAAGGCGACGGAAAAATGTCTACCATTCTTTCATACTCTAAAAAAATCATTTGAATGGACAGATGAGTGCTAGAAGGCATTTAAAGCCTTGAAGAAATATCTCTCATCTCCACCATTGCTCAGCCCATCCAAACCAAGGGAAGAACTCTACCTCTACCTAGCAGTTTCGCAAGCAGCGGTCAGCGCAGCCTTAGTAAGACAGGAAGAAGGATCTCAACGACCTGTCTATTTTATAAGTAAGGCTTTCCAAGGAGTAGAAGAAAGGTACACCCCAATAGAGAAGTTATCCTTCGCGTTGGTAATTGCAACCCGAAAGCTTAAACCATACTTCCAAGCCCATACCATCGTAGTCCTAACAAATTAGTTACTAAAAAGAGCCATGAGCAGCCCTGAGGCTGCCGGACGAATGGCTCTATGGCCGATAGAGCTAAGCAAATTTGATATACAATACCGCCCACGAGCTGCGATGAAAGGGCAAGTTGTGGTAGACTTCATCGCTGAATATACTTAAGTGGAAGGTAAGGGGGCAAAAGTCCCCAGACAATGGCACATATACACGAACAAATCATCAAATAGACAAGCTGGAGGTGCCAGTGTGGTGATCCAAACCCCGAAATGAGACAAAATCGAATGCATGATCCGACCAAACTGCTCCGCTACCAACAACGAGGCCGAATATGAAACCTTAGTGGCAGGATTAGACCTCGCAAAGGCGACAGGTGCTGAGAACATGGTTGTGCATTACGATTCCCAGGTAATAACAAGTCAGATTAATGGCGTCTACGAATGCAAAAATGAAAGAATGAAGAAGTACTTGGAAGAAGTGAAGAATCGAATCGACTGCCTTGAAACCCAATTCATTCAAATCCAAAGGAAGGAGAATGAATGTGCCGATCGTTTAGCAAAGGCAACCTCTGCAGAGTTAATGCATGTCCCCAAACAAGTATTATCGTTTGTCCAACTCTCCCCGCTTAGTGATAACAGAACAAATATGCAAGACGTAAATTTTGAAAACAATTGGACCACACCGTTAATGACATACCTGAGATCTGGCACCCTCCCAGAAGGCAAAGACGCTACAAGAAAATTAAAAATCCGAGCCTCACAATTTGTGCTGATCAGAGATGTCTTATACAAGAGAGGATTGTCTCGCCCGTACTTATGGTGTTTAACCAGCAATGAAGCAGACTACGTGATAAGAGAAGTCCACGAAGGTATCTGTGGAAACCACTCGGGCGCACGGTCTTTAACGCATAAGCTGATTCAAACAGGGTACTATTGGCCCACAATGTTGAAGGACGCACAGGCTTATGTCAAGACTTGCGACAAGTGCCAAAGGTTCAGTAATTTCATAAGGCAACCATATGAGGAGCTGACTACAATGACGGCACCTTGGCCATTCACCCAATGAGGACTGGACATCATGGGCCCCTTCTCGACGACGGTAAGATAATTGAAATTTTTAGTACTTGGGATAGACTACTTCACTAATTGGGTAGAAGCAAAGGCCTTGGCTACTATCACGGAGAAGAACTTTCATAGTTTTGTATGGAGAAATATCATCTGCAGGTAAGGGATACCCCGAGTGCTCGTCTCTAACAATGGAAAGCAATTCGACAATAGTGCATTTAAGGACTTCTACTCGGAGCTAGGCATTAAGAATCACTACTCTTCGCCAACACATCCATAAGCCAATGGGCAAGTTGAGGTCACGAACCGGTTCTTGCTCAAGATTATCAAGACCCGGCTCGAGGGGGCAAAGGGCATCTAGCCTGACGAATTGCCAAGCATCTTATGGGCATATCGTACTATAGTAAGAACACCCACGGGTGAAACGCCATTCCGACTAGCTTATGAAAGCGATGCCGTCATCCTAGCAAAAATAAGGCTCACAAGCTATCGTGCAGAGAGCTACGATAAGGACAAAACCGAAGAAGCCTTACGCCTACAACTAGACCTAGTGGATGAGGTCCGGGCAGCAGCAGAGCAGAGGTTGGCGTAGTACCAAAATCTCATGGCAAAACACTACAACACAAACGTCAGGTATAAGGACTTCCAGATATGAGATATCTTTTTACGAAAGGTAATGGGCACTGCTAGAGATCCTTCACAAGGAAAACTCAGCCCTAATTGGGAAGGACCCTACAGGATCGCATCATGGCAGAGGAAGGAGACCTACCACTTTGAAACTCTGGATGGAATAAAGCTGCATCACCCGTGGAACACAGAGCACCTACAAAGATGTTACCAATAGAGACAATATGAAGAGCATCAACGCTCTACAATTCCCCAGTTGTTTAATTTTTTACTATTGCTAGTTTTTCTTTATTTCGAATAATTCTTTCTACAGGTGCCTTTTTAAGCCCAAGGGGGCAGGTACTTTTTTCTACAAACACATGATTTTCTTTTAATAAAAGTGGAATATTCAGAAAATACTATGTTTTCCTACTTAATCTCTTACAATCCAAAAAACAACGGAGTATAATCACAAAAAAAAAATTCAAAGTCCCATGGAGGATGGATCAAACTTAAAGTCCACAAGATGGACGGATCATCTCAAGAAGATGAAAATTCAAAGTCCCATGGAGGAAGGATAAAACTTAAAGTCCACAAGGTGGATGAATCATCTCAAGAAGATGAAAATTCAAAGTCCCATGGAGGACGGATAAAACTACATCCATAAGATGGACGGATCAATTCAGGAGGATGAAAATTATAAGTCCCATAGAGGACGGAGGAAACCTACATCCGTAAGATGGACGGATCATCCTAAGAGGATGAAAATTCTAAGTCCCATGGAAGATGGATATAATCTAACTACAAAAAATAAAAATATCCTCTCAACAGATTGAAAGGGTCTGTCCAAAAAGGGACAGGCATGAATTATGACCAAGATTATCGAATGAACCAATCTCAGCAAAGTAATTCTAAGTTCATCAGCAAGTAGAATTTATGTTCAACAAAGTAGACGGCCTTAATCATAAATATGGTAATAATAAGTAGCAAACGGATACAAATTCGTTTGTAAATGAAGTGGATGGACTACGTCCCATAAACAAAATGTTAAAAAAGTAAATATGACAGGGCATTGTTCTCAAAATATCTTTACATAAAAAGAAAAATAACAAGTAACAAAGTAATTTTAATCTGCAGCTGGAGCTCTTTTTTCCTCCTGATGACAGACCTCTACATCTGTTGGATCACTCTTAGCGACAGTCCTATCTATATGGGCTTCATTGACAGGCGCCTCATCACCAAAAAGCTCGTCGGTGTCATCGGATCTGGCAGGCTAGACGGAGGTCTGCTCAGGAACGTTAATGTTGACAGAGGATACGTCAAGGGCTGGATACAAGGCCTTCACTTGACGAAGGGCATCGTTGAAACCGTTGCTATAAGAGGACCTGAGCTCTGCTAAAAGGGCATCGGAGTCGCGATACTCACACACCATAGCCTCCTTCACTTGACGGATCTCCTTCTCCTTATGTTCCAGTACCTTCGTCATCTCCTCCGTCCTCTTGCAATACTCGCCCCTTGCTTCCTCCGCCGTTTTTAGTTTCTTTTCTTGGATCACCTTCCAAGCTCTCAACTGTGTCAGCTCATCGTCCGTCACCTTCGCCTTCTCACGTATATAGTCCAAGGTTGCTTCATGACTCAAGCACCGTCCCATCAGCCCTTTCACCATAAGCATGGCCTGAAAATAGAAAAGAAGTTAGCCATCTACTGAAGTAAAAAATAGAAGCATAGTGGACGGATTGATTACCTGTGTAATGCTGAACAGGCCCATCTCCCCCATGGCTTCAGTGGAGTGGTTGCCTAAGTCCTCGTAGTCATCTTGGGATATGACGGACGATAACTTCTCCAGCACGTGTTTGGGGTCCTCAAGAAGCAAGATAGGCGCTTTCTCTTGTTGGATGGACGAGCCCTTCATGAAGCCTTTCCCGACACCATGCTTTATTGGAGTGACGGTTTTGGCACCCCCAGCCATAAGTCCTAGGACGGGCTCCAAAGGAACCTTAGGCTTCTTTTGAGGACGGTCCCCTTTAGTAGCACTTTCCTTTTTAACGGAAGGCTTGAACCCATTCCCTTAGGGTCCACCTCGACGAAGTCTTTCTTTTTGGTAGCATTTGCTCTTATCAGAGCCCTCCTCTTGGCGTCATCCATCTCTGAAAAAGTAGACGGAGGAAGTTTGTGGTAAAAAATAAAACATATATAAAAAAGGTAGACAGAGGAAGTTACTGGAATTGGATGACAGACTTACATTAACGGACTCTGGCGTTGTATTTCTTGGCTGCAGGTGAAGGCTCTGGTCCATCACAATACCAGTGAATGGTATCAAGTGTGACCAACTTTGCCCAGGTCATTTCCTCCGGCATAGTCTTTTTGAAAATCTTTTCCAAGAAACTGAACTCTTCAAGTTCTACCTGTGGGCGCCAACGGACTAAAAAAAATAAAAAATAAAAAAAGGAAAGAAGATAGACGTCAGAAACTTAGGAAATTCATAAAGATAAAAAAAATCACTAAAGACCTTCATATGTTATGTAACGAGTGTACCAAACTCGTCTATTATGCCCCAAGTCATGTCGACGGGCATATGCTTCATCTCCCCTAGATGACACATCCAATCATCTCCTTCTAGAAAGAAGTAACGGCTCTTCCAGTCCCTATTTGAGTATGGGGTTTCATAGATGACCTTCAAGACAGGGCTCCTAGGGACAAAACTATACATTCCCCTTGACTTATCTATCTCGTCTGGACGGTAACAATGAAGGAACTCCCGCATCGTCAGCCTCCGTTTACCGTTTGACATGGCATCGTACAAAACCTCCATTGCAATGAAAACCCTCCAAGCATTCGAAGAAATCTGGCTGACGGACAAACCCAGATACTTGAGGAGTTTACAATGTAAGGAGTTCAAAGGACACCTAAGGCCTGCCTTGAGCACCTACTCATACACTCCAACACCGTCTACCCCTTCGTAACAACACTTTTCTGACTTATAGGGTAGACGGATGGCGATGTAGTCTGGGATTTGGTAGTGTGCGCTAAGGGTGTTGAAGTGTGGCTCCTTGATGGTGGACGTGAAAGCATTTACCGTCCACTCTAGTAGCATGATGAACTGCCTAAGTCCATCAGCACCCACGACGGATTTAATTCTTTGGTCTTCACCTTCATCAGAACCCTCCTCTGGCTCTACCATCTCCATATCCTCATTTGTTAAGGACGGGGAAGATGTAGATGGACTCCTCTCCTCACTCAAATCGTCTTGGTCTTTGTGACCTAACGGGTATACCTCTTCGTAGTCCACCCCGTCACGGACGACTGACTGATTACTCGACGCACTAGACATTGCCTATAGGTAATGACAAAATCTAAGACTCTGACAAGTGTTGGAACAGGTGATGGGGGAAAAGAATGGTCTAATGTAGCATAGAAAAGTAACAACTTAAATAAGGAATGAAATACAGACGGAGAGAAATGACTTACTGAGCTAAGGAGTGGACGAATGAAGGCATTTACAATGGTTGCAGGAACTAGATGGACTGGTTTCTGACAGATACGACAATCACGCTCTGACAATGTGTTTCTTTGTAAAATAGAGAAATGAGAAAAGAAGGGGGTGATATTTATAAGAAGGAGTGCACGGAAGCCGAAGCAACATTTCGATCCGAGACAAAAGCCAGTAGAAGGGCGACACATGTCGATAAGTAATAAATGTGCTTCTGACAACCTATCAAGGTGCAAGTACAAGTCAAGGATTTTTAACCCGTCATCCCAATCTTAGACCATCACCCCAAGGGCCCTTGTTATCGTAGATGATAGACCCATGGGGTGAATAGGGCAACTGAAGAGGAAAAATTATACACTTGACAGCTTATATGACGGATCCACTTAGATCGCCCTTGCCAGACAGCATCATCACTCTTACTCTTAAATATTAGTAGATCCAGTTAATAAAATTCTTTTGGTAGGATTTTGATATGAGAGTAGAGAACATTCGTTCTAGTAATATTGAATAATTTCTCTACTTATAAAGGAGGATATCTAGCAAGTTTGACATGAAAAAATTGGATGTCATACTCATGTCCCAAATTCCTTCCATTCTTGTGATTACATGTAACATGTTTAAAAAAGTAGTAAAGATTACTATAGGCCTTAACATTTTGTAATTATTAAGAAGGATGTTTCAGTATTTACCCTTTATATGGGAGGAAGAGGAAGAAGAGTTGCTTCCAAAGTATTGAATAATTATCCACTTCATGAATTATTTCGTAGAGTCGTATAGTATGCACATAAGAGAATCTAAAGTCTGCTGTTTCTAGCTAGTCAACTAGACTTCTAAAAGTATGGTGATACCAATGCCTAACGTAAAACCTGCCTAGCCAGAGTCCATGGTGAGTTCGACTCTAGTCCCTCAAGATCTGATAGCAAATTATTGCTAGTTGTGTAACGGAAAGATTTTTTTTTTTTTTTTTTTTTTTTTGCACCAAGTAATTTGGTATTAATTAGAGGAAACCATACAATATATGCTAATATATTTTGATTTAGCAAATTTGACTATCATATTATCATATTATATGCAATGGGAAAATTAAAGAATATAAAGTTATTTCAAAGGAGTTAATATACAAAACTCACCAATGGTTTGGTCCAAATTGTTTTGAAAAATGTCACTTTATCCATCTGAGGTTACCTCCGTTAGACTTTCATAACTCACTTCTCAATTTGCACCATCAAAAACACTAAAAAAAATAAAATAAAATAAAAAATAAATGGCCAAACAAGATCAAAAAGAGGTATTGGTAAAAAATGTAGAAGAATAACAAAAAGAATTAAACCCACGTACGCTAGATTTAATTCTAAATATCTGTATTATCATCCACAAACACATGAGAGATGCTCTCTGTGACCATCCTTCTATGAGGTGAGGCAATGCTAATGGTTGATGGAGAGAAGTTGATACAACCACGGCTATGGTTTCATGGGTCTTGGCTTCGTGGGTACGGCCTTCGAGTTTGAATGGGGGTTCTATATTTTTGGAAGAGATGGGTTTGGTGGAATTTTGTTTTATGGGTTCTGCTTGGCTATGGGATTATGCAAATAAGGTGTTTGGGTTTTTGTTGAGGTTGTGGTTTGTTCTTAGTTGATTTTTAGAGTTTAGCTCTGGGTTTTTGTAGGTAAGGTGTTTGATTTTTGGAAGTTGTTGCTTGGGTTCTGCTTGGTTGTAAGTTTCTCCTCCTCTTTTATGTTCTGCCTTTATTTCTTTGTGTAAAATGTTAACTCATATTTTTTAGGACTCTTTTGCTTTTGCAATGCATTGATGGATTTTTTTTTTTTTTTTGCAAAGTATTTAATTAACATGGAGCAGTATGTTTTATATTGCAGAGAGAGAGATGGAAGATTATTACAAAATGAAGAAAGAGGCAATTGCAAGTATTGTGCAAGAAACATGGCTTACCTGAGAATTTGACAAATCGTCAAATGATTGATTCCCTTATTTCTTTTCCTTTGATACTTTCATTAACATAAGACCATGGTCCAAGGCAAATAAACCAGGTTTAACATTACAAAATGGGTTTAACTTACCTCAGTACTTTTTTAAAAAGGAATCTCCTTTTGTTTTAATGAGAAACTGCCACATCACCCACTAACTAAATAAAATGTGAAAATTAAAACCCACTACCACTTACTATTTTATATTTAAAATAAAATGACATATCTAGTAAAAAAAGTACTGGAATTAAACCAAACCCTTACAAAATTGCTAGTTGAGTCCAACTGTGGTGAATTAGCATCATAGTAGCAATAGAGGTCATATTAACGACATCATTTAAAATTTGTTTTGGAACAACAATGAACTAGAAGGTCATTCCTTATAAAGGAGTAATATTGAATAATTTCTCTACTTATAAAGGAGGATATCTAACAAGTTTGACATGAAAAAATTGGATGTCATATTCGTGTCCCAAATTCCTTCCATTCTTGTGATTACGAGTAACAAGTTTAAAAAATTAGTAAAGATTACTATAGGCCGTAACATTTTGTAATTATTGAGTAGGATCTTTTAGTATTTACCCTTTATATGGGAGGAAGAGGAAGAAGAGTTGCTTCCAAAGTATTGAATAATTATCCACTACAAGAATTATTCCGTAGAGTCGTATAGTACGCACATAAGAGAATCTAGAGTCTGCTATTTCTAGCTTGTCAACCAGACTTCTAACGGTATGGTGATACCAATGCCTAACGTAAAACCTGCCAAGCTAGAGTCCATGGTGAGTTCTACTCTGGTCCCTCGAGATCCGATAGCAAATTACTGCTAGTTGTGTAATGGAAAGTTTTTTTTTTTTTTTTTTTGCACCAAGTAATTTGGTATTAATTAGAGGAAACCATACAATATATGTTAATATATTTTGATTTAGCAAATTTTACTATCATATTATCATATTATATGCAATGGGAAAATTAAAGTGAAAGCTCAAAAATGTATTGAAAATAAAAGAGCTGTTTTGACCCTCAAATTAAAGTTATGGCTCGATTGATTTTACACTAGCTTAAAACTAAGTAAGGAATACTGTAAATGCAAGCGGATAAACAAACAAGCTACTCTAATCCATAATCAAAGCAACACAACAGTAAAATGGAATGTAAAAGAGTAGGGAAGAAAGATGCAAACACAAGATAACATACTAATGTGTTATTGAAGAGGAAACCGAAAAACTCAGTGAAAAAACTCTCCGCCACCCTCCAAGCAGAAATCGATCCACTAGAAAGTCATTTGGGATACATGGATTAGCAAGAGACCCTCCAAGCCTAATCTACTCGTTGTACCTAAGTCCTCCAAACACCTACTCCAACAAGACTTCTCAAAACCGTGTCTTGTCTAGCTCTTTGGATCCTACAACAATCTCTATGTTGCATCTGCCATCCTTGGCATCTTCCAATACTTCCCAACAGCACCAAAACTTCACTGGACACTCTGAAAGGGTATGGTAAGTGTTTGGGCTATCAACCTCTCAATGGTATGAAAATGGAAAGGTAGGAGTTGAGAAACTTTCACAAGCAAATGTGTAGAAGATTGTGGGTATAACAATCTCTAACTCTCAAGGTATTTGGCTAGGGTTTTCTCTCAGAGGCACTCCTCAACATTTGTGGATAATGTGGGTATAAATAGTGTAGGCATAGAAAGTGTGTATCAGAATGGACAGTCTAGAAAAACAAAGTGTCTTGCGAGAAGACCTTACCTGTAAGATACTCGCGAAACACAATTGTCTCCATCCTGTCCTGACTCTTCGCATTCCAGCATATGCAAGTCACATGAGTCACTTCATGGGATACTTAGTCGCGAGATACCTACGAAAACTCTTTAGTCTTCAATTGCTTAAGTCTTCACACTCTCTCTCTATCACACAACCCTTACAATCAAATCTCACAATAAATATAAAGTACAAAAGACTGAATGTGTAAGGTTGAATTTAATCAACTATCTTGTTGGCTTTATTCCGTGCCAAATTTGCTTGTAATTTAGCAATCAGTAACCCTGTATTTAGGTGGGAATCATGTAAGGGTAGTGAGCAAGAGAATGTGAAGAAATACTCAAGATTGTGCAAAGATGCAGAGACTCGCGACTGGCAAGCTACCAACTACAGCACACAAGTGAAGCATGAAAAGAAGATGAACAGTCACGCCAGCTAGAGCACTACAAGACAAAAAGTCCAGCCTGTCATTCTGTTATCTCGCAACTTGAACTCGCGATTCAGTCAAGTCACGAGGTCAAGCCACCAACCAACTCTATTTTGAAAAACCTAACTCTTCGCATTCCATACTCATCCTAGTATAAATACTCCTTATACCCACGAAATGTAGAGAGATTTCAAAGAGAATTTTGAGAGAGAAACCTTAGAGAAAATCAAGATTGATTCATCCACAATCTTCAAAAAGAGACTCTTCAAATTCCTCTACTCTCACCCTCTCCATTGTTACATCCTTGAGAGGTTCTTACCCAAATCCTTTTCTCACCATACCTATATCTGTGAGAAAGCTATTTGGTAATTTGGGAAGCAATTAGAAAGGGACCAATGACTATTGGTTGATACTATGGGCTATAGCGAAATCCGATAAGCTAAAGAAAACAAAGGTTCAGCGCAACCTCGTTGGAGCAAAAAGCTTGGAGGGCTTAGGTACACTGGGTAGATTATGCTTGGAGGGTCTTCTACTGTTCATGTATCCCAACTTTATTCTTTAGTGGATCATTGACTGCTTGGAGGGCGGTGGAGAGGTTTTATGCTGAGAGTTTCGATTTTCTCTTCGATAACACATTGTTGTGTTGTCCTTGTGTTTGCATTTCTCTTCTCTTAATATTTGCCATTTAATTTCTGCTGTAGATGTGATTTTAATTGATTTAGTTTGTTTATCAATTCTGTTATTAGTTTATGTTCATGTTCTGCACATTTATTGTTTGATAATAAACTTGAATTGGTAATTTGTAATTGGGGGTTTAAACGTTCATAGTGTTTTCAACGCTATTTGAACATTCAATTGGTATTAGAGTAGGTACACTTGTTGTGGTTTAAATATCTAAGTGTGATCCTTAATCCCTTGTGTTATTAGCCATGGATTGTGCTTTGTATACCTCTTTGTATGATTTGGTTAATGATGAATGTAGCATGTCATGTGTTTGTGAAAATGCCTCTATGAGTGTTAATCTTCATGATTGTGATGCTATGTTACATGAATCTTTGGGCGTTGTTGATATTCCAAATGACAAACTCTTAAAGAAAAAGGCTAAGAAGGTTCAAAAGAATTTGAGCTAGATATTTTGTGAAAATAATGATTTGCTTGCTAAGCTCAATGAATCCAACAAATTGGTTGAGAAATATAAGAAACTTACTGAAAATTCTCTTGAAAAGCTAAAAGAGTTTGAATGTTTGAATATGGACTTGGTTGCTAATCTTGTTTTGTCTAACAAACTTGTTGATGAGTTAAAATGTGAAAATGAATCTCTTAAGATGCATGCCAAGTGTTTAACTGCTGAACCTATTGCTAAAAATGATAAAAATACTTGTTGCAATCATGTTGTGGTACCCGATTTTGTGCTTATTGTGTATTCTACCTCAAAGGACAAATTGGTGTACATTCCTCTACATAAAAGAAATCAAAAAGTGGAAAGAAAGGTTGTTAAGTTAAAGCCTCTGTTTAAATCTCAACCTAAGGCTTTGGATGAATCTAACTTTGTTCCAACTTGCCACCATTGTAATGTGATTGGTCATATAAGACCTCAACGTTATAAGTTGAAGAGAGAACAAAACCATGTTGTTAGATCCCTTCCCAAAAAGCCTAGTGGACCTAAACACACTGTTTGTCACCATTGTGGTGCCTTTAGTCATCTAAGACCTCAATGCTCTAAGTTTCATGCATTTAAAAGAATCAAAAGAAAAGAGAAACTTAAGCTTTTTGAAAGTTGTGCTAAAAAGGGTAAATCGGTTTTGAGTGAAAATAGCATGTTGTTAAAGAAAGTGTTTAATGCCCTTAACTCCTTGTTTATGTGCATCTCTGGTTCTCATTCTTCCAACCCTCATCTCACTTCTCATAAGACACTCATTCCAAACAATAATTCCGTTTGGATGAGGAAGGACTCCTATGGTTAAGCTTGTACTTTTTTGGTCCTTGATCTAATTCTTTGGATCTTTGTAGGACCCTTCATGCATTAAATGTCATATCTTCATGCATTTTGTGTATCTTGCATTTATTTGTATGCATTGTTTTATTTTTTATCTTACTTTTATATTTCAGTTTTGTGTGAGTAAAAAATCCAAAATCACATAAAAATTGAAAATTTTAAAAAGTTTGATCGTATATGTTTGAGCACATATCACATATGAGTTTTGCCTTATACTTCCGTACAAATGACTTTGTGCATTTACAAGCTTAGCTTGTTCTTTATACACTTATGTCTCTGTGGGAAAAATCTTGACATCTTTGTGTAATTGTTGTAAATCAATCTTCAAATTTATCATGAATGATTAATCAATAGTTATGTTGGTTTTGATACATGCGTAGATTTATGCCTATATATCTTCTTACTCTTTTTTTTTTTTTTTTTTTTTTGCTTAAAGAGCTCAACAAATTTAAATCTCAAAATGAAAAGAGATAATAAGCTACAAAAGCCGTCGCACATACTAGTATTTGACTAAAAAAAAGAGAAAGCAATTTTTAATGAAAATGTATGATTCCCAAAAGCCAAAGGCTTGTTCATCAAATTGAAATATCAAAAATTTCAGACATCAATCTCAAAAGGAGATGTAAAGATCAAAAATGATCAAATATTATGAATTGTAAAGAAGCCAAATGAAAAGCTTCAAAGATATGTAATCATTTTCTTGTGGGGAGTCATATATGTTCATTTCTATAAATGAGATAAACCACTTGGCTTAGTACCAGTTGTGTGTGACTTGATTGAATTGATCATTGAAACTTCACTCTAGACTAAGTACTATTCCACATTTGATACACACACACAACACACATGCCTAATGTTCAATGAATGTCTTATTCATTTGTTCAATTGTACTTGTTTAAATGTGATGTAATGTGTGTGTGCTTAACTTTATATGGATCAAACCAAAAAGATTTTTGATCTTTTTATATATATTTGGAAGTGATTTTTATCACTCTTTGTGTACATGTTTAGTGCTTACTTTTTTTATCATTGTTTTTAACATGTTTTGTGTTGAAAAACAAGTATCTGAGTTTTTCGTAACTCACTCGCGACTCACTCATGACTCGCCAATCCCACAACACAAGTCGCTAATTCATCCAGAAGGTTTTGCTGACTCACTTGCGACTCGCGAAAATTTTGGCTACTAAACTTCGCGACTCGCCCAATTACGAAATACCCAAAAACAGCTTTTTAAAGTTTTTCGTGGGAAACCTGTTTTAAACCTCTCTCATCCTCTCTTAAACCCCTCTTTCAATATTTTTACATCAAAACTCAACCAATTTGAATGGTTTTTCATTCCATTAACATCTCTAAGGTAATTTTAAACTCTTTCCATTGATTTGGATCCCTAGATTATGTTTTGGAGAGTTTTGTACTCGTGGTTGGAATTTTCATCATATGGGTTGGGGAAACATAATTTTTGTCAAATTTTTGTATGGAATTAGTTTCATTTGATGATTTGCTTTAGTTGTGAGCCCCTTGTGGCAAAAATATCATGTATTAAGGGTGGATTTCATGATGTTCATGCATTGTTTTACATTGTTGTTCGTAATGTGCATGCTAGGTGTTTGATAAAATGCCTCTTAGGCTTTTTCTCGCTTGTTTGGACTCCGATGAGTACCAAACTTTGGGGTTTTTCATGTTTCCTCATTAGGAACATGTTTGGTTCATTAGTTGTGTATTTTACACACTTTGCTACCCTTGTCATGCATTGGTCTATACCTTGTTTCTTCATTCTAGCATGTCATATTTATCTTATGCTTTGTAGCATTTTATTTTGTCTTATGTTTGAGCTTCTTTTTCTCATTCATCTTGCACCCCTCATGCATCATTATCCTTGTTTATTCCTTCATCTCTTGCCCGAATTTCTCCTTGGCCCTTTGTCTATTCATGTCAAAAAGGGGGAGAGTATACTCTAGAGTAGTATATCGGAGAGTTTTGTCATTTCTATGACTCTTATGCACGTGTAAAGGGAGTGATATTCCATAGGGGAGATGCATATACCAAGAGGGAGAAGATATTGTGTTAACAAGAAAACTTTATTTTGTTTATGTGTTAGACTTGCATACATCCTTATGCTATTGTGCCTCATTGAATGCATGTTCGGATGATCATTTTCTTTGCTATGTGATCATTATAGTCATTTCTATATGACTTTTTTGGTGTTTGATCAAGTTGCTCACATATTTCGCATCATGTTTACTTAATCACAATTTACTTGTTATATTATACTTGTCAATTTATTACTTGCTTTACCTTGAGGGTTTAATGTGTTTTGTGCAAGTGTTTCAGATTACAGGTACATATGTTCCAAGTTCATCACAGTTCTTATAATTCATGATAGGGAGAGTGATATGATAAGGGAAGTACTTTATAATTTTTACCTGTTGCTTTTGTAAGCTTTTAAGGTTTATATACCCATGCTTTGTAGCTTTAGTACTTGATGTTAAATGTCAAGCATTTTCTTTAAGTACATCACTCTTGCACCCTTTGTTGGATTTTTATCCTTAATGCAATTACCTTGAGTTATTACATTGGTTCAGTGTTGGACATGCAAATGATACTTTGCAATTGAGTTTATTAGCTTGCATGTCTAAATGTTCATTCCTTGTTTGAATGAGCATTGTGATCACTATTTATAGTGATTGTTTGTTTTTGGTCAAGTCTTGGTTTATTACTTATTTCCATTTTGCTTGATCGCATTGTACTTACTCCATATACATTACAAGTTTTCTGTATACAATGATCATATTGTGTTGTTGTGTTTCAGGAGATACTTGTTTTTATGGTTCAAGAGCTTCTTAGATCCTAGAGTTAGGTGTAAGTGAGTTTTGATCAACTGTTCCCAACTCACACATTAAGTTTAGAGTTTGTTATAGGGTTTTGTCACGGAATAGCCAAAGGGGAAGATTGTAAGGTTGAATTTAATCAACCATCTTGTTAGTTTTATTCCATGCCAAATTTACTTGTAATTTAGCAATTCTTAACCCTGTATTTAGGTGGAAATCATGTAAGAGTAGTAAGTGAGAGAATATGAAGAAATGCTCAAGATTGTGCAAGGATGTAGAGACTCGCGGCTGGGACTTGTAAGTGACTCGGGACTACCAAGCCATCAACTGCAACACATGAGTGAAGCGTGCAGAAAAACTAAATGGTCACACCAGCTGGAGCACTACAGGACAAAAAGTCCAACCTAGTCATTCTGTTATCTTACAACTTGAACTCACAACTCAATCAAGTCGCAAGGCCAAGCCACTAACCAGCTCTGTTTTGAAAAACCTGACTCTTCACATTCCATACTCACCCTAGTATAAATACCCCTTATACCCACGAAATGTATAGAGCTTCCAGAGAGAATTTTGAGAGAGAAACCCTAGAGAAAAACAAGATTTATTCATCCATAATCTTCACATAAAGACTTTTCAAATTCCTCTACTCTCACCCTCTTCATTGTTACATCCTTAAGAGGTTCTTATCCAAATCCTTTTCTCACCATAACCATATCTGTGAGAAGGCAATTTGGTGCTTTAGGAAGCAGTTAGGAAGGGGCCAATGACTATTGGTTGATGCTATGGGCTATAACAAAATCCAGTAAGCTAAAAAAGACAAATATTCGGCGCAACCTCATTGGAGCAAAAAGCTTGGAGGGCTTAGGTACATTGAGTAGATTAGGCTTGGAGGGTCTTTTGTTGTTCATGTATTCCAACTTCATTCTTTAGTGGATTATTGACCACTTAAAGGAAGGCGGAAAGGTTTTACGCTGAGAGCTTTGGTTTCCTTTCTGATAACACATTGTTGTGTTGTCCTTGTGTTTGCATTTCTCT
The DNA here is from genome assembly GCA_030445155.1 of Quercus variabilis. Lineage (NCBI taxonomy): Eukaryota > Viridiplantae > Streptophyta > Magnoliopsida > Fagales > Fagaceae > Quercus > Quercus variabilis. The sequence continues at coordinate 12,560,177 of CP129451.1, forward strand.
TCTCTTAATCTTTGTCATTTAATTTTTGCTATGGATGTGATTTTAATTGGTTTAGTTTGTTTATCAATTCTGTTATTAGCTTATGTTCATATTCCGTACATTTATTGTTTGATAATAAGTTTGAATTGGTAATTTGTAATTGGGGGTCTAAACGTTCATAGTGTTTTCAACGCTATTTGAACATTCAGAATGAAATTACAATCAAATTTGGCATGGAATATAAGCCAACAAAACACATAGTTGTAAATAACAACTTTACATAAAGAATATAAAGTATTTCAAAGGAGTTCATATACTAAACTCACCTATGGTTTTGGCCCAAATTGTTTTGAAAAATTTCACTTTATCCATTTGAGGTTACTTATGTTAGGATTTCGAAACTCGCCTCTCAATTTGCACCATCAAAACACTAAAAAAAAATAATAAAAAAAAATAAAAGGCCAAACAAGATCAAAAAGAGGTATTGGAAAAAAAATGTAGAAGAATAACAAAAAGAATTAAACCCACGTACGCTAGATTTAATTCTAAATATCTGTATTATCATCCACAAACACATGAGAGATGCTCTTTGCGACCATCCTTCTATGAGGTGAGGCAACACTAATGGTTGATGGAGAGAAGTTGATCCAACCACGACTATGGCTTCATGGGTCTTGGCTTGGTGGGTTCGGCCTTCGAGTTTGAACGGGGGTTCTGTATTTTTGGAAGAGATGGGTTTGGTGGGATTTTATTTTCTGGGGTCTGCTTGGCTGTGGGATTATGCAGGTAAGGTGTTTGGGTTTTTGTTGAGGTTGTGGTTTGTTCCTAGTTGATTTTTAGAGTTTAGCTCTGGGTTTGTGCAGGTAAGGTGTTTGATTTTCGAAAGCTGTGGCTTGGGTTCTGCTTGGTTGTAAGTTTCTCCTCCTCTTTTATGTTCTGTCTTTATTTCTTTGTGTAAAATGTTAACTCATATTTTTTAGGACTCTTTTGCTTTTGCAATGCATTGATGGATGTTTTTTATTTTTATTTTTTTTGCAAAGTATTTAATTAACATGGAGAAGTATATTTTATATTGCAGTGAGAGAGATGGAAGATTATTACAAAATGAAGAAAGAAGCAATTGCAAGTATTGTGCAAGAAACATGGCTTACCTAAGAATTTGACAAATCTTCAAATGACTAATTCCCTTATTTCTTTTCCTTTGATACTTTCATTAACATAAGACCATGGTCCAAGGCAAATAAACCAGGTTTAACATTACAAAATGGGTCTAGCTTACCTCAGTACTTTTTTAAAAATGAATCTCCTTTTGCTTTAATGAAAGACTGCCACATCACTCACTAACTAAATAAAATGTGAAAATTAAAACTCACTACCACTTGCTATTTTATATTTAAAATAAAAGAACATATCCAATAAAAAAAGTACTGGAATTAAACCAAACCCTTACAAAATTGTTGGTTGAGTCCAACTGTGGTGAATTAGCATCGTATTAGCAATAGAGGTCATATTAACAACATCATTTAAAATTAGTTTTTGAACAACAATGAACTAGAAGGTCATTCCTTACTATTGGAGAAAAAGATCAGTTGACATAGCTTTATCACTCCAATGGGGATGCTTCTTCTTGTTGCAAATTTATTCCAGGTTCTTGCTTCCAGTGCAAAGGTGCTTCTCAATCAATCTTAACCCAATATGTGAAAGAAAATACTTAATTTATTAGAGTGTGTGTTTATTATGAATGCAATTTCACCCAAAAGAAAAATCGGCATCTCCTTTTTTTTAGCCAATTTTCTTAATTTTTACAAAGCCCACACTTTTTTTTTCTCTTATTTTTTATTTTATTTTTTATGTTTTGGAAGGAAAGAGACATAAAATGAATGCAAAAATACACATTTACCCTTGTTTTTAATAGAGGTAGGTAACGGGAGACAAACGGAGCTTACCATAGATGGATAAATTGACACTTTTTAAACCACAGGTAGACAAAGTAATTTCGGGCCAAACCACAGGTGAGTTTACTATAATTGCCCCTATTTCAAATTATTATCACTCAGGAAACTTTTCTGCAAAGTATTATAATAAAAACACACACACACACACACACATTTATAAAGAAGGAAATAAGCAATATCCTTGTAACCTAATAGTACTTCTCCTTGCAAAGGCAAAGGTCTAAGACAACCCGTTGTGCATTAAGAATTTGTAGGGATTTTTTTCTCACTTTGTATAAGGTCAAACAGTGCAAGGAGTAGCTGCAACAGCTGAAGCCTTATCACATAACCAAACCTAAAAATGTAATGGTCTCTCATGGGCTTGCAAGTAGGGTTGTCCATGGGTCAAGTTTGTGCCCATCCCAGACTCTTCCCAAAAAATTCGAGAGGATGAAAATGGAACCCAAAACTGACCTAGAAGACTCGCCGAATTGGCCGGTTCTAGTCTCACTGGGTGTTAGGTTGTATCAGTCAGTTTCAAGTTTTGTTACCAGGGCTAAGATTTAACTATATCTATCAAAATTTGGTCTAGATTTCATCAGATAATGAAGATATCTCATCGGATGTTAAAGGATTCGGACTAGATCTCGACGAGATATTGCCAAATCTAGTCTAAAATTTTTGAAAAATCGTCAGAAGAATTGATGTTATCGAGAGGGTTAGGTTTCATAGGTTTTAAAAGGGACCTATAATCGACTAGACAGGGTTAGGTTTAAGGAGGCTGGGACCCACGTTCGACCGTTGAAGCAGTCAGATTGGGTGGCAGCGGGTCGGGTTGGGCGAACACCCCTACTTGCAAACATTCCAAGGCTATTTGCAAGGCAAATCAAGTAAACCAAAGCATGTTAACAAAATAATGTTTTATGCACTCTGAACCAACTCCCCAATATCTTCCCTAAGAAAAATTTCACATGGATTTGGTCCGTGAAATTGGATAATTTATATGTATGTGTAATATGTATGAAAATAGATCCATAAAGCACAAAAATGTATTATCAATAATAAGGAGCGCTAAAGAAGATCCTTGTAAATAAATATATCGACCCACAATTATTCTCTGGTTGAATGTGACTTTGATGTCAATTGAATTTCCACAAACAGGAATATTGAAGAATAGTATGCAAATCTCATCTCATGAAAGGAAAAGTTTTTTTTTTCAAACTAAGATTTCGAGTAAATTGCAAACCATTATCTTTATTTTTATTTTATTTTTATTTTGGATAATTCAATAGTTGCAATGGAGAACTGGGATTTGAACCCAAGACAACTTCATTGTAAATGTCAAGAAGTTATGTAAACTTGTCACCACCCACATATTTATTGTTCCCAATCATGTTGCTTGACATTCTCATTGTGTTTTATTTGATATAAGTAGAATCCATCCTCTTGTGCCGTCCAAATACAGTGGTCCCCACCACAATCTAAGCGATGATCAGGATCTCCATTAAACACAACAAAAGCAGCATGGAAGTTCTCATATGAAAAATAGCAATAGAAAAGAGTTGTGTCTCGAATGGTTAGGTGAAATGAGAATTCCCACTCTTCTTTGAACTGAAGAGTTTTAAGGCCTAAATCATCATCTCCAGATTTACAATGGTAGTTAAGGGGTTTGTTGTTGAGGTTGTCGACAATTCTTACATAGTGCTTTCTAAGTTCCTAGGGTACCAACGTAAAAGAACTACTTAGGCAAAAGCCAAAGAGAAGGACAAGCACAAAACAATAAAACTGAGATATTATCCTTTGTTCCATTTCGTTGGTGCTTAGAAAAGATATTTGGTTGCATTTGATATGTATATTTCTTCTACTTTTATATTTGAAGTTATCAAGTTGTAGGTACCCAAAGGTTGTTCAAATTCTTTCCCCCATGTATTAAATGCACACTATCTTTTTTATGGGAAATTGTGTGAAGTTTATGGGAGACATTTATTGTCAATGTGTGTTTGGGAGAAACTAACTTTCCTATTGACCAAACAATAAATACCTTTATTCTACAACCAATTCGAAAAGTTGGGAAAATAAAGGTCATGATTGTGGAATGAGAGAGAGAAGTACAAACACAATAAAATAGAAATGTATAAGCATTTAAATCTTTATTGGAATAGAAAATGAAAAGTTGTAAGAGTAAGAGATGTCATTTAAGGTTTTTTTTTTTTTTTTACCATGGTTTTTAGACCCGGACTGTTCAAAGAACTAGAGAAAGGAGGGTTACAAGGTTTTTAAGGTCGAATCAAGGTTCAACTGAGATCAAACTATGATAACGTCAAAATTAATTTAATATTAATTAAAATACAAATAAATGTATTAAATGTGTAAAAATATGAAAATTTACCCTTAAAAAAATGTAAATCAATTTAAACAACTTTCAAATGAATTTTTGTTATTTTTATAAAGTGAATAGAAAATAATAATATACAAACAAGATTTAAAAAATTTTGTTTATTAATCTTTTCAATAAAATAATTTTTAAAATAAATTTACGAATTTCATATTCACATTTATTGATGTAAAAGCATGATTCTTGAACACAAATCAATTTAGAAAATACTATTAAGTAAATAGTGATAAAATTAAATGCAAAACTATTAATCTTGTAAAATTAAAATAAATAAAATATAAATTTCATGGATGACACAAGAAAGCCAACCAGCTCAACTGGTAGTGCACTGGACAAAGGTCTTAAATGCGTGGAGAGAGTTTATGGAGAGAAAGTTATTGTCTTCAATAATAGGTAACCCAAATGACAATGATAATAGGAATAGAAAAAAAAAAGATGCCAGAAAAGATATTTAACTAATAACTAATACAGAGGTGCTACGTCTACAACATTTTCACAACAAATCATATGTGGTAAGTTATTATTGGTTCTAATTTGAATTCACAACTAAAATTACTTTTTTACCCAACCATAACAAAAACAAACAACAACCTATGATTAGTTGTAAAAATATTGTGGACATAGCATTTCTCTAGCTAATAACTTCTTCTCTTTTTTTCACCACTTTAGCTACCAAAAAAATTATGAGTACAAATTTATTGTCTTAAAACCATTATGGGATAAATTTATTGCCCTAATAATTGGCTTTATTAAGAAGTAATGACTATTATCATCTTCGTCATTAGGTTGCTTAGACGAGAATGAAAAGTTATGAAGAGAAATTTATTGTCTTAAAATATTTATATGAGAAATTAATTCCTCTCATATGGGCTCTATTAGAAAATAATAGGTAATAACTCACATGAAAATAAGAAGAAATAGAGGAGTTCTATCACATATTGTTATCTTATGATTTGTCAAAAGGACACGTGTCATGGTTGTACGCATCCCTATATATTTACGGGAAAAATACTCATACACCCCCTGAACTTTGAACTAGTGGCCAAAACACCCCCATGAACTTTTATATTAGTTAATTTACTCCTTAAACTTTACACTGCTGCCAAATCAGTACTTCAGTTAATCTTTCGTTAATGTACTAATGGAATAGTCACGTGAGAGTCATGTGTACTTTAAAATAAAATAAAATAAAATAAACAAACTCATCAATACCTTGAAATTGAATCCCAATGGAGAAAGAAGAAAAACATTGGTCTAACCGACACATAGCTGAGTGAAAGAGACGGTAGAACCATAACCACCACGATGTCCAAAGCTTTATCCTGCTGTTGTCTTGTCGTCTCACAGAAACCTCAATCAAAAAATTAAATCAAACCCAATACAAAAACTAGCAAGTGAATCTATGTGTGTCTGTATATATATATATATATATATATATTCACCTAAAGATCCATCTTTCCAAAAGCTACACCTTATTACGGATAGGAGTTTAGATTTAGTGGTTGTAATTGAGTTAGCCAATGGATTGATGAGGGCAAATAGACTGAGAGTGAGTTTGGATAGCGAATTTTCCAACATTTTCAGCGTTTACGTTTTTGGCTAGGTCTCATGGAACTGTTCATGACCCAACCAAAAACACAAAAACGTGCATACCAATGCCTTTTAGGGTCCCACAGCACTATTCACATAATTAAAAATTATTTTGTTACGGTGTTTTCTGAAATAAGTTTTCAAGTTTCAGCAAATAAGTGGTATCCAAACACACCCTAAAAGAAATAAGAACTTACGCCGTTGTTTGGATTTGCAATAACAACGATGTCAAAATTCACGAACAGAAGAGAATAGAGCCAGACACAACAAATGGTTCAAACCCCATATGGAATCACAACTTCAGGTTCAACAATATCAACATCACCAATGCCCAGGAGAACGGCCATGCTCTGGTTATCAAGGTCGATTCAAAGTGAACACTGAAGGATAAATAAATCAGCTTAGTTTGTATGCTTAGTCCCACCGTGCCGTTCTACAACCACCATTGTCACCGCCTCTCACCTCTAGTATTTTTTCTTTCTTTCTTTCTTTCTTTCTAATGCAATTTTGTTACCATTTCTCTCACTCTCCTATCTACCGGACAAACCAAGGTTTTTCTTCTTTCTCCATTGGGTCTCAATTTCATGGTATTGATGAGTTTGTTTTTTAAAGTACACGTGAGAGTCACATGACTATTCCATTAGTACATTAATGGGAGATTAACTAGAGTATTGTTTTGGCAACATTATAAAGTTTAAAGAGTAAATTGGCCAATACAAAAGTTCAAAGAGTGTTTTGGCCACTAGTCCAAAGTTCAAGGGGTCAATGGAGCATTTTTTTTCCTACATTTACTCTATAGGTAATAGGTACAAGTAAAGGTGGCAAAATCTAACAAGACTCATGAACGAGACACGGAGTTAACAAGATATGAATTGAGTTAACACAACTAACACGTTTAATAAACGTGTCATATTCGTGTCCAACCCACAAAACCTATTTGGCCCGTCTGACCCATTTAATCAAATGTCATTTTACCAATATATTCTTCAAAACCCTAGGTATATAAACTTATTGGTTATTCTGGTTTATTTTCTTTGACATATTGTAAATGATTATTTGTAATATTGAGTGTTTTAGTTTTGAAAGATTATTTATGATGTAGTTATTCGTTATTTTTGATTTTTTTTATTTTTTTATTTTTTTTGTAGTTTAGATCAATTGGGTTAATACTTTTTTTTTTTTTTTTTTGCTTTGATAAAATATGATAAACAAGTCAACATAATTGACCAGTTTAATAAACAGGTCATTGTAAGATTAAGAAATCTTGACTCGCTTAATAAACTTGTTGGGTTAGTGTTGACTTATATAGTCAAAAAATCATAATTAACACGACACGATCCAACACGCAAACACGAATTGTCTTCCCTAAATACAAGAGTCTTCCATTTCTCTTGGGAGATATCTCTCTCTCGCTCTTCTACTTGATATCAACTATCATCCTTCAATGCGCCTTTACAACATTTTCATAAACAAATCTTGTCTCCTGTCTCTAAGTACAGCATACTTCTTTAAATTATCCAATATAAATAATTAGATTGCTGCAATCAGCTAGCCAGCAACATCACTTTTGTTTTCTCTCTCTTTTCTTTTAATTCGGATGGCCCAAGAACTGAATCTTAAACTCAAGAAGCCATTTAATGCCATTTAACAGAAAAGATCACGTCTCCAGAATGAAGAAGAAGACAAAGTGAAATGAAATACACAAGCCAGCTATCATGAACATAATTACACTCAATACTGTATTATAAGATAAGGGTCCGTAGGCATAGCAATATAGCATGCTGTATGACTATCTGTTTGATTTTCCTTTGACCCGTCGACAAATTGACAATGCAGGGACTGCTCAGTTGACCAAAAGTTGAACGAATGCTTAGGTGCAGTATTATTGACCCACAGACTGCTCGTTTAACCAAGACGGAGAAGCAGTTTTTGCAGCCTAAAGTTTGTGTTCAGACAAGCTGCGCACCTCTGTAAAGCTCTGTATTATAGTATGTTTTTATAGCAGCAATATCTTCCTTGGCTGCCCTAGTGTCCACAATTTTGGTCTTTCTTCTTTTTATCTTCCCCATTCTCTGGGCCTCGGACTGAGGAGGTAAAAATTGTTTCTTGTCTTATATCTTCTTCCTATCATAACTTTGTTCCAATCAGAACAGAAATGAATAAGTATGTGCAACATCACATCATTAATCTACCCAAATTAGCTCAAATAATCTTCTTGGTGTCCAAATGCATAAAATGATTCTCATTCAAATTTGTGCCTCACATATATAGTCAAATAGAGGAAAAAAAGGAAATAGCAAATCAAACTATTTCAATATATACCTGAGATATTTGGAACTCTTAAATCAACTCTGGCAAACCATGAAAACGATTTTTGTTTTTGCAGTTAGATGTATTAGTATTCCATCTAATGCTTCATCCATTTAAAGTGCGAGTCATATATCCTTTTCTAAGTAAAGAGAGGTCAATTTGTTTCTAGATGAGATCTCCTCCATAGTAATTGTCATGCCAAGGCATAAAATATCGAGCTTATCAAGTTTTCTTTCTTTTTATTTTTTATTTTAATTTTAAGTTACACATGCAAGTAGTGAGCTTTAAACTTGCGACACCCTCCACCCACACTTGTGAGAGGAGGAAATGTCATTTGAAATATGGCACCTTGGCAAGCTTACCAAGTTTTCTTTATAAACTTTTGAAGAAAAAAAAAATAGTAGTAAATTGGTTCTTTTGTTGGGACTTTCGACATAAACCACTTTCATTATGTTGAATATTGACTCAAATTCCTAATTATTTTTTGTTTGGGTTTCCTAGACGTAGAAGGAAAGGGTTTTTCCTTGGTGTTGAAAAAATCATTTACTTGGTGTGGAAGACATTGAGTCTCCTTAACATAAGAGGAAAAAGGTTTTCTTGTTGAAGAAGAAATTGGGTATTCCTTATCCATCAAGGAATAAGATTAGAACCTTATAAATAGGTATTATTGCGAAAAGTTTGGTGGCTTTTGCCCAAGTTTCCTCCCACATGGGAGAGGAGAAGACTCCTAGAAGAACATGAGTGGGCTACTTAGAAGAGTAGTCTGGTAGATTTTTGGGTTCAAAAATTAACCATGATTGTGGGTCGAGAGTTTGTTTGTTTTGTGAGTATGAGAGAGTTATTGGGTGTATTGGATTTGGCACCTTGGAATTGTGAGCGTCGTGAAGTTTGCTAAGAGTCACTCTAATTCATATCATTGATATTGGATATTTTTGGTTAGCATTGCTCATGGACATAGGCAAGGAATTGGCTAAACTATGATAAATATTATTGTCTCTTGTGAATGTTTTACTTTCTTGTTCATGTGAATGTTCTTCCACTAATTCCAAATCATAATAATTGATGTTAAAGCTTCCGCCATCACACAACACATTACAATGACAAAAAATTTCAAAAATTAAGAAAACATGAAATGATCAGAGTGATAGCAAAAATAATAAGATGGAACCAGATAAACAAAACATGTCAAGGATTAAACATTGATTTACAACGAAATTCACAGGGAACTGAAGCCCACTTGGAAAGAAGAAATTGGGTGGAAATTGAAAGAGACTTTGGTCGTTTTTTAAAGACTTCAGTTTTTAATTATTATTTTTTCATTGTAATAGCTAGAACTGTCAAAGAGTTTAAGTGAGAATACAATTATTTCATAATTTTCTTTTCTTCTCTTAAGTTGGATGATTCATAACTATTTATCCGAGTCCACACATCAGGTGTTCATCTCAATTCTCGACTCCATGGGTCAATTTGGGCTGTAGATATGAAAGAAGAAAAGCTTGGGGTGCACGGAAATCTGAAACATTGTGACAGCTGAACCTTTACTAGAACATAGAAATTCTATTTCACAAACAATAAAATGACAGTCCAAGCAAGTGTTTCAGAAATTTGGACAACCAATAAGAAAAATGAGCGGACAAATATATACAAAAATTGTAAAACTCTAGCTAGTGGGCTTACAGCTTCACACACAAAGAAAGAACCAAAAAAAATAAAAAATGAGATAGCCATGAAGAAGCATATATTGAATTTCTAGCCAGTAGATGGAAACATGCAGAAACTTCAGGGCCTTATTGTTAACCAAACAAGAAACAAGACAGGATATAATTTTATTATTATGAGCAAATCAATTGTCACAAACACTATTCCCCCAAATGGTTGAGAATATGAAGCATAAACCAATACCGGGATTCAATGGTAAGTCGGAGATAGAGTTTATTCACCGTAAGATATGCAAAGAATAGATTCTCCAACGAGTGAATCGACAAGCCTAGATAGACCAAGAACAAATAACTCATTTTAGTACTTTAAACATATAAAATATAAAAATAATATAAGATAGTAGATTTTTAGGTGAAAATGGCAATAAAATAATAGTTTTTTTTTAGTGAAAATAATAATTTATGTTGAATCAAAATACACAATTATGAAAACACACACACACTCGGGATCTTTCTTGTTTTGGTATGCACAGTTTGGTCTCAGTTATTCACAAAACAGACTTTACATTTCAAACATAAAGAGAGAGAGAGAGAGAGAGAGAGAGAGATTACTGCACACTGATGGCTGATCTAGAGGCAGCCAGCACTGGTAGTCAGGGGCAGTTCTACAACCAATACAGGCCGTTGAACCCCTTGACCTGGTCAAAAAACAAAAATTACATATAATCTTGTTTAATCCCATCTAAAATAATCTTAAATATGATCATCTTTCGTGCTATTTTAACAATATTATTTTCACAATAATTTTACAATAAATATTAAATAACAAGTTTTAATTGATTTTTATCTAAACCCTAAATTAACAGCACTTTTTACATATCCTTAACAATTTACCACCTTTTTTTCCTTCTTCTTGAGGTAGGAGCCATTCCCTCTTACCCAACCCTGGGTGAGTATTTTTTTCCCCTGAGCAGCGCTGCCGAGTGGACCTCACCCCCTTATTCTAATATTTTCTTCTCTGCTGTTTGCTACCTACAACCCTCTGCTACCTACGACCCTCACCTCCTTTTTTTTATTATTTTCTTCTTTGTTTTTATGCTACCTACGACCCACTGCTACACTGACCATACAAAACATCCGTAAACACACTTATTTCATTTCTTTGGTGCTCAAAAAAGATATGAGAAATGCTATGTCTACAATATTTTTACAATAATTTTACAATAAATCCTAAGTAGCAGATTGTTACTAGTTATTATTGTTGGGGCAAAAAAATAATCTTACTATTAGTTTCAAATTTGAACCAATAATAACTAACCACCTATGATTTGTTGTAAAAATATTGTAAAATTGTTATAGACGTAGCATTTCTCAAAAGATATTAGTTGCCCTTGAAATTCATTTTTTTCCTTCTACTTTTATAGTTGAGGTTATCAAGTTGTAGGTACAGAAAGGTTGTTCAAAATTCAAATTCTTCCACCCCATGTATTAAATGCAAATTAACTTTTTTATGGGAAATGATGTGAAGTTTATGGGAGAAATTTATTTTCAATAAGTGCGTGGGAGAAATTAATCTTCCCATTGACCAAAAAATAAAATACCTTTATTCTACAATCAATATTAGAAAAGTTATAGAAAAAAAAAAGGTCATGATTATGGAATGAGAGACAGAACTACAAACACAATAAAAGAGAAGTGTTTAGGCATTAAAAACTTTATTGGAATAAAAAAAGAAAAGTTGTAAGAGTAAGAGATGTCATCTAAGGTTTTTTTATTTTTACCCCTTTCACATTGGCTACTAAAATGTTTATGGAGAGAAAGTTATGGTATGTTTAGTAACTGTTTTTTTCCCTTATTTTCTGTTTTTAAAAATAATTTTCTATTTTAAGACTAAAAAACTTGTTTAGCAACCCAAAATTAACCCAAAAAAAAATGTTCTTAAAACTCAATTTGTGAAGAAAACTAAAAATATGCAAAAGACTGTTTTCAGTTTCTAATTTTTAGAAGTCAATGAAAATACACATTTAATTTAATAAATCTGTCTCATTTAATAAATTAGCATTAAAGTTCAAATCCTAGTAACAATTAATTTTTTTATTTTTATTTTTTTCTTCAAAAACTATCTTTTCAATTTCAACTGACCAAACATGTTTTTTATTTCAAAAATATAATAAAATTGTTTTTTCTTCATATTTCTGAAAATAAGTTTTTGAATATAGAAAACAAAAATTATTACCAAACATAGCCTTATTGTCTTCAATAAAAGGTAGCCCAAATGACAATGATAATAGGAATAGAAGACAAAAAGATGCCAAAAAAGATATTAAACTAGGGAAATTATGAGTATAAATTTATTGTCTTAAAACCATTACGGAAGAAATTTATTGCCCTAATAATAAGCTTTAATAAGAAGTAATAACTATTATTGTCTTCATTATGAGGCTGCTCAAATGAGAATGAAAGTTTATGAAGAGAAATTTATTGTCTTAAAACATTTAATGAGAAATTAATTGCTCTCATATGGGCTCTATTAGAAAATTATAGGCAATAACTCAAATGAAAATAAGAAATAGAGTTCTAAGTTCTAACACATGTAGTTATCTTATGATTTGTCAAAAGGATACATGTCATGGTTGTATGCATCCATATATACATTTACTCGATAGGAAATAGGTAATACAAGTAAAGGTGAAAAAATTTAACACGACCCGTGAATACAACATGAAGTTAACAGGCTATGAATTGAGACATAACATGCTCATGTCATATTTGGATTGACACAACTAATCTTGTCATTTCTGCCTCTATATACTGCATGCTTCTTTTAATTATCCAATAAAGAAAAATTAGATTGCTGCAATCAGCTAGTCAGCAACATCACTTTTGTTCTCTCTTTTTTCCTTTAATTCAGATGGCCCAAGAACAGGATATTCAACTCAAGAAGCCATTTAATGCCATTTATCAGAAAAGATCACGGCTTCAGAATGAAGAAGAAGAAAACAAAGTGAAAAGACATATACGATCCAGGACAGACTCAGGATTTTACATTTGAGGGAGGCGGAGTATAAGAAAAAAAAAAAAAAAATACTCCAAATAAGCATCCATATAGTATTAACAATTTATAAATACACAAAATCATTGTTTCTTAATACATTAAAAAAAAATACTAGGCTTTTTTTTTTTTTTTTTGAAGTTAGAGCATTTACAATAATAGTGCTAAAATTTTTAGCTTTTAGCACCTTAAAAAACTACTTTATATATTTATACTACTTCACTTTACAATACACCCAACATCAAATATTTTATATTTTTACCACATCATTTAAAATAATATAAACAACTCATTACATTAATAAGGATGAGAGAAAATTTGAGTTTTTAATTGAAGAAAGAGAAATAATTTTAATAAAATATTGTATTTTATTTTTAACAACTTACTACAGTAAACTGATATAAAAGTTGCAAAAAATTTAGTTTTAACTTCTCCAATAACACATGGTTTTTTGGTGGTCAAATAGTTATACACAATTTGACAATCAAAATCAAATTTTTTATGACCTAATTTTTGCTAACTTATTTAGAATGATCATTCCGCACATACTGGCAATAAATCAATGATTCAATATATTCCTTGGCTGCCCTAGCGTCCTCAATTTTGGTCTTTCTTCTTTATATCTTCCCCATTCTCTGGGCCTCAGACTGAGGAGGTAAAAATTGTTTCGTCTTATATCTTCTTCCTATCATAATTCTGTTCCAATCAGAACAGAAATGAATAAGTATGTGCAACATCACGTCATTAATCCATCCAAACTAGCTCAAATAATTTGCATGGTGTCCAAAATGCATAAAATGATTCTCATTCAAATTTGTGCCTCACTTTCATAGTCAAATAGAGGAAAGAAAGGAAACAGCAAATCAAACTATTTCAGTATATTCTTGAGATATTTGGAACTATCAACTCTGGCAAATCATGTAAACGATTTTTATTTTTTTTTTGGCAGATAGATGTATTAGCATTCCATCTAATATTTCATCCATTAAAAGTGCGAGTCATATATCCTTTTCTAAGTAAAGAGAGGTCAATTTATTTCTAGATGAGATCTCCTCCATAGTAATTGTCATGCCAAGGCATAAAATATCAAGTTTATCAAGTTTTCTTTCTTTTCATTTATTATTTTAATTTTAAGTTACACATGCAACTAGTGAGCTTTGAACCCATGACACCCTCCACCCACAATTGTGAGAGGAGGAAATGCCATTTGAACTACGGCTCCTTGGCAAGCTTACCAAGTTTTCTTTAGAAACTTTCGAAGAAAAAAAAATAGTAGCAAATTGGTTCTTTAGTTGGGACTTTGGACATAAACCACGTTCATTATGTTGATATTACCTCAAATTCCTAATTAATTTTGATTTGAGTTTTCTTGATGTAGAAGGAAAGCTTTTTCCCTTGGTGTAGAAGGCAAAGAATTTAATTCATGTGGAAAACATTGAGTCTCCTTGACATAAAAGGAAAAAGGTTTTTTTGTTGAAGAAGCAATTGGGTATTCCTTATCCATCAAGGAATAGGATTAGAGCCTTATAAATAGGCATTATTGCAAAGGGTTTGGTGGCTTTTGCCCAAGTTTCCTCCCACATGGGGAGAGAAGAAGACACCTAGAGAAACATAAGTGGGCTTCTTCAAAGATTAGTTTGGCAGATTTTTGGGCTTGAAAAATTACCAATGGTTGTGAGCCGAGAGTTTGTTTTGTGACTATGAGAGAGTTATTAGGTGTATTGGGTGTATTGGGACTTTGGAATAGTGAGTTTGTGTTTGTGAGAGGTTTGGTTTATGTTGGTGAGATTTGTCAGTGTTGTTTGCGTGAGTTGCAAGTGTCATGAGATTTGCTAAGAGTCATTGTAATCCATATCATTGATATTGGATATTTTTTGTTGGCATTGCCTGTGGATGTAGGCAAGGAGTTGGCTGAACTATGATAAATATTGTTGTCTCTTGTGGATGTTTTACTTTCTTGTTCATGTGAATGTTCTTCCGCTAACCCAAATCATAATAATTGATGTTAGAGCTTCCACTATTGCACAACACATTACAGTGACCAAAAATTTCAAAAATAAAGAAAACATGAAATGATAAAAGTGATAGCGAATATAATAAGATGGAAACAGATAAACAAAACATGTGAGGGATTGAACATTGATTTACAATGAAATTCAAGACTTTGGTCTTTTTTTGAAGACTTCCGTTTTTAATCATACATTTTTCATTTGAATAGCAGGGACTGTCAAAGAATTTAGATAAGGATACAATTAATTCATAATTTTCTTTTCTTCTCTCAAGGTTGGATGATTCATAACTATTTATCTGAGTCTACACATCAGGTGTTTATCACAATTCTCGACCCCATGGGTCAATTTGGGCTCTAGGTATGAAAGAAGACAAGCATTTGGGAAGCAAGGAAATCTGAAAAATTGTGACAGCTGAACCTTTACCAGAACATAGAATTTCTATTTCACAAACACTAAAATGACTGTCCAAGCAAGTGTTTCAGAAATCTGGACAACCAATAAGAAACACAACCAAAATATGATAATGAGCAGACAAATATAAACAAAAATTGTATAACTCTAAGCTAGTGGGCTCACAGCCTCACATACAAACAAAGAACCAAAAAATGAAATAGCCATGAAGAAGCATATATTGAATTTCCAGCAAGTAGATGGAAACTAGCAGAAACCTCAGGGCCTTATTGTTAACCAAACAAGAAACAAGACATTATATAATTTTATTATTATGAGCAAATCAATTGTCACAAACACTATTCCCCCAAATGGTTGAGAATATAAAGCATAAACCAATACCGGGATTAGATGATAAGTCAGAGATAGAGTTTATTCACCGTAAG
The DNA here is from genome assembly GCA_030445155.1 of Quercus variabilis. Classification (NCBI taxonomy): domain Eukaryota; kingdom Viridiplantae; phylum Streptophyta; class Magnoliopsida; order Fagales; family Fagaceae; genus Quercus; species Quercus variabilis. Next base: position 12,575,943 of record CP129451.1, read on the forward strand.
ATATGCAAAGAATAGATTTCTCCAACAAGTGAATCAACAAGCCTAGATAGACCAAGAATTTAACCTGCTTTGAATAACAGATTTTCGGTTCTGCACATTGTTCTGAAGTAGGGCAGTTATTACAAATAACATGACAGAAATATACCCAAAAAAGTATGTCAAAGGGATATGTCTGAAGCTTCTTTGGAGAAAAAAAAAAGTTTCAACAGACATAGCAATATTTAGCATACAGGAGGAACCCTGACTACTTTCAAGTAAATGATAAATGCTTTCGCTATAATACAAGGGAAAATCTACGCAGATATCATGAGATAACCAATGCTTATTATGAACAAATGTTCTTCCAGTGCTAAACATATGTTTACTGAACCAAACAATAAATCCTAGACCCAGGCCATATTCACACATACAAGCACACAATCAAGACAGAGAATTTTTAATGAATATGAAACTTACCATACTCAATGTCCAAGGTGAGTTACTTGACTCTTGAGTGGGTCATTTTCTGACGGAACCTTCTTGAGGTCCATGGCCACAGTCTGACCTATTCAAGATTATGGGTCATTGTTGGACCTATTCACATATACACACTTGCTGGAGAATAAATGTTGACCATCATATGGCTTATTTGATTCAACCCTCGATGCAATTTTCACTTTCACCACTTCCCTTCTCATTTAATTCAGTAAACTCTTATTACTCACTGATTTCACTCACACTGTTATCGGGATTTTCATTGTCAAAATTCTCCAAAATTGGGATTACCCAGTCACCATTTCTCCTACCTCCATCTGCTGTACACCCCACAGAACTACTCAGCTCCTTGATTTCCTTTTCAGCTGCCAGTTCTCGAGTACTTCGACAACCTTGCAAGACAAGGTCCAACAATTTCCTTCTCACAACATATATTGGATTTGGCTCGATCAAATGCCCTTTACTATATGCCTCTCTAAGAAAAACCGTTTGTGCATTCCCTTTAGTAGAAATGTAAAAAATTCCAGGGTTCTCCAAAAGTAGTTCACGCACATTAACTTCAATAGCAAAATCCCTCTTGAAATGAGCTAACCGTTCAACCTCAACCTTGTTCTCCACCATCAAGCTCAAGAACTCATGAAGAATCCCAACTGCCCGCTTCTCAAACTGCTCAATCCCACCACAAGTTCGAACCTTTACAACCTCTTTCCTCTCATAAGGCTTCAAATAAGGCAGCCTTTGCCAATTCTTCAACTTATCTCTAAACCCTGCTTCTTTCTTAAACCCTGTAGGGAAATTGATAGGAAATGCATATTTGGTCTCGAACTCACTCAACCACTTCTCTCTATACTCTTTTTCCCTCCAAAATTCAACCTTTGCAACCCCCACACTCTCATCTTTATCAACCAATTCAACTATCTCCAACCCAACCAACCTAAAATCAGCATTATACTTAGCCAGAACTGAGTCACGAAAATCCTCAGGCAAACCCAATTCCCTTCTAATCAATCTCAAAGCATGAACACCAAGAGTCCCATTTACAGACATCATTAGCAACTTCTTTACACGCTGTACAGCTTCTAATTCACATTCTTTCACAACTCTCTCTTCCTCTTCTATCAAAGCCTTCATCTTTTGCCTAACTCTACAACAAAGATTCCTCCTAATTGGGTGTTTAAAAACCTCAAAAATATGTGGGTATTTGTTGATAAATGTGCCTATGTTGACATTTAGTCCAACGATGTTTTTCCACCTGGACATGAGTTGTAATGAAACGAAGGGACCACGTTTTTTGTTTGACATAAGTTGGTGGAGATTGAGGATGGTTTTGAGTTTTTTGAGATGGGTTATTAGTTTGTCTAGCTTTGGGTCTCTGACTCTGTCCTCTAAGCGAGTTCGAGCTGATATTACTGGTTTTTTGAACCTCTTTTGTGTGAAGGAGTTGAAAGGGCCAAATGGGCATTTTTGTGGATCTGTGAAAGGGAAAGAAGAAGGCGTAGAGAGAAGGATAATGGGTCTGACTCTATATAATGCCATCATGATATTTGATTCAGAGAAAGAACCTGTTTTTTGTGTTGAAATGAAGATACGAGCGAGGCTTCTTGATACTTGAGTTGTTCTGCTGAATCCGAATCCGAACCTGGTGCCGTTTGGGCAAAACAACAGTTGCGGAGTAAGAGCCTCTGCACAATTTTAGGCTAAACTAACACAAAAAAAAACAAAATCAACAAATTTTCAAACAAAGTCAGTAAATCACGATGAACAGAGCATCGCATGAGAGAGAACTGCAAAAATCAACCCAAACTGAAGGACGTAGATTTGTTCAAGGAGGAGCTTGGTTGGCCATGGAAGTTTGAAAAGAAATTTCCTACCACCACCAAAATCAGCCCACAACAGTGGCATAGCAATCCCAGCAACAAAAGGAGCGAGTTCACATCCGCATCAGCGGTGCGGCATGGTGGACAGTGCGGCGTGGGTTGGTGGACAACTTGTTGAGATCGGCGGGTGTGTCTGTGAGAGAAAGAAAGAGAGAAGAGATACACAAGGAGACCAGGAGAGAGAGAGAAAGAGAGAACGAGAGACGTGTTACTGTTAAGGGAACGGAGAGGTGATTTTTTTTTTTCTCAAAATAACACTCATTTTTAAACAATTTTGTTAGTTAGAGCACTCCCTTTAAAGATTTCAAAATATTTAAACAATTTAAAATCTCATAAACCTATTTTATCAATTTTAACATCACGCTCTATAATATACCCAACATTAAAAAATTTATATTTTTACTACTTCATTAATATATATATATATATATATATATTTATCTCATTTTCATCTCTTTCACTACCAACAAACCCACTGTCACTGTCACTGCCACCACAGCCTACAACCGCCACCGCCACCACCAACCACAACATCAACCCCCAACCACCCAAATCAAGACACAAAAAAAAGTTCATCCCTTCTTCAACTTTGTAGCACACACCCACACACAGAAAACAAACCATCAAATTATAATTCCTTGGTCCTCCTATAGAAGACCCGATCTGACGGCACCGTCAACCGTCGATCTAGTTCCGCCTCTTCGTTCCCACGAACATCACTTCCCTCCCCATTGTCATCTTCTTCCACAGCAGCAGCTTGACTTTCCTTTTCCCTTCCTCATTCACACTGTAAAGCCAAAACACAATCCCAAAACCAAATCAAGACCCAAAATCAAATCAAATCAAACTCACCCCGATTTGAACCCACCACAAAACCGCAACCAAAATCCACCCCAACCTCTCCAATGACCACCACCCCAACGACCTAGTCTCTCTGGTCTCAACCCCAGCCAAGAACACTAACCATGCCAACTCAAGAATGACGTCTCAAGAATGCTGACTCAACTAGACCACACCCAAGAGCCACAAACTCAAGATGCAAAGAGAAAGGAAAAACAAAGAGGCAGAGAGAGTGAAAGAGAAAAGGGACGAAGAGCACGAGAGAGAGAGTGAAAAGGAAAGAAAGAAAATAATAAAAAATAGTAGCAACTTGCTACAGTGAGGTATTAGTAATAAAACCTCACTATAGCAAGTTGTTAAATTTTTTAAGATTTGACACCCTTGGTAAAGATGGGTTTCTATGATTTGAGGTGTTAGAAATGCTAAAAAATAGCATTTAGCATTTTTAACACATTTGATGAGAATGTTCTTAGTATCGTTTCCAAACTATTTAAGAAACTAACATCTCAAGATTGTGTTCACTATAGCAACTCGAGTATTAAAGACTTGATTTCTATGAAAATCCATGTAGAACTCGAGTCTTTCCACAAAAGAAAACCAAAAAAAAAAAAAATGTGAGTCTCTTCTTCTTCTTCTTCGTCTAGTCTCTTCCTCTTCTCCATCTGAAAAAAAAAATAAAAAAAAAAAAAAAAAAAAAAAACAAAAAAAAAGAAGGAAATTCCACTTTACCTACCTATGATTCGGCCTGTTTTAAAAGTATTCATCTGCATTTTAAAAGTTATCACTTAACTCGCCTGAGGTTACCTCCGTTAGACACCCGTTACCCACCTCTACCCTTTTCATTAAAAAAATCACCTTTACTATATATGCCACAATAGAAACAGAATTAGAAGTAACATATTGAAGAGCGACTTCTCTCTAACCATCTTATAAATCAAATCTTCAAAACCAAATCCCATATTGTGACCTGAATCTTGTTTAATCAACACAATAATCGGTTCCCTCTTGATGTATATACTACCAACAAAAAGGAACCCAAATAGTAAGGACAAAAAAAAAAAAAAAAAAAAAAAGGAATGGTTCCTTTTTTTCTTTTTTTAAATTTTAGGAAGGAAACTAGAAGATTCTTCATCTTCTTTTGAAGCCATAGATAGAACAAATATGTCAAATCTTAAAAACTCATAGTAGGAAAAACTAAACCAACCTAGAAATCCATTACACTCGCAAATCCATTAAACCTAAAAAATTTGAACCCACCAACCATAAGGAAATTTAAACCAACCCAGAAAATTCGAACCCACAAATCCATTAACCCCAGGAAATTTGAATCCACCACTCTCTGCTACTTCGATCTCAATCGATCTAGACAATCAGGTTGTTTTGCTGCTCAGCCAATCTCATGATTTTGTTTTTCTTGTTTCTTTGTTTTTGCTTCCCGGTCTAGGGTTTTGGGCGATGGCTGACAACGATGGTGGTGTTGGAGGTGGTAGTTTGGTGAGGTTATAATTTGATGGTTCAATGAGTTGGTTGTGGTATTGGATTTGTTAGATTGCTTGGTTTTTTTTTTTTTTTTTTTAATGCTAGATTTTTCTTGTTTCTTTGTTTTTGCTTCCCCGTTTGGGGTTTTGGGTGGTGGCTAACAGCAGTGGTGGTGTTGGATGTGGTAATTTGGTGAGGCTATGATTTGATGGTTCAATGAGTTGGCTGTAGTTTTAGATTTGCTAGATTGCTGGGTTTTTTTTTTTTTGGGTAGATTTTTTTTTTACTTGCAAATCTAGGTTTTTTTTAGAGAACATAGCAAAAGAGAGAGGGTTAGAGTTTTAGAGAGGAGGTTTTTTTTCTTTGTCTACCCTTTTTCATAAAACTGTGTGCTAATTATGTATATGAAAAATGATGAAACAAATTTTATCTTGACTTGCTTTTTGATATTTTTCTTTTATGTTTTATGTGAAGAAGAAGAAGAAGAAGAAGAAGGATAGAAAAGAGGAGGGAGACATAAAATATAATGAAAAAGACATAAAATATAACGAATGGCACCTCAGGTGGGTTAAGTGACACTTTTTAAACCACAGGTGGCTTAGTTAAAACTGGCCAAACCATAGATGGGTTAACTACAATTATCCCAAAAAAAAAAAAAATCCACGAGTTTCTACAAACAACAAAAGAAACAATAAAAACACAAACACAAGCAAGAGATCAAAGCAAAAATCACACTAAGCAAGAGATCATGAACCGGGTGGCAAACGCAGCGGTGACCCACGAACTCAGGTAGCGAACCCAAGCAACAAACCCATGAACCCAAGTAAAAAAGCCCACGAACTTAGCAGCGAAAACCACGAACCTAAATATTAGAGAAGAAAACGAAGGAACATCAACAAACCCGAAGACCTAGAGAAGAAAATGAAGCCTTCACGACTTGGGTTCAATCGCCTTCGCCGTCATGGTTTGATCTTCGTTGTTTGAGTTTGATCTTCGCGGTTTAGGTTTGATCTTCGTTATTTGGGTTAATCTTCGTGGTTTGATCTTCCCGGAGCCTTTGTGGTTTTTTCTTCGTTGTGATCTTTGTGGTTCATGGGTTGTTTAGGTTGGATCTTCTTGGAGCCTTTGTTGTTTCTATTGTTTCTTCATTGTTGTGTTTCTGTTGTTTCTTCATTGTGTTTCTATTGTTCTTCGTTGTGATCTTTTTTGATGTCTTTATGGAACTCGAGCCTTTAAGACTCGAGTTCAGCTTTACCAGCACATAGAAATTGAGTTCTAGGAACTCAATTTGCTACGGTGAACTCAAGTCTAAGATACTCGAGATGCTAGTTTCCTAAATAGTTTGGAAACATTGCTAAATAACAAAATTGTTAGCAAAATGGTGTTATTTTGCCAAAAAAAAATCAAGAAAAGTTAAATAAAATAATAATAAAATTTTGGCATTTGTTATTTGTATCATTCTACATAGTATTAGTATTGGTAGTGCTAGAAAGTCAAATTGCTATTTTTAGCACTACAAACACCAAAAAACATGCAACATTAGTAGTGGTATAGCTAAAATTTTTAGCAACATAGCTACTATCACTACCAGTTTACTGTAGCTACAAGCTAAAATTAAAAACCATTACTTTATTACTTCTCTCTCTTTCATTCTCACTTCTCCACCTCTCTCTCATCTTCTCCACTCTTAATTAGCCTCCACTGACAATGCCTTCATGGTGGTGGTCGAAGCTCTCACCACTGCCTCCATGGTACTCATGCACTCACCACACAGTTCCCCCCTTAGAATTAATTCCAATCCTTATAGGGTATTTTGGTAGTAATGTGGTGGTATGGGTCATTTTATGGGTAGTTGGGGTTTCCAATTATGAGTTTAGGTTGGGATCAGGCTGTGTTTGTGTTGTGGTTAGGATCAAGATCGGGGACGACAACAGTGTTTGTGTTCGTGGTCAGGATTAGGCTGTGTTTGTGTTTGTGGGTTTGTGTTTGTGATAGAGATCTATGTAGGTTTGGGTTGAAGCTCTAACCACTATTGTGGGTTTGGGTCATTTGTTGTGATTCTTGATCTGGTTGTGGTGATGGTGGTATCATGAATGGATGTGGGTTGAAGGGAGGGAGAAGATAGAGAGATAAAGATAAAGAGAGAGAAAAATAATAATAAATAAATGAATAGTGTTTAACTTTGATGTGAAAATAAGAGCATTGATGTGGAGTAAGTTGTGAAATGGTAAGTTAAAATAGATAAAGTGGCTCTTTGTGATGTCAAATTGCTAATTTTTTTGCCACACCAATGCTAATGCTATTAAGGACGGTACCATAGTAAATGCCAAATTTGCATTTGGAACATCTAGTGCCGGTGGGTTTTTAGTGTTTGGTGTGCTAAAAAGCACACCTGATGTTGATGCTCTTAGTGTTTGGTGTGCCAAATGCTCTTAGTGTTTAGCATAGAACTCAACATTGTTAATACCAAGTTCCATCTGTAACTCGATTTTGTTAAAATTGAGTTTAAAAAATAAAGACATTTTACTAAATAGTTTCAAAACAATGGCATTTTGTTGTATAGTTTGTAAATCAGGAGCAAATACCCATTTTCCCCAGATTATAAGAATAGAAAGTTTTGGACTAAAGACTTAAAGTTTTATGTAGTATTATTTATTTATTTTTATTTTTTTTAAGTGTTTCATTTACTTATTCTCTTATTTGTATTTAAAAAGGCGTGCGCACACACATATATATATTCTAATCTTTTTTTTATTTAATACTATTTTTTGTATGTGAAAAATGCAAGTTATTTCAGATTGGCCTAGCTCGTCAAAAAATCAAATAAAGGTCATAGGTTTTAGGAAATTTGATTTAAAAATGATTTAATTACACATTCTTTTTATACTCTACTAAATTGTGAATGCATATTCAGAATTCTATTCCTAAATGGTCACCAAACTAATGAATATTAATACTTATTACATTCCAACTTAAAGTATTAATTGTAATACTTATTCATATTCCTATGTAATCATTCTTACAATGTAACAAACGTGCCATAAATTTATTATCGAAACTTAATTTGAGTTTAACCAAATTTGGGTTACACCCAATCCTAGCCAACCCTACCAAATGATAAGGTTAAATATCCCTTCAAATACCCCTCAACCCTTTGTCTCTCCTTTAAAAAATAACCAAAATTCATCAAATACACCCTCATAAATAAAATAAAAACAAAAATAATAATATTTTAGTAAATATGTTAGACTCATTAATATTTTTTATAGACTATCTTGGCATAATATCAAAAGATTAAATACTAAATTATTATATTTAAAACGTTAATGGCTAAATTGACTGATACTGCAGTTGCCATAATTTCTCCTAAAATAATAATAATAATAATAATAATAATAATAAACGAAAAAAGAATAAAGAGAAGCAAAAAAAAAAAAAAAAAAAAAAGGAATCATCAAAGTTATTAAACCCTCCCTCCAGTTCCAAACACAGCGCCATTTTGACAGAACTCTCTCTCTCTCTCTCCTCAGTCCCACGAAAACGTCCTCCTCTCTCACTCTCTTTTTATCTCTAGTCTTCACTCATCTGACCCACAACTTCGGCGTCATTCTTCACTGGCAGAGAGATCCTTCACTGGCGGTACCCACTAAGCCGTACGGATCATCTCTCTCTCTCTCTCTCTCTCATATAATTCCTTGTAAAATTTCATTAGCTTTGCCATTTAAACATGATTGATACATGGTTTACGTTAAAGTTGTTATGGCATTTGCATTTTCTTTTTATTGTGCCTCTGTTAAGTGGCATGTCTCAGATAAAAAATGGGTTTTTCATTAAATAATTAAATAAGTATAAATACTTCTATCTTGTTTTGTTCATGAAGAAAATTAAGTTTAATCAAGAATATATTTGAAGGATTTTGATTATTTTAAGAGCAAAAGAAAAACTTTAACTCAAATTACAGTGCTTAATTAGAAATTTAGAATGAAGCTATTGGGTTTTTTTGTGCTTTTGCTATAGTCATTCTTTGATAAGAATTTTTTTTTTTTAATAAAATTTCAACCTATGATATCTGCTATGAGAGGATTGTTTTTTATCATCCGGCCAAGATATCAATCGGTTTTTAGTGTATCTTATTTAAAGACAAGAGTCTTTGCCAATTAAGCTAACTAGAACCAACCTTTTGTTATAGTAATTCAATAACTAGGGAATTACCCCAGAGCCTTGTAGGTTGTAGCTCAATTAGCACCTCTTGGTTTTTCCAATGGAGACATCCAAGGTTTAAATCCCCCTCCTCATTGTAACTATCAAAATTTATTTAAATTATAAAAAAAGAAAAAAGAAAAAAAAAAGGTGAACCACCCCATTCTCAATAATGATGATGGAAATGCAATAAGTAAAGGTACAGCACAAATTGTGTTGCTATTGATTTAACATCAGCTCTAGCTCATGACGATGACAAAAGAAAAGTAAAAGGGTAAAACAAAAGACAAAATCAGCTGTAAATTTTCTAAAGGGAAAGAATTAAACATATTCAAGGCAAAAGGTGCTGTTTTTTAGAGTGAGGACATTTGGCCGTTTAGTGTAGGCAAAGCTCCTCATGAAAAATAGAAATTTCTTATTAGAAACATTAAGCCAAATATGATTCTCTTGCATCCATACATCATCATATGTAGATACATAGTTAGTGCCTTTGGAATTTAGCTCCAGTGGTTCAGGTTTTGGATAAACTGGGGCATGACAAGTTTCTGATTTATAGTAATTGTGATTATCTAAATTAAGGTTTCTATAAAGTTTCTTCAATGTTGGGAATGTCATGCCAATTATTTTGAATTTGATATCAAATATTGATCATATAGTTCTGTTCAATTTGCCTTTTATGGACTTAGATGATGTAGACCTGCTTGGTTGAAAAGTTTTAACTACATATGGCACAGTGCATGTGTCATTTGGCTTGGCTAGGTAAGGTAACATGGTACTGGATTGAGAGTTTCAGTACCTTAGATTTGTTTGATACACATATGGAAGAAATATACAAGCATTTAGCGATGGCATTGTTGGTAAGCCTTTACATCAACTTGGGTGATGCAAAGTTCATGATCATATGACAAACGGAGCCAAATATCTCATTGGCGATCCAAATGAGCCAAAATATATTTTCAAGATGATTAAAATATTAAGGTGATAATAAAAAAAAAAAACATAGTTAAAAGCTTAAAATTTACAAACATATCACTTGCATAAGCAAAATAGGAGAACATATTCAAATCTGAGCCAAACATAAAAGGAACTCAGCTAACTTCCCTTCTCAATGAAATAAGGTTCAAGTCTAATTCTAAAGCTTGAAACATGAATTAAAGATATGGATGAAAAGTAAGTATCAGTGAATGCTTGAAATTAGACTCAATTGTGTGTGAGTAGAAAGTAGATACAATCTAGTGACTGCCATAGAAACTAGCAGGACTTAGATTTGGAAAGCTAATTTGCAATTGGTAAAGTCTTCTCAAGAGTACAAAGCTTAGACAATCAAGGTACAAAGTTTATCATGCAAATAGTGAAGTTACTAGAACTTAACAAGATAGGCCATATGACTAGGCAACGCATGTAGTAAAAAGAAGACAAATACAAGTCTAGTTGTGAAAGCAAGACACTTAGATTCCAAAGGACACAAAAGAAGCACATTCAGATCAAGTTCAAGGTTCAAGAATCCATTAGGATTTACAACTTTTCTACCAAAGTAAGCTTAGAAAAATCATACTAAAAATGAGTTTTTTAACAAAAGTAAAGTGACTTAGAAATTTGGAGCCTTTTCCTTTAGTTTCATACTTGCTTTGGCAAATTCAAATAAGAGAAGTTAAAGGGCTTGAAAGCCTCAAAGGAGAAATGAAACGATTATTGCATTTCAAGATGGTATCTTAAGGATACTTGAACCAAACCTTTGAGCTTAAGGCAAACACAATTTAGAACAGCATCAAGGCATAAACCAAAATATTTGGACTGGATAAGCGGCTTAACCTAAAGTCACGTGATGGTTTAATCCAAACATGATGATGTAAATAAAACCTAGAGCCATTGTAACACAACTTATGCGAAAGCTGTCACAAGGAGACATTAACATGGAATAAAGATGAAATTTACTTTAGCATAGCTTAAGAAACTCAAGAAGAGCAAGAGAAAGAGGTCAGAGTATTGGTCCAAGTATTAGAAGCAAAATACATAGCCAAAAGACCTTTAAAAGGGGATTCAACTTTGCAAGTTGTCACTTATGTGAATAATCAATGAAGTCAGAGTACAAAAATAAAAAATAGAAAGAGTACAAAAAGCATGTAATTGGAATCGTAATCAAATCAAGGAATAGCTAAAAAATTCAAAGACCAAGGCTAGAAAGGATGAATCATGAAGAGTGTTCCTTTCCTATATGGCTATATCCCAAACCAAAACTAGTGTCAGATTCTAATTCAGTCCAAAGTTACTTGAAGATTTAAAAAGTGAAAGTTACAACTATGGATATCAAGAAATGCTGTCAAGAATACTCGCCCAAAGAAGAAGAATTCACCACACAGCCAAAACATGTATTAGCCCTGAGAGAAGACCATGGATTATCACTTACCTGAAACTGAAACTGAAATCTGTTTATCCTGAATAGGTTCTGCCTTGCACCAGAGTTGTCTCCCCTCCCATTAAAGCTGTTGTTCAAGTGAAACTCTCTTGTTTCATTGAGAAGAATTTAGAGTTTTAGGAAGAGATGGGCTGTTGGTGTCAGTTGATGCAGTGTATAGAAATTACAAAGAGAGCCTTAGGTTTCTGCCAAATTGTCCCAGGCCCCTAAATTTAACCTCTCTTTTTTAAGTTAGTTTGTCAACTGTGGTATACAAATTGAAGGTAGACTTTGTAGAGGTGGATTGTTTATTTGATTTGATAATATAAAGGGTGGACTGTGTATTGTTAGTTTATGCTTATTCCAAATACACAATTAAAATTCTAGCTGTTACTTGAATTGGATATTGAGTAAAGTTATTTTATTTATTTTATTCCAAGTTTTGGAGATTTCAATTGGTATTTCTGATACAAAAGGTCTCACATGGGTGTTACTTGCTTGACTTGGAAACAGTATCAATGATTTTTCTTGGACAATTTGGATTCGAATATGATAATTTTTCTTTTGATATGGTTCCAGGTCATGGACACTATACATGTTGCTGGAGCTCAACCCATAGATGCTACCCAAGCTATTGGAACTAAAGACATTAATGCTACTCAAGCTGCTGCGACTCCAAGCTCAGTTGAGAATCCCTCACTTTCACCTAATGATAAGGTTGAGTTGAGTGAAAAGATTGCTAGTAGTCATAGAAAAAAATCTCGTGATTGGGATCATTTTGAAAAAATAGAGGATAAGGAGGGTCAATCTAGAATTGTTTGTAATTATTGTAAAAAAGAATACCTTGTTGAGTCGAGTAACTTGTTGTCTCATTTGGTAAATTGTCCCAAGTATCCTTATAAGGAATTGCCTAAGAGACAAAAAACCTTGTCTTTTGAACCCACACAAGGAGGGGAGGAGGGTCTTAATCTTGTGGCAACGAGCTTTACCTTGGAGGCTGGTAGAAAAGCTCTTACTGAGATGATTATAATAGATGGATTGCCCTTTAAGTTTGTAGAGAATTATGGGTTTAGAAGATTTTGTAATGTGTTGCAACCTGAGTTCTATAATATCCCTTCCCATCTTACAGTTGCTAGAGATGTGGTAAACATTTATTTTGCTGAAAGGGAGAAGTTGAGGGAAGCCTTGAGAGGTCGTAGGGTTTGCCTTACCACTGACACATGGACTTCAATTCAAAACATAAATTACTTGTGTCTTACTTGTCACTTTATTGATGATGATTGGAAGCTAAATAAAAGAATTTTGAACTTTTGTCTAGTTGACGACCAAAAGGAAGAAACCATTGGTAGGAAAATTGAAACATGCTTGCTTGAGTGGAACATTGATAGCATTTTCACTTTGACTGTAGATAATGCCAATTCAGATAGTACCACTGTCCAGTTCTTAAAGAGAGTAACTAAAGATTGGAAGGGGACCGTCTTAGGGCATGAGTTCTTACACATGAGGTGTTGTGCTCATATTGTGAATCTTGTTGTAGGTGATGCATTAAAAGAACTTGATGTCTCTATTGCTAGGGTGCGTGATGCTGTGAGGTATGTGAAGTCGTCTCCAAATAGATTCCAAGCTTTTAAGAATTATGCAGTGAAACTAAACATTGAGTCCATGAATCTTCTGTGCCTAGATGTACCAACTAGGTGGGATTCCACCTATCAAATGTTGGAAAATGCAGAAAAATTTAAAAAGGCATTTGAGCGATTGGAGGATGAGGATTCAAATTACCGGGTTTACTTTATGGATAAAGATGAGTGTCGGAATAGTGGAACACTATGTGGGGGACCTCCAAATGAGGAAGATTGGAAAAATTGTAAGTCTTTGGTGAAATTTTTGAAACTTTTTTATGATGCAACAAAGAGGTTTTCAGGTTCAATGTATGTTACATCAAATGCTTTCTTTGATGATATTTTTGTGATCCAAACCAACTTTGATCAATTAATTAGAAGTCATGATTATATTTTTTCTTCAATGGCAAGAAATATGAAACGCAAATTTGAAAGACATTGGGGGAATAGGAATAAAATAAATCTCCTTTTATATGTTGCTGTGGCGCTTGATCCCCGAAAGAAATTGACTTACTTGCAGTTTTGCTTCTCAGAGATATATAATGATGTTGTGGTTAATGGGATGCTTGATGAAGTGAAAGACGCGTTGACTCGTTTGTATAAGCATCATGCTTCAATCGATTCACCAAGTGTACAAGTAGAGAGTGAGGATGAAACATCAATGATACAAGTTCACGTGAATTATGATGATCCATGTAAGCTTATTGCCTCTCGATATCGGAGGTTTTTGGAGGAGAGACAGTCTATGGGTTGCAAGAATGAGGTGGATAAATTTTTGGCTGAAAATTGTGAAGGTACAGGTGATGAGAAATTTGATATATTGAGTTGGTGGAAGAACAATTCTAGTAGGTATCGAATATTATCTCAAGTGGCACGAGATGTGTTAGCAGTACCATTTTCTACTGTTGCTTATGAGTCAGCATTTAGTACGGGAGGGCGTATACTTGATCCATTTTGTAGTTCACTCTCTCCTAAAATGATCCAAGCTCTTATATGCACACAAAATTGGCTTCAAGCCTCAGTGCCAATTTCCCTTCGAAAAGCAATGGATGATGTGGAACAATTTGAGGAATATGACTTGGGTAATATTTTGGAATCCTCCAAACTTTTCTTATATATTGAAGTATATCTTTTATTAAAGCAAAGTTGACTTATTGTTCTTTTTTTTTTCCCCCAGCTTATTTGGATTCAGAATCAGGTTCAAGTTCAAGCACAATTACTGATCTTTATGCTTAAGTGATTCACTAGCATTGCTTGGTAAGATTGGCTTTCATTGTGGCATGTTCTGGGACTAACTATAAATTCTAGTGCTTAGTGTTTGTTGCGAGACTTTGAATGTTCCTGACCCTAGTTTGATTATTGTGATCTACTGCCTAGAATATGCAAAGAAAATTAAGTAATTAGCTTAAATCAGAAATTGGGTGCTTAGTTTAAAATTGAAAAAGAATACTTCATTTATAGTTAGGAAATTGGAATGTAGGCACTTTTTATCTTTGGCTAATTGGAAGCTGGACACTCTTTCCTTCTTTAACTCACTTTGTATTTGCATTTACCTTGAAAATGTGCTCTATATTTCTCAACACAGATCGTTTTTGTTTCCTTTCTCTTTGGAGCAGATTATATATTTCTTTGTGTTTGGACCAAATTGGCTGGTTTGGAAGCTACTTATTTCTCTTACTGTTAGTTGTGGTTGGTTTTGTTTGTTAAAAAAAGATAACTCTGTTCTATGCTACAACAGGATGTCTGCTATTAGTAGAACTTATGTACCTCTTCTACAAGTCGAAGTCCATTGGCACACGGTTTTCTTTCTCTGCCAGTACTAGGAAGATAGATGCACCTTTTATCAATGGATAATATGTAATTTGCTTTATTATGTGTTTTGGATAATTTGTAATTTTCAAATACGCAGGTACTAGACAGTAGCTCGGTTGATTGTCATTTAGATATGTTATTTACTATGTTATTTTCATATTCTATCTATTGTATATATTGCGAGATTTGTTTCAGAGACCCTTTTAAGAACTTTGGTCTTAGTAATTTTTCCTTTTTTTTTTTTTAAATGACAATTTGTTTTAAATAATTGGGCCTAAAGCTAATCCAACAAGCCCAATTAGTCCAATAAAAAAATCTTTAAAAAACCAGATCTGGTGCTATACGCATAGTAAAAATGACCGAAATTATCATAGCCCTCACACAAGCACATGATGAATTCTAGGCAAAAATTTCACACTTGGCTAATGTAATAAATTTTTTGTGGTAGGTAAAAAAGTGATATTAATTGTGGGTTTAGATAAGAACTAATGATAGCTTGATTTGTGTCTATAACGTTGCTCCAAGCATTCACTGCATCCAGATCCCACTGTAATATAAAAGCAACAGGTGTGAAAAAAAAGGGTGCATATTTTTTGAACCTTTATAATTTCCAAAAGCTAGTGCCTCGTGCATCTAGACCTAACTGGATCAATGCAATTTGTTAGTCGATAATAGGTGGAGCCTGGAGGCACTCCAATCTTCAAAATTTTTGACCCGTTGCAGCCTAAGCTGAACCACCCCAAGGGTTAATTGATCAACACCTTGTAATGAGGAACGTAAATGATAAAATACAATGCTAGAAATTTGCCTACTACTTAGTCAACAAGCCATGTAATGCCAGGAGAGTTTAATAAAAAAATAAGAAATAAAAAATTCTTGCTTTTAGTTTTTGTCTAAATATAAAATTGGGTAATTATAGTAATCAACGGTGAAGCAAGGATTTTCCCCTATATTCAAATTTGCATTCGTTAAGTGTCATCATAAATTTGGGTAACAACTTGTAAGATTCATGTCAATCCCTATATATTTTGGCAATTAAATTTTTGTTTTGTGTCGCATGCCCTGTAGAAGAAGCATCATACATGAACTTATATTTAATATTTTGTCATAGGACTTGAAGCTAAACAAAATGGTTGACATTTAAAATATACCTCACTTCTTGTTCAATAAAATTTGATCAAAACTAGGGATTTTGTTGCCATTGAATTTGTGGTGGGCCTTTTATGATTTTGGGCTAGACTGCCTTTTTCTGCACTGGGCCTAAGTGTTCTGGATAAGAGAGTCGTGACCGTTTCAGTTGCAACTCACCATGGTCCGACTTGCGCACAAACTATGCCCTGTTTGCCAAAACTTTTAGTCACATGCCCATGACAAGCGAAGTTGCTATAAAAAAGTTATAACAGATAAATGCAATAAAACAATGATAAAAGAAATATGTTTCTTGTTAGGAAAAACAAGTAAGGGATCCTTAGTTAAAACAGGGAAAAGGAACACATTATAGGCGATATTGCAAAGACAAGATAAGAAACAATAGCAAGAAGTAATAAAATCAAAGAATGAAAGATCAATTTGTCATCTTAAATTGTTTTACGGGCTGAGGCCAAGGAGGGAACTATTTCCTCAACGCGAATAACCTCACAGGATAATCCTACCATAGAAATTACCCATTTTTAGGGGACAGGCCTGAATGGCTTGTGCCCAAATGAGTTCTTTATCCTCAACAAAATGTAGGCTTTTAAAAGGAGAGAAGGGATTAGCCTATTGGTGCATGCCTGCCATTCTACACTATGTTTCTTTTCTCTTTTCTCTCTGTTTTGTTACTTTGATTCTTTCCCACTCTTTTCTTTTCTTTCTTAATGCTTGCTTATGTGGTGTTATGGTGATGGTGATGGTGGTGCTGTGATTCTCTCCTAGTGATTGCTACTGTTCCAGTGATGATACTGTGCACGGCGAGAACCCTTTATATACTGTCTGCCTTGACTGATTTTACCATTTTAGCCTTTAACCACTTTTCTCTGGTTTAGGGTGTTCCTCTTGACCACCCACTGATTTGTCAGCTATCCAACCACCACCACTTACCTGTCCTGGCTGTGCCACTCTCCATTACCAAACAAAGAAGACTATTTTATTTGTTTGCTCACCATGGCATTATTTCTTGCTATTCCTCATGGCATGCACCTAGTGGTTCCAACTCATCCTTTATTCTTTTGGATGGTATGTCATCCTAGCAGGACATCACCCCCAAAAGAATATGAGTGAGAACCCCAGAATAAGCTTTCCCTTCTCCCCTCCACCAGACCACACCCTCTCTTACCTCTAACCCATAACCCACCACTCCTGTATTGGCTAGGTACAGGCTGATGATGCTTGGGCCTTATGCGTGCTCCACTTCCCATGTATGCTAAAAGCTTGTTCGCTGCTCATGTGCTTGCAGTGGTCTGGAGACTCGTCTATGCATTATGCCGCTCATCCTTGACCTCTTATGGTGTGAACTGTTTTTTGATTTTCCATTCTTTATTAGCTTGTTCCTTTCAAAGGCTAGGCCTTGCTTGATTGTAGGTTTTCCCCATTTCAACCCATTCTTTGTTCCTTCCGCAATCTTGTTACCATTCCTGCAATACCGCTTTGCTATTCCCGTTGTGGTGTCATTTGACCCATGCTTGGTGGACCTCTTTGGGCCTGCTGTCTATCATTCTCTCAATGACTTAACATGGTCATTGGACTTATGCTACTTTGGGCTTTTCTTGACCCATTACGTTGCTTGTGGGCTCTTTTGTCCCATTTCTTTCTTTTTGAGCATCCTTGCCCTGTTTGCTTCCTTTGGGTATCCTTGGCCCATTTTCTAATTCTGCATACTCATGAGCTTTTACTAACTCTTTTGGGCTTCCCTGGCCCAATTACCTTATCCTTCATCCTTGTGGTTTATGAGATTTCTATCAACCTCTTACTTTCTTACTTCATTACTCCGGGCCTGCTGTGGCTTATTCTCACTTTTTTACATCACATAACGCCCATGGGTTTACTATTTCTCTCTCCAGGTTCTTCTAGGCCCGTTTGCTTTCTTCAAAGCCCTTTTATTTACTTTACAGGCTTATGAACTATTGTTCCTGCCATTCAGGCTTAATAGTTTTTCTAGCATTCCACTAACTCTTCTCTGCCCATATTGTTGGGTTTCTTCGTGCTACTGGGCCTCAAAATGAGCATCAACAGTATTATACAAACTCACTGTACGTATTTTGTTTTGTGATCTCCCAAAGACCATGTGTACTACTACACTTGAATGCTTGAACTCTCCATCCACCCATTACTACAAAGAGACCTGCAATTTTGTTTTGTTTGACTCCACTTTAAATTTTTGGGTTTTATTAAGGAGGTAAACCTTTTTATTACTAATTGGACTTCCTCCTTTCCTTACTCTTGAAAAGCAACGTTTTATGCAACTCCTAAAGTTATGCCCCTAGTTCCAAACTAGTTTTTCCTACACTAGTGTTAGTATCTCATAAGACAATAGTGCATATCCTTCTGCTATGGGAGTTGCGTAAGACTACCACAATTCTCCATTGCCATATGATGTACTTCTTCACTATTTGGTGCACCTTGAGTGAGTGAGATGCTTCACATTTATATATGATTCAAAACCTTTTACCTAAGGCATGAACTTTAATGCGTCAATCATGATTTCAACATCTTTGTTGTCTAATATCATAGATGATACGGGGTGAAATCACTTCTTGAGGACACCAATATGTAATTGTTATGCCATGCGATTAAGAGTCAAATTGCAGTGTTGTGATTATTTTACTTTTCAATTTTTGAAAATGTGATCTTATGGTTTGGCTTAAATAAAGTTTAGATGTAGAGCCTGCTTAACACTATAGCCAACTAAAACAATGTTCTAACGCCCCCCAAATAAAAAAAAAAAAAAAAAAAAAAAAAAAAAAAAAAAAAAAAAAAAAAGCCCCTCTTTTCATCAATAAAATATATTATATTTATCTATCTAACATATTGCACATTTTAACAAAAATTCTCTCGCTAAGATAAAAAAATTTAAGGCTCTTTTATTGACCAATAAAATGCATTTTTTTATTTATTAAAATCAGTTAGAGAAAAGACAAAATTTAGACCCTGTCACCCAAAACAAATAAAGTGAATAGACATTCTATACTTTATATTTTTTTTTTTCTTTAGTACCTTTTTCTCTTTTCCAGTTAGTCTGAGTTATCACTTATCACATCAATTATTTACATTATAATAGCATAGTCCCTCGCGTGACATTTAGTTTTTTACTTTTCTTTTTTGTATTTTTTTAATTTAACTTAATACACTTAATATGGTGTGTATTTGACATCAACTTATTTAGTTTTTTATTGAAAAAATGTTAAAGTATACTTGTATTTTAAAAATGTGAGAAAAAAAGTGAGAAAATGTGAGTAAATTAGTCGTTTTATAAATTAAAAAAATGTTAGCAAAATTTGAATACAAAAACTCAATTAATTATTTTGCAACTCAAAAGGCAACAAAAATAAATTTTAATTGAAGAAAAAATTGATACCAAAAGTTAAATGTACAGGCATGATATAGAGGCCCAACTCATCAATTTCAATATACCAAGAACCCCGAGCCCAACAACAAGTAGAAGGCCACACTAGTCCAGAAATCTACTACATATCGAGGACATGACTGTTCGGCAATGATAGTACCTTGGGGAAATCACTTGTCGAAAACCAATTGGCAGCAGATGCAAATTTCAAGACAGTCACATTTGTCTTAAGAAGTGGGTCCCATCTGGTCAGGATATATCCCAGAAAGGGCCCTACCCACCTAAAAACCTCCCCATCACCATGACAATCCCACTAAGGGAAGTCTATAAATAGGGGCTGAAGGAGTGAGAAATGAGGTTGGAAAAATCAGGGTGAGAGAGACATATGAGAGAAAACTGTGAGGATCAACAAAAGAGGAGTAGCTCACCATTAAGTTTAGGCCTCCTTAGGAATGCACAAAGGGGTAAAGGGATACGGGTTAGATCAAAAAATCATTCAATTTGGCAATTAGATTGGTCTCTAAGGGTCTTCCCATTGTAGGAAACTCATTACCCACTTCATACAAATAAATTGATGGTTTGACCTCAAGGCTAACCAGCCACGTTGAGTCACAGGCTGGCACATTAAATAATATTATTTAATTAATATATAAATATAAAAAAAAAAAGCCTTATTAAAGTTGTTGCCTTAGGTTCCCAAATATATTGAGCCGACCACACATCTTAATTTTTCCGTGCTCTCTGTAGCACCTCCTACCCTTTCCCTTTTCCCCACATATTCCTTTATGTGCTCTCTCCTATCTGTATAGATTTCTGCTCGTCCTAACCTCCTTTCATGGAGGTCTCAGATCTTATTTCTCGAACTGAAAACAGCTCTTGGATCGACGCATGTCTAGAGCTCCCTCCAAACCAACTTGACCCAAATAAATCCAACTTATTATTGATAGGAAAACTCATAACATACAAGAATGTCGGCACAGCCACGGTCTCTGATGTTGTCAATAGAGCATGGAAACCATCCTTTCAGATTCGTGTCAACCGTTTGGATAAAAACGTTTTCATTTTCCACTTTAACCATGAAGCAGACTTGAATAATGCCTTCCGAAGAAGACCTTGGTCCATTAGAGGCGGGCACCTGGTTCTAAAGCAATGGAATCCTTCGCTGGCGTGGCAGGAGGTTCCATTCTCAACGTCTACGATCTAGGTTCAGATTCACGGGCTCCCTGAGCTTTGGAAATCCCCTAGTAATCTCAGGAAAATGGGAGAAAAAGTTGGCACTGTTATTGAGATCGACCTTGCTGGTGAGGGCAGCGATGTATGGAAAAGGTTTACTTGTATCCAAGTGGAAGTTGAGCTCCTCCAACCTCTTATGCCAGGCATTTTCCTTCCAAGAGGTAAACTACCACACCTATGGATTAGTTTCAGATATGAGAAACTGGCAGATGTGTGCTACCGTTGTGGTATTATCGGCCATGAAACCCATGCTTGCCATGGCAAGGCCTTCCTTATCCGTTATCCATTTGGTCATGAGCTCATCGCAGCGGGGCCATGGTTAAAGTCTGAAAACAGCTCCACGCCGCCTGACTTATTCCTAGTCCCCAACCAACTCTCAATGTCACACTCTCTTGCCGGAGCAGACCCACCCACATCTGGTTCTGCCCCAATGGTAAAACCAGGCGAAGCCACGTCAGCAAGCCAGGACAAACGTACCATAGTACCAATGCATTTTGTTGCAACAGCGCAAGGGACTGGTACAGTGCAAGGGACCGGTACTGTGCAAGGGACTGGTACGTTAGGTGCTACCAACATTCAACAGCTAGCAAACTTACCCATACACATCAGCAGTGATGATCCCACTAGCATGGGAAGAGTTGATGAGTCGGTTGTTAATCACTCTTCAAGGGCTAATATCCCTACGCAAGCCCACAGCCCATTGGGTCTTGTCGACCAAGCTAATGATACAACCCCTCCCTTCCCACCTGGCTTTGGCCCACCAACTTCAAGCCCACCCAACTTAAGCCCAAACTTAAACAGCTCCCAAAGTCCTATCGAACAACCTGAATCAAAGCTTGAACCAACATCTAAATCCCCTTCTTCTCCATCTGTAATCTCACCCAATCACCGACACTCACAACAAAACCCAAATCCCTCTCTTTCTCCCCAAATCACAACTCATCTACAAAGTCAAAATGCCCAAGCCAACTTCAACCCCTCACTAAAAAGGAAAGTCAGGCGACATGGAATTGAGCTAGCCTCAAAGAAAATCAAAATTGTGGTAGACGATCTAGAGGCTGTCTTCGGTGATTTCAAGACTGTATCCGACATCCCTTGCACGAAGACTGAGTGCTTCAGCTTAGGGGAAAGGCATATCACTTCAGGAAAAGGCTGCAAAAAAATCCAAGGTGAGACTCTCAAAAAGTTTAACCATAATACTCTCAGCTCCCCTGTTGATCCTAATGATGGTTATTCTCAATATGTTCCTAATTCTGTGGCTGATAAAGCGGGCCTTACCATGCCCCCAACCTCCCCATGAAGGTCCTTGGTTGGAACTATCACGGTATCTATAACGCCGCGATAGTAAGAGCCCTTAAGGCTCAAATAAAAGGGACTAGCCCTGATGTTATTTTTCTGTGTGAAACCAAAGCTTCTGCCTGTAGGATGCAGGTAGTTTTGAATTCAATAAAATTTGCAGATATGTGTGTGGTGGATGCAAAGGGTATTGCAGGTGGTATTTGTATAATGTGGAAAACAGGTCTTATGATCCAGCGGGTGGAATACAACAAAAACCTTATTGCGGTTAAGGTTTCTGATACTCTGTGTAGCTGGCTCTTGGTAGGATTTTATGGTCCCCCATATCCAGCCAAAAAACAAAAGGCGTGGGAAAATCTTATGACCCTTCTCGAGTCCTGTCATTGCCCTTGGGTCTGTATTGGTGACTTCAATTTCACCATAAATGATAATGAAATTCTCAGTGGAAGCAGAGAGGGAGGTGGTACATCAACAACTAATTATTTGAAGGAACTCATTTTCGAGTTCAGTGCAATTGACCTGGGATTCTCGGGCAATACTTTCACATGGGCCAGAGGAAGGTGGGGTAGTTCAGCTATTAAAAGAAGACTAGACAGGGCCATTGCTGGTATCTCATGGAGGTTGGCTTTCCCCAAAGCAGTGGTAACTCATTTAGGGGCTATTAACTCTGACCATGCACCAATTCTCCTAGATACAAACCCAGAGGAGAGCTTTACCCTTAGACCGTTTCGGTTTGAAGCGGCGTGGATCAGAGACAATGGGTGCAACTCAGTTGTTGAAAAAGCCTGGAATGTGGAAGCAAGTGGGACAGCTTTCACCGAGTTGTATAAAAAACAGGCAGAAACTAGAGAGGCACTCCGACAATGGAATAAGAAAGTGTTTGGAAACTGTCAAGATAAAATCAATCGCATTATGGCAAAAATCAACGAAGTCCAACGGAATCATCCGTCGGAGGAGAATGGAAGAATTGAAGAAGTGCTTCAGTTAGAGCTCTCAGAATGGTTAGCAAGAAGCGAGATCCTTTGGAAGCAAAAATCAAGGGAATTGTGGCTGAAAGAGGGTGACAAGAATACAAAATTCTTCCACCTATCCACTATCATTAGAAGAAGGTACAACAATATTGATGCGATTAAATCTGAAGAGGGTCGGTGGGTTACGAGCTCTAATCAAATCCGGAAATTATTTTACACCTCCTTCAAGAACATGTTTACAGAGGAGGATGTTGACTTCCCTAAGAATCTGGATAATCTTATGCCTTGTTGTATATCCGAGGAAGAAAACATGGTGCTGAACAAAATCCCCACGTCGGAAGAAATAAAAGAAGCTCTGTTTCACATGCAAGATCTAAAAGCTCCTGGTCCGGATGGATTCCCTGCCCTGTTCTACAAAGAATTTTGGCCCACGGCTGGTAATGCAGTTATCCAAGCTGTTACTGAGTTCTTTGAAAATGGCAACATGCCTAGTGAGGCAAATGGCTCATTGATTGTCTTGATACCCAAATCTCCCAATCCTTCTTTGGTGAATAATTTCCGTCCCATAAGTCTCTGCAATGTGGTGTATAAGATTATTTCTAAATTGCTGGTTACAAAGCTCAGACCACTCTTACATAGGATCATCTCCCCTTGTCAATCGGCATTCATCCCGGGAAGATGGATTGCAGAAAATCAAGTCGTGGTTCATGAACTCCTTCATAGCTTTAAAACTAGAAAAGTCAAAAGTGGCTTCATGGCAATCAAGCTGGACCTCCAAAAAGCATATGACAAAATAAATTGGAAGTTTATCCAAGCAGTCCTCTCCAACTTGGGGTTCAGTAATACTTTTACCGAGTGGATTGTGGCTTGCATGTCTTCTGTTACCTTTGAGGTGCTGGTTAATGGTGGCAAGTCAGATCAGTTTAAGCCTAGTAGAGGGTTAAGGCAAGGTGACCCTCTCTCTCCATACCTATTCATTTTAGGTCAGGAGGTTCTTTCAAGGATGCTGGATAGGGAACTTGTTGCGGGGAACATCAGCGGTGCTAAAGCGAGTGTTAGAAGTCCTGCCTTGACTCATGTCATGTACGCTGACGATATTGTTCTATTCTCAAAAGCTACAAGGCACGATGCAAGGATTCTATCATCTTGCCTTGACAGGTTTTGTGCCTGGTCGGGTCAATGTATTAACAGGAATAAATCAGGTATTTTCTTCTCTAAACACTCTACAACTAGCATCAGAAGAGCCATAAAGCAGAACCTCCAAATGAAAAAGCTCAAAAAAGATGCCATATACTTGGGTGCCCCTCTCTTCCTATCTAGATCTCCTTCTAAAGACTTCAAATTCCTTGAAGAAAAACTGGAAGCTAAATTGGCAGGTTGGAGGAGCCGTTGCCTTTCCTGGGCAGGCAGATGTACTCTCATAAACTCAGTAACCCAAGCCATCCCCAGCTATACGTTCTCATCCTTCAAAGTCCCAGGAAAAATCTGCAACAAGCTCGATGCTATCACTAGGAGGTTTTGGTGGAAACCAAAGGAGAGGGACATGAAATATATTGCTTGGACTGCATGGGACAAGCTATGTCATCCCAAATACCAAGGTGGCCTTGGGTTTAAAAAGGCAAATGAGGTGAACTCGGCCTTACTAGCTAAACTAGCTTTGTTTATTTCTGGTAAACAAAGCTTATGCATGGAGATTCTTCGAACAAAATACAAAGTCGGTAACAGTTGGCTCAGTGCAGAACCTGGGAAGGTAGGTTCCCCAACTTGGAGAGCTATAGAAGCTACTAAGAAGCTAGTTGTAAAAGGGGCTTGTTTTATGTTGGGAGATGGATGTCTATAGATGTGTGGAAGGACCCGTGGGTGCCCTGGATTGACAATTTTAAGCCCCAGCCGAAGGTCGAAGAGTACAACCAGATTGCAATTAAGGCCTCTGAACTCATTGACCAGCCCACTAGAACATGGATCAGAGGCCTAGTTAATGAGATTTTCACCCCGGATCATGCAAATGCAATTCTAAACATTCCTATTCCCATTACCCCAAAGCAAGACAGGTTATTTTGGCTCCCTGATTCAAAAGGAAGGTTCTCTATTAGATATATCCACAAGGTCTCCTTCAATCATTCAGAGAGTAATTCTCAACCACATACTCCCTGGATGAAGCTTTGGAAAGCCAAATTCCCAGAGAGACTTAAGTTACTGGTGTGGAGAATTGGGGCTAATGCTATTCCTACTAAAGCCAACTTGCGTATAAGGCTTCCCAATATTGACCCAACATGCACCTTGTGCAATGCAGCAGAAGAAACTAGCTCTCATATTTTCTTAGAATGCCCTTTTGCCAGAGCTCTCTTGGCGTTGGCCTGCTGGGGCTTCAGAGTTGATGCATCTGCTGTCAACTCACCGGAAGACTTCATCAAGCTCATCTTGGAGCCACCAACTTCCTCAGTTCCAGCGCAAGAACAATGGACTGTCTCTCTTAACATGGCTCTAGTCATAGATGAGATTTGGAAGGCCAAAAACAGCAACCATTTCATGGGAACCAATGCCAATATCCTTAGTGCCAAACAAAATGTGCAGTCAAGATTTCAAGAGTTGGTGAAGGTCTACTCTTCGGAAATTCAATCTCCTCAAGTGCTTCCTACCGCTACTTGGACCCCACCCCCTCAAGGATGGGTCAAAATCAATGTAGATGCAGTCTTATCTAGCACCAGATCAGCCTTAGCAGCTGTGGCAAGGGACCACAAAGGTGAAGTTCTTTTCATTTGGGCTAAAAGGTTTCAGTTGTGTGACCCGGCGAAAGCTGAAGCCCAAGCCATTTTGTGGGCCGTGCAATTAGCGATCAAAGAGAAATGGAAGACTGTTATCTTTGAGGGAGATGCTAAGAATTGCATTGATGCGCTTCTTAACACAGAGGTTCTCCCGGATTGGCAATCATGCACCACTGTTAGTAATATCCTTAGTCTATCCTCTAGTTTTGTGTCTGCTAAGTTTTGTTGGGTCAAGAGAACAGGCAATATTGTAGCTCATGTAGCAGCTAAACTTGCTTTGAACTCCTCCTGTGATTTTTGTTTCCTTAATGGAAATCTTCCCCCCTCAATTGAGGCTGCTTGTAAGGAAGATTCCGTTGTTCGTTCTGTTTTTAGTTAATGAAAGTCAGGTTTATCAAAAAAAAAAATATTGAGCCGACCCTAAGAGTAGGCCTGTCCACGGGTCGGTTCGGGTCGAGTTTGTGCTCAACTCAGAACTGACCCAACCAGATTGGGTGGTTAAAATTTCAACCCATTGTCGACTGAAGTGGTTGATCAGGCCAGACAGGTCGGAGCTTCAACGAATGTCGGGTGGATCGATTAGGGTTGAAGGTCTGGAAAATGGTGAGAATCCAGCCAATAAAAGATGAAAAATGGTAGAAATCCAGAAAGAAAATTTTGAAAAATGGCCAAAATTTGGCAAAATCTCACTAAATCGAAGCAAGATCTCAGCCAATTCTGTAAGATCTCGGCTAGATTTGGTGAAATCTCACCGAATCTAGCCTAGATCTTCCCGAAAAAATCTCAAAATTCGCTGGATCTACAACTTCTCACTAGAAAAATAGATGGGTCGGTCGATTTGGGTTTCTCAGATTTAAAAGGAGGAGATCTAATATTCGACCCACCTATCTCAGTTTTTGGAGAATGAAATCCCTCACCGACCGCTAGAGTAGTAGGTTCGGTTGGCGACGAGTTGGGTTCAGTTGGCAGCAGTGGGTGGGTCGGGTTCGATGGGTCCTTGGACAACCCTACTTGAGAGCATGATAATCAACTCTTTACTGTGATGTACCTGTTTTAGGTCTTGACCCACTTCAATGAAATCTTAAACCATTTCCAATCTTTAAAATTTTAAAAAGAAAAAAAGGGATCTCCACCTTTGAGGAGACACAAGTTTGGAAGGGGGTCTGCTTGCCCTTTGTGCATCATCTCACTAAAAATGATGTTTGTGCCTAATTTTATGTTTTAAGTTCTACTTTCTTTGTTGTAATTCAATTTCAGATTTCAATGAAATCTTTCAAAGTTTCCTATAAAAAAGAAGAAGAAGATGATTTCAATTTTAACATTGAAATTTTTGTAGAAACATAATCCCTAATTTTCTAGTGTTAAGTCATGTGGCACATTTTATATAGACCTAAATTACCGAACCAAAGTACTCTTCCACTCCCTAAGTTTTAGCATGAGTTTGGATTGGGCATTTTGCTCAATCCATGCATTTTGCATTTTTTTAGTGGGTCTCATGGGTACTGTTCACAGATTACCAAACTCAGCAAAATGCAGATTTTTAGGTAAATTTGGATCTCACAACACTATTCACATATTTAAAAATTATTTTACTACAATATTTTCAGTAATAAGTTTTTAATTTTTGACAAATAAGCAATATTCAAACACACCATAAGTTTAAAAAAATTGGTTAATTTATATAAAATATCAATCATTTCATCCAAGCATGGGATGATTGTTATGGAAATGTTATTTTATAATAAATATTTTAAAATATTACTACCATTTTTGTAAAATAATTTTACTTGTAAAAATCCGTTCTTTATATTAAAAAATAATAATAATCTTCTTAATTTTTTGGGTGAATTGTGAAGTATTTTACTAAAATTTGGGTTGTTCCACGTTGTCACTCATCCACGTTAGCCTTCTCAAAACGGCGCGGCTTCAACTCAAATTGAAATCCACTGCTGCTGCCAGCACAAGAATAGAACGACGCTGTTTCGCTGAAGAACGCCCAAGGACGACGCCGTTTCGCTGAAGAAACCCAACCCACGCGTTCACAAATGAACGACGAACCTGTTTGGCTGTTTCAACTCTCTCGGCTGTTTAGAGTAGTCTAGTAGTATTATTATTTTAAAAAGTTTTCCCCCATTTCATTTCCATTTATTGAAAAACTTATTATTAACCACTACCCCAAAATTGAGTACTCACTCGCTCGCTCACCGCTCAGCACGGCAGTGAGATAAAAGCGAAGGATAATTTCTCTCATCCTTCGTTTTCTCATCACTCATCATGCCTTCGTTTCCTCATCCTGGTTCTGTCACCATCTGCGAAATCAATCGAGACCTCAGTACTCTCTCTCTCTCTCTCCATATCATGATTTTTGGGTTTGTTGTTTTTCTTATATATTATTGACACACAGATTTTTGCAGTTACCGCAGAGAGCCTCTCAGACGATCGAGCCAAAGACACCTATGCCAAACTTCTTGTAAGTCTTCTTACATTATTGTAAGTCTTGCAGTTACAGTTACACTATTGCTCCCTAAAAATATTGGTTCGCTAGAGAGATTTTTGTCTCTCAAGTTTAAAGTGATGAACAAACTAAAACCTAACACGTAGTAGTAGCGTACTTTGGACTTAAAAAAAAAAAAAACCTTTTTGGATTCTTCATTTGTTATAGGGAATGGTGTTCAGCCCGGTTCCATTTCAGTCAAATCAGGTGGTGCCGCCGAGTTCTGAGCAGGACACAGAACAGCAAGGAAAGGGTTTAATATCTGCATTTCAGGGGATTCTCAATCACTCCCTCACACGCATTTTTCGTCCTAATGATGTATGTATCACTTTCTCCTCTTCAATACACTTTATTAACTCTAGTTTGTAGATAAATTTTCGGTTCCCTTGTAATTTAGATATGTTGTACATGTTCTTTACTCTAAACAGAGGGCCAATGAGCTCTGGCTTAAATAGTACTTTGTTCGTGGCGTGGGTTCAGAATCCATTAGGTACATGTGTAACAGAGAGAATTTTAATGTTTTGAAATAATAAAAATAAGCCCAGTGCGCAAAGTTCCCAATTGCGGGGTCTAGGACTAGGAGAGGTGATAGGTAGGCAACCTTTCAACTCTTTTTTTTTTTTTTTTGAATAGGTTGATCTCTATCTAGACTCAAACCCACAGCCTATTGCTTTTGGTGGAAGGCGCTTGCCACCACACCAAGGCCCATCCTCTTTTGAAATAATCAAGTGAATTGGAAAGCGATAACAATTTGGTGGTGGGTCTGCTCTGCCCTATGTAAACATTCTGTGAATTGCAAGTTTTAGAATGCCATGTATATTGGTTGTCTGTACATCACAAGGCTTGCTGTTCCTGTCCGAGTATGTCGCAGAACCTTATTTTTTACTGTTCGGGTCATGTAACTGAATGTTAAAATTCTTAACTTAATTTTGATAGAATTCATGATAGAAATTACACTTGAGAAGCGTGTATTCAAGCAGGTGCTTATGGATATCTTAAATTTGTGTTGTCAAATTACAACATTTACAGGTAAACTTGTTACCGGAGGTTGATCTTCATGGAGTAAGCTGGCACCAACATAAGCATATTATTGCATTTATATCTGGGCCAAGTCAAGTCATGGTTCATGACTATGAGGATTCAGGTCTGTAACTTATGCATGCTGTCAATAAGTTATCATTTTTTTCTGCAGTATGAGTTACTTCCTTTGTAAGTTCATTAGCATCTCTGTTTGTTTAGAAAATACTCCTTTTAGCTTTTGCAAATGACTGCCAAATGCAATTTATATTTTGGACAGAAGGAAAGGATCCCTGCATTTTGACCAACGAGTCACAAAGATATGTTAAAGTACTTGAGTGGAGGCCAAACAGCGGGAGGGTGCTTTCTGTAGCATGCAAGCAAGTATCATAAATATTACATTCTAGTTATTTGAATTTATGTCTATATTTTAGCTTTTTGTTTGGTAGATATGCTATAGTTATCAAGGCCCGTGTAATTTCTCAATAATAGATGGAATTTCACTTTTCAGGGGCGGAATTTGCATTTGGGCTGCTTCTTTCCCAGGCAATGCTGCATCTGTGAGACCTGGTGCTGTTTCCTTCTTGGGAACCAACTCTAGGGGCTCTGGAGTCCGATATATTCTGGTGGATTTTCTTCGAAGTCCTAATGATGAACAAATTAGTGCACTGTCATGGAGTCCAGATGGAAGATATCCTAATAAACTCCAGTACTTAATTGATTTTAGTTCTGTTTATTATATGACCTGTAGATATTATAATTTTTACCGCCACTATTGCTTGTTCATGCAACTTATCTTTTTTGTGGCAAGTGATCTCTTTGTCATATTGAAGCCCTTATAATCAAACTCTGTTCAAACACCCTTTAGACTTTTGATAGTCTTTTGATATAACATATTCTACAAAGACCTGTTATTTTGGACGATTGAGCCTTATCCTATATTTTGGTAGTATTTTTATGCAGCAAAAGTAGGCTTTCTGACAAATTATTTTCCCTGAGGTTTTGTTAAGCAGTGTAATATAGAAATTCCTTGACTTATTTACACATATTTGGCATCCGCCTCTTATGAGAGCTCATCATTTACCGTATGGGATGTTGCTCAAGGTATGATAACAGTATTGTCCCTCATATTTCTGTGAACTTATTATTAGCTTACGTTGGCAATCTTTCTGCTTACAAATTTCTGTAGAATTGCTAGCTTAATGACTTTAGAAGTAATTAGAAGTCATTGTTATTGCTATTTTCCCCCTGTTATGTTTGCTATATGAAATTCCTAATCTCCATTATCATCAATTTCACTATCATTTTTGTTGTTGTTATGGCTTTGCCTGTTTGATTTACCTTGTCTAAAATTTTGGCAACCTAGCATGTGTTAAAACACAGCAGAAATGAAGTAATTTACCATGTAATCCCTAAAACCATGAAAATATGAAGGATGTACAGAAATGAGTTCTTTAGGCATGCAAAGAAAAAAATCAAATTCCAAGCTTAATGGCCTTTTTTTTTTTTCAATATAAATGATTATATATTTTAAATTATTTGGTAAAGTAACATTGTTTTAAACTTAATTTGCAAAATAGCCTTTTTCTTTAAACTCATCTTTTGGAGAGGTGAGTTCTACTTCTTTTATGTTGACATGGCTAATGTGATGTAGAACTTGTCTTTCCTTGAGACAAGTTTCCTTTAAAACAGTGAAACTGGTCTTTCTTAAAGATGAGTACGCTTGGATTTGCATGCAGAAACTATTCTTTTTCACAAAAGGTCTATTTTGCAAAATAAATTTACAACATTGCTATTTTTGAAAATGTATTATTTAACGAAAATGGCCCAAGCTTAACCATTTGAAGGAAACCCTTGGGACTCCTTTAATTCGTGGTTTTGTTGTTTCATATGATGTAAGAACTGTTATATATATATATATATACACATTAAGTGAAGAAGGAAGTTCTAGTTCCAATTACTTTCTTGAAAATGACATAGGAATGGATGGTTGAGCTGACATGATATATTTGAAATCATAAATTAAAAATTAAAACTTTTGAGAACACCCCCCACCCCCCAAACCCACCCAAAAAAAAAAAAAAGTCACCCTTCTGTGGAACTTATACTTTGTTTTATGTGACTGTTGTATTTCCTTAGACTACAATTGTTAATTTCTTTTTCTGTATTCATAAATTAATTTCTGGATGCAATTTCCAGGTGTGGGGACACCCATTCGACGAGGATTAGGGGGTATTTCAATGATGAAGTGGTCACCTACTGGTGATTACTTTTTTGCTGCAAAATTGTATGGTCATTAACTTAAATATTGCTTCTTGATCTGACTGATCTTATTCTTGATTGAACATGAAGTAAGCTGATTTGCTTCTTTGTAGTGACGGGACATTTTATCTTTGGGAAACAAATACATGGACATCTGAACCATGGTCTTCAACTAGTGGATTTGTCACGGTAAAAATGACATTTACTTTATTCATTCAATGATACAAATTACTGTAATCATATAGGCTTTTAATGGTCACATTATCAAATTCCAAATTGCAAATCTGCAATGGATCTTGCCAAATCAACATTCTTGGATTTAATTCATGTTTTTGTCTGACTTGCTCTGATTTCATCTATTTAGACTTTTGTTTTTTGGTGAGTTACCAACATTAATAAGTGTATCAAAATGGTCATTTTTAAGCTTATATTCCCATGAGATGTTTTAGATATTTGTTGGATTACCAAAAAATTGGCACTTCCTTTTTTCTTTACATACATGCATACATATATGTGTATGTATGTATAAATATTTAAATACATGTGTGTGTATCTATTTGCCTGCAATATTGTTAATTGAATGGAAACTGAATACACATCACAAGTTGATGTGGGCAGGGAAGAAAGCTTAACTAGCTGTCTGTGGCATAAGTTTTTATTTAATAAATCTTTTTGTGTGTGTGTGTGTTATTAGGGCTATGTGCAACATTGGATTAGGATAGGTCTTACATAATTTTGAAGGTTGAGTTACTAAGGGTATATGGTGAGAGTATTTTTTAATTTGGGTCATTAGTTTAATAGTTATAGTAGCTTTTGAGTGCAGGGGCGGAGATAGCAAAATTTGAATTATCCCTGCATGTAATTATGTTTTTATGGTTGTTTTCTAAATTGTTTTTGGTCTAGAATGGTATAGAATTTCTAGTAGAATTAAGAGTCCTATAATGGGTTTTATTAGGCTTTTAGTTTACTAGTCAATATAAGAGTTCGATGCTAGTAGGACAATGAACCGAGTCTCTATATGTATGCTCATGTACAAGAAGATTCAGATTTAATTAATGGAATGTTGAGTATTAAGGTTTGCCTTCACTCATCATCTTCATCTTGATGCCTGTTCACATCACTGTTCATGCTGTCCAGAACAAGGAGTAATTTCTCCATTTTCTTTTCTCTTTCAACCACAGATTGTACCACCTCTCTTACACCTATCAAAACCCTAAAACCCCACTAAATTTACTTAGCCATTAGCCACTAGCCACCAAAGAACCTATCAAAACAATCCTTGAAGTTCTGTTATTTGTTGCCCAGAAAATCCTGCAATCTGTACTTTGATCAAATATCATTTCCTTGGCCTAAATAATTTTTTCAAGTTAACATAGAATCTGTAGATTACAAATTGTGTTCAATCCTAATCCACTTTTGGATATTTAACCATGATAAAAAAAAACTATGCTCTGAACTATGAAGAAAGTTTTTCCCTGTTGGTAATCCTTCCTACATTTGAAATTGGGAATCCTTTTGACATCTTCTGGAGCATGTACTGGTGGAGAATGAATATTATAGATCTGCAATTGTGGGGAAGAATAAGAAACATACTTGAGGAATAATATAGTTTGATGTTTAGGACAGATTTAGGGAATCTATTTACAAATGATTATTGTGGGCTTAGGGTTTGGAGGAAATTTAGTAGAAAGGTTAAGGATTAGTAGATTGAATTATGGGTTGAAAAGATTCACTTTTGATGGCCAATTAGCTTTAGCTCAACTCGCACTTCTTCCTCCCATAACGGGATGGAGGATGAGATCTTGGGTTCAAGACCCCCTAAGTGCTTGTGTAACTTATAAATAAATAAATAAATAAATATATATATATATATATATTCACATTTTATGAATGAAAGAAACTGAAACCAAGAAAACAACTTACTGCAATTTTCTGGCAGTGGTAAAGGTTGTATTGTTAGAAATGTTTAGACTGAAAGATTGTTATATTTTAGGTCACAAGGTTTCAAAGGGTACAGAGAAGGGTTCTGATTTGGGTTTGGAAAAGAGCAAAGAAAAGTGAAAATATTGTGTTTGTTAAGGGCTGTGAATAAAATAATTGTGCCAAAGAAGAAGAGAGACAATAATACATAGGGCCAACATACTTGAGAGTATTTACCCCTGTATTGCTGAAGATGAGTTGGAAGTCATAGTTATCGATGCACTGATTGTCAATTAGTTCAGTACCTTTTTCTTATTTGGATTGTATTTGATGCTGGTCAACATACAGTGGTAGAAAGTTCACTAATTTCTTCTTATTCTTCTAAAATCAGGGAGCAGCATGGGATCCTGATGGCCGTATGATACTAATTGCTTTCTCAGGGTCGTCAACATTGGGATCTGTACACTTTGCATCAAAGCCTCCATCATTAGGTTTGCAACCTTATTTTTCTACTTTTTATTTTGAATCATTTAATTTTAAGAAAGAAAAATTGAAATTTTGATATCTATATTTTATTTCAACTCTCTCTAAGATTTTCAAATGTGTGATCTTGTCCATTAAATGATATTCCAGAAATTGTATATTTTTCTTTTGAATCATAGGTTACATATTAGATTCGCACAAGAGCCTCATTTTAACATACTAGAAACCTCATGAGGTTAATGCCAAAAAACAAAGGCAAGAAAAAAGTATCATCTTGTACTCTATTATTTTTTTCTTTTTTTAAATATAGATGCTGGGTTGTCAACCCAAATTTGAACAATGCAGAACTCCAATTTGGTTGCCAATTTATTCTTCATCTTAATAAAGTAGCAAGAAAACAACGTTCCCACTCTTACCTTCCCAGGTAATCCTTCAAGTACCTTGATTCATAACAAACTTTTACCGGCAGCCCTAACTGCAAATGTAATGTCAGTCTCTCTCTGTGCAATTTCAGGCTGAACAACGTTTTTTGTATTTGCTAAAATCTTTTCCATTTACAATGCTTAGTAAACAGCCATACACACATTGATTCAGAGTTAAACGTTTTAGTTTTCTCAATTGGTCCAGCTTACAGACTACAACCTTTTACAAATTTATTATGTATTTCTTCTTTAACAGACATTTTATTGGTTTGTGATGTTCCATCAATTTCATAATTTTACTTGGATCTTTAATATCATGTGCTTGCAAAGATGAGCCTTCAAATGCAAAATCATCAGGTAGTCTTTTGCCCTTTGGACAATATCTTTAGCATGGATAGATATCAGTTTAACATGTTTATTTGGGTCCTTGGGTTTTTTTCATTAAGATACTTAACTGTGGTGTTTGTATGTGTGCATTTATACATTCATACTACATATATGTATACATATGTTATTGCTTTAAATAATAGATCCAGGTCTTAATTGTTATTAGGCATGCTGTGATCAATACCTTTTTTTTTCTCAGACGCGCACCTATTGCCCGTTGATTTGCCTGAGATAATGTCTTTGACTGGCAGGTAGTGATGAATTTACCTTTTGTGCTTAGCTCAAACTTTTGACTTTCAAAATGTGCTATATGTATATATTCTTTTTCCTTTTAATATTTTGGAAATCTTTTCATTTAACCCAAATTAATTCTTGAAAGAGCTTACTATGAATAGCATCTTTTTTGACATGCTATGGGGCCAGACGACCTTTTTTTTTTTGGTTTTTAAATGGGAGCAAAGCTGCCCCCCACCCCCTTCCCCCTCTTTTTTTTTCCAATCCTTTTCAAGGTATTTTGGGTTGTGTCATGGTTATAGAGTGGTGGTCCCAAATTATGCCTTGAATTTTGTTGTATAGGTATGTCATTATGTGTTGTGCACAGTAATGTTGTCAACTAATGATTCTATATGTTGTGTTAATTCTTCAGTCAGGGCATTGAGAAGATAGCTTGGGATGCTTCGGGAGAGCGATTGGCTGTATCTTACAAAGGTGGGGATGAACTATACAGGGGTCTGATCGCCATATATGATGCTAGAAGGGCTCCCCTACTTTCTGCGTCACTAATGTGAGTTTATTTTTGTTGTTTTAGTTCAGTTGCTAGTGGTTTTTACTTTTCTATTGGTTACATGGTGAATATTGTTTCTTATACCTATAAATGTTCTTTGCTCTCAGAAGTGTTATTGGTTAGAATATTATTTTAGACATACTAATCTATGATTTGCCATGATATGAAATCAGTGGGTTCATTAGAGGACCTGGAGAAAATCCAAAGCCAACAGCATTTTCATTTCACGACAAGTTTAAGCAGGGACCATTACTTTCTGTGGTAAGTCCTTGTATGGCATTCTCCTTTTGTGTTCTGCCTTGTGTATGTTTATTTATTTCATCACTGAACATCTGTGAAATCAAGTTTTATGATGAATATCAACTTGCATGTGCTGAAGCACAGGTGCATTGACTGTACCAATACACTTGTAAATATATATTATTGAAAATAATTTTAACAAAATTTTGAAAATGCCTCGTTTAAGTTTTGAATTTGCTCAAATATCTATGATGCTCTGACTGGGCTCACGTTCCCTTGTGCAGTGTTGGAGCAGTGGATTTTGCTGTACCTACCCTCTTATATTTCGTTCTCATGTTCTTCCCTAGTTTAGGTTCTGTTTGAATTTTTGTCAGTACTGCAAATTAATTTTGCAATCCAAGAGGTGTTTGTATACTTAACACACCCAAAAAAAAAAAAATCGAAGAGGTCTTTGTATCATAACTGTTTAGTTTTGATATTTTGTATGGTTAGCATTTTGGAGGTACCCCGATTTCTAGAAAGAATTGGCATGGTCTCTACCAGCTTTCTTTGTTGCCTTTCTGGTTAGTTACTTGTATTATGTTTGACGCTACCTACAATTACAAACATGACACAAATGAATTTTGATTTTTTTTTTTTTTTTTGAGGAAAAATGAATTTTGATGTTTATTTAGTGACTCTCTATGAGTCAATTTCATGTTGATTTGTTTAATTTGCAATCAGCTCAAAATGACCTAGTTCATTACTTGTGTCAAGATGGCTTAACCATTTTTGACATGGATATGTTTAACATATATAATTATATAGTATCATTTTTTATCCAGCATAAATTTGAATTTTAAATATAGAATTGAATAAAAGAAAGAATTTTATTTGTTATATTTGTAAATTCTCCTATGATATACTAAATGATAAAATCCCTAATCCTTTTATAATAATAATTAAAAAAAATTTATTATATTCTATTTTATTTTTATCCATTAGTTGATAACAAAGGCACCTTTGAAATATTTCAAAAATGTATAGGAACTAAAATGAAACATTTAAAAGTACATGGATGATTTGAAATACGATTGCACATGAACTAAGTCATTAATAAATAATTCATGTTTGATTGGATAAAAAACTTGTTCGTGTTTATTTATTTATAAACAAGCCAAATTTGAGCTTTAGTTTTAAGTTTGTTTAATAAACAATTCAAATTTATTTATTTTTTAAAATGTTCATGAATAGGCTTGTGAATAATGGGACTCGATAAAAAACAAGCTAAGTTTAGGCTTGTTTATGGGCTTGAAATAAATTCATATCTTATTCAGTTTTTAATAAATTGGAAGTTAGGGACCATTTGTTCAAACCAAATGGGTTTGATAATTATGCTTAATATGAGTTTGATAATATAGTTGTGTTGGATCTTGAGTTTAAGCTTGGCTTGACTAATTAATCAAGCAAAGCTATGTCGAGTCCAAACTTTTGAACTTTTTGATGACTTTTATTTTATTTTATTTATATATATTAACATTTTGATGACTTTGAGTTTGAATATTGTTTGTAGACTTGGTTCTAGAACATTTTACTTTTGTTGTTAAGTCAAACTTGAACATTATTTGACAAAGCACAACTTACCTCTAATTTGAAATAATTTACAAAGTTTGAAGACCATGTGAGCAGTTTAATACTAATATATATATATATATATATATTCCTATAAGAAGTCACATAAAAAATTCTAAAATGTTAAATCAATTATTTATTGGTAGAAAACAAACAGATAGTTTTGATAATATGAAATCCACTATTATCTCGTAGGTTTACCAATGTATGCATATTAATGATAATCTTTCAATTGAACTAAAAGGAATTAATAATTTATTTTATTTTCATTACTCCTTCAAATGGCCAATCAAAATCAATTAAATTGAATTCCATACATCAATGCTTACATTGAAATCAATTTTCAACCAATGAAAATTTAATTCATTTGATTTGATTAAGATCATTAATTTTGGGCCCAAAAATCCATGTACTCTTTGAATCCCATAATTATCCATTACTGGTGGATATCCTGCGCAATGCACGGTGCATTTTGATAAATTTAGTAAGAAATTATTTATGATCCATTAATTTCATGAATACTATTATTGTTTGTCATAATTAATCTATGAAGTTTTCTAGTAAAACAAAATTCAAACTAAATAAATTGGGGATAAATTCTTTTAATTCATGCAACTAACAAATGTCTCCCATATTACATTCATATTGTCATCTACAAATTTGGTGGTTCTTAGGTGTCTTTATTGTATGATTTATGCTTTATACATAGATTTTATAGTGTTAATTTTTACATTTCTTATGCTACTAAAGTCTCTATCTCCATTAAACTGGACATCAGCGAGGCCTACAACCATGTGGAGTGGGTCTTCCTTAGGGAGATCATGCTTAAATTGGGGCTTGAGGAAAGATGGGCTTAGTTAGCCATGGCAACTGTGCAAATTGCAACATACTCGGTGCTCATTAATGGGTACCACAAGGATACATCTCTCAATCCTGTGGTATCAAATAGGGTGATCCACTCTCTCCATACCTCTTCCTATTGTGTGTGGAAGGCCTCTCTTCTCTAATCAGAAAAGCAATGAAAAGACAGCAGTTACATGGCATTATATCATGTATAAATGGAGTGTGAACCTTTTATCTATTGTTTGCTGATGACAAATGGAGTGTGAATCTTTTATCTGTTGTTTGCTGATGACAGCTTCATCTTTTGTCAAGCAACAATGGAAGAAGGGCGGCATTTCTTAAAAATCCTTGAAAGATATGAAGCAGATCGAGACAAGCAATAAATAGACAGAAAACTTCCATCTTTTTTAGCCGAAACACAAGACAATCGATTAGATAGGATGTCCAGGCTCTATTTGGGGCTAGGGTTATGGAGGACTATGAGACTTATCTTGGTTTGCCTATGGTTGGTGGAAAATCAAAGATTAACACGTTTAAAGGCCTTCAAGAAAGAATAACAAAGAGAGTGATGGGGTGGAAGGAAAAATTTATCTCTAAAGTGGGAAGGGAGATCCTTATCAAAATGGTGGCTCAAGCAATACCTACCTACACTATGGGAATTTTTAAAATCCCTAAGGCCTTATGTGACACGATAAATTCAACGCTTGCAAAATATTGGTGGGGCCAAACAAAGAATGAGAAGAAAATACACTGAATTAATTAGAAGAAGTTGTGCAATCCAAAAGATAGAGGTGGGATGGGATTTAGGGATGTCCAAGCTTTCAACTTAGCATTGCTAGCAAAGCAAGCTTGGAGGCTAATTCACAACACCCATTCATTATTTTTCAAGGTGTACAAATCAAGGTATTTTCCTAAATGTTCATTTATGGATGCTGAATTGGGAAGTAATCCTTCTTATGTATGGAGGAGCTTATTGGCTGTTAGGGAAATTATTTGGGAAGGATCCAGGTGGAAAGTGGGTGATGGTAATACTATTGGGGTAACCACACATAGGTGGCTCTCTCACAGGCCGGTCCTCTTGGGGGAGTAGCAGATGGGACTAAAGGTGAAGGACCTGATAGACAGCAACACAATGCAATGGGATAGAGAGAAGATTTTTGATCTCTTCGCACACAAGACATGAATGGAAATTATGTCCATCCCTTTGCAACAAAATATAGCGGGTCGGTATGTATTGATCTGGAGAGAAACTCAGTCTCAATCGTTCTCAGTGAAATCCACCTATTACATCGCTATTAGGATGAAGGTGTAGACACGAATTGAGCACTCCACAGCAAACATTGAGAGGCCTATATGGAGGAAGATCTGGAAGTTGAATTTGCCTCCAAAAGTTAGGATGTTTCTCTAGCATGCTTGCTCAAATAGTTTACCAACTAGGGAAAACTTATATAGGTGAAGAGTGCAGGTGGATCCTCGTTGTGAAATTTGTTGCCAACAACCCGAAATAGTTGGACACTTGCTGTGGGAGTGTTCACTGGCACAAAATATGTGGGCACTCTGTCGTGGTGGACACCAAAAATGCCAAAACAACCTATATGATTTTTTCTTACTATTTCAGACCTTGCTTGACAGATTATCAAAACCTGATTTGGAAATGTGGGCAGCGACATTGTGGGCAATTTGGAATGTGTGGAATAAATTCTACTTTGAGAAGGACCAATCTCATCCAAAAGATATTCTAAATGGGGCTATCGGTTACCTACAAGAATACTAGAAGCTGCTAAAGGCACAACAGAACACATGAAGCTAGCTGCAACAAACTTCGATTGTTTTTTTTTTTTTTTTAATGCTGGTAGTCTTTCCCCCTATTTTGGCAGTGGTTGAACATGGTATACTTGTTATGTTGTAAATGTTTTGGTTATAATCAATAAAGTTCTATCTTTTATCTCCAAAAAAAAAAAATACTTATAATTTTTATGTCAGTGAAAGTAGCTTTTCTTTAGTTTCAGAGTTGATATGAAATAAAATTAAGGCCTATTAATATTTTAATTGAAGAAAAGTTTGATTTTCTAAGACCTTAATTATAATATGGTGAAAATTGAAAGAATAATATCTTAAGCAATTAGCTATAAAAATTGCTAGAATTTCATGATACAACAATAGAAACAATAATTCTATAAAGACGCAATAATATCATAATTTAACCTCCAAATTCTAATTGAGCTAAAAGCTGCCAAAACACCAAATGTACTACAAATCCTTACCAAGTATATGCATCATATGGAAAACCTAAAATCTAAATTAGCACATAATATGAAAAAACCATTCTAACCACATTACAATGCTACATCAATAAAAACAAATACATAAAATTTAAACAAAATATTAAAGACGAATATAATATTTTGGAAGTTAACATACCTCTCAAAAAAGAGAAATTATAAGGTCCTCATGGTGGACAAGTGACGTGGTCCACCATTCCATTAAAAGACTCTCATTTGTTTAAAATTGTTGAGTTAAATTTTTTTTAAAACAGAAACTGATTACTAACTAAGTAATTTTAAACAAGGGGAGTCTTTTAGTGGAATGGTGGACAAATAACGTGGTCCACCAGAGAACTCTATAATTTCTCCTCAAAAAGGGAACTAAAGATATTGTGAGAGAAATTATGGAAGTTTGATTTTTAAGTCCAAAGGAAATAGGGATTTATATTAGACAAATGTGGAGACAAATAATCATATTGCTCAATATTCATTGAATCTGACTCTTGCAATTATGCATTGAAGTTAGTCTTATGTATAAAATTGAAAAGTTTTCTTAACTCCAATCATTCCCATGACTTTTTCGATCCATTCGTATCTATCCAAAGCATTTCAAATTATAAATGTATACAAATTCTTTTAATTTTATTAATGCATCGAAATAAATGCATATGTCATTAATAGTTTGATATAAATGCTAAATTTAGATGAGGTGGAAGCCCAAATGAAAAAAAAATGTTACACAATGTGCTACTTGGCAAAATCTCATGCTCTTGCACATGAGATGTCTGCTTATATATATATATATATATATATACACTAGCTTGTAACCTCGTATATATGTATAGATATATTTAAAAGATACATATTAAGATGCATAGTATAATAATCTTACATATATAATTTAAATATTATTGATAGTCATTTTTTTTTAACACTTTAAAAAGTCTTGTAAGAATGTTATTAGATAGAAAATGTAAATTGTCCATTTTTTTTAATATTTTAATATTCATTAATTCTAGAGACTTTGGTTTTTGTACATAATAACTCACTTGAATGGATATTTATGATATGGTCCCACATTTGATTCTAAAATTAAGAAATAAAACTCTCTCTAAAAATAAATAATTTTATATATAGTGTTAGATATATGATTATGTTTTTTTATGATTTATTTATATTGGACTCCTCATTTTCTATTTTAAATTAACTCATTTGACACAAAAATTGAAAAACTTCGATTAGATGGAACGCGTTAGGGGTGTCTACAGGTCAGGCTGGGTTAGGTTTGTGCCCAACCCGGACTCGACTTGAATTTTTTAGTTGGAGGAAAATATGACCCGAAACTGACTCGGTTGATCTGGTCAAATTTTTCTGTTCGGGTCTCGTCAGTTTCGGGTTGTTTTGGTTTGGTCTTTGGTTTTATCACTGGGGCTGATATTTGGCTAGATCCAACGAGATTTGGCTGAAATCTGGTTAGATCTATCG
The DNA here is from genome assembly GCA_030445155.1 of Quercus variabilis. Lineage (NCBI taxonomy): Eukaryota > Viridiplantae > Streptophyta > Magnoliopsida > Fagales > Fagaceae > Quercus > Quercus variabilis. The sequence goes on from CP129451.1 coordinate 12,617,656, forward strand.
AGATCTGGCCTAGATTTTGTCGGATAACGGTGAGATCTCGTGGATCTCGATGGATCTGGACCAGATCTTGACGAGATCTCTCCAGATTTAGTCCAGAAGCTTAATAATTCACTGGGAAGGTTTGTCGATTTCAATTCCACAAGTTTTGAAATGGAAAATCGACAATCGACCTGCTGGGATCGGGTTAGAGAGTTCAGAACCCGCATTCAACCGCCAGAGTTGTTGGATTGGGTAGCAACGGGTCGGATACGGGTGGGTTTATAGGCCGTGTGAACACCCCGAGGACATGTGCGGTAAAATTAAACTCTAATTGAAATCCAATTTTTATACTGAATTAACTAACTTGGTTCAAAATTTTAAAAATTTTGATTAATGAGACACTTGGCACAAAATTTTAATTGAAATCTAATTTTTACATTGAATTAATTCACTTGGCACAAAAATTTAAAAACTTAGATTAAATGAGACACGTAGTGTAAAATTAGACTTTAATTGAATTCCAATTTGAAATATAATTAGATTTTTTTTTTCAGATTTACTTATTATATATATATATATATATTGATCACATATGAGGTCTCTGCTTTTATATATATATTGATAGATTATGCAAAAAAAAAAATTTATTATTATTATCATTAGTCAAATTCAAATATAGAATTTTATCTTTTTTTTTTTTTTTTTCAAATATAGAAATTTCATAACTGTAGTCTGTGTGAAATGAAATGTTTGTCCTTTGAATCATATTTGCTAGGGTGTCGGCGGGGCCTCCAGCCTAACTCTTTTCTACATGAAACAGGCCTGTGATAGGCCCAAATTACTTCACTTTAGATTAGGCTTTATGACCCATATTTACTTACTTCAGACATTGGATTTCATGACCCACATTTCTTCACCTCATGAATTGGGCTTTACCATCAATAAATATCCCTATACACAAATTAGGCTCTTACATGTTTCAGAGTCATAACCTAATATAACTGTGGGCTTACGACTCATGGGATCTCATCTACCGGATTGGGCCATTTGAGTAAAGACATAATATTCCCTCTTTTTTTTGAATGGGTTACCTTTTAAACAGGGAAAATACTCATGTTGGAAAATCAGACCACATATATAATAATACCATCAGATAAGACACATAATTTTACATATTTCCAAATTAGATTGGGATTGGAATCATGCTATTGTTGGGTGTTGGAGGATTTTTTAAATAATTGTTTCAAAAAAAAATTAATTATTTATTTGTTTTACTCTAGTCTAATATGTGTATGAACCTCGGCCCTTGCCCCCCACCTTACAGAAACTTATATTTATAAAGTGATCATTGCACTAAGGGTGCATTATGGTATTATAATAAAAAAAAACATATGTATATATATATATATATATATATTTATTTATTTTAATGGAGATTATAGGTGAAAGGATCAATTTTGGCAATAAATGTGAACTTGAATGTTTTACACAACTCACAGGTAGGGAGTATGCATGTGTCATGTTGGGTTGGGTTTGACGTATTTTTCAACTAAATCTAACCTCCTCGGGTTGAGAAATCTCCAAACTAGGACTAGGAGGGTTGAGTTGAGAACATTTTGTTAGGATTAATTTAAAAAATTAGATTTCTCATTCTATCTATTGAAGTTTGTTATTCAATAAATAATTACCAAATACACAATTGAATAATATTCCAATTTTATTAAAACCAAGCTCCTAAATATCAAAATAAATCAAACTAACGAATTTAAACTAAGCCTCATAATCAAAAAAGTAAATCTAACTAGCAAATTCAAACCACATATAATTTTTAAAGTATTAAAGGCAAGAGTTGGGTCAACTGGTCAGGATAATTAAGTTTATTATTTTTCAACTTGACCTAACCCAACCTTTATTAAAACAAAACCAAAAAAAGACTCATCAACTCAAGAAAAGTCAACTCGAGAAATTGGGATTGGTGGATTGGATGCATATTCCTAATGATAAAAATAATTTTTTTTAAGGATTAAATGAAAATTAACCAAAATTTAAAGAGTATAATTTGTATTTTTATTTTATTTTATTTATTAGTATTTATTTTTTTGGTCCTGTTTTGTGGGGAAAATGGGCTTATGCCTTTATTTTTTTAAAATATCTAATATTTTTGTTTTGAAACTATTAAGTACCGTGTCTCTATTTTGAACCATAGAACTTGATTTTATGATTATCAAGTTCTAGGTAAGTTTTAGCATTACTGAAAGAGCACTCGTGGCTTTTCCTAATTTAAAAAATCTAGATGAAACCCATTTTTACTAAAATCAAGTTTAAGGAAAAAAATTTACTTAAAACTCGATAATTATAAAATTGAGTTACGTTAAAACTTAATTTTTAAAAAATTGAGTTTTAAAATAGAAATACTTGCTTAATAATTTCTAAACAAAAACAATTGGCTGGACATTAAAGAAAAAAAAAAAAAAAAAATCCGATCTCCCATCGGTTTCGTAGCCAAAAGCCCAAAAGAAATTTGGTTACGACTTACAAACCAAAAAGTGATTTGGCTTTCTTTTGTCTTCTTTGCCATTCCCGGGAGACCGAGAGAGAAAAAACTCAAAAACCGAAAGAAAACCAAAAAGAAGCAGGAAAAAGGAAACAGAGAGAGAGAGAGAGAGAGAGCGCAATGGTTCTCCTCGTTAGCTACAGTACTCACGCCTGTTTCTCTTCTTTGTCTACTTCATCGTCGTCGTCATCATCATCATCACCATATTCAGTCTTGCCTATCACTACAAATCCAGGTGAGATTATCTCTACACGATGCTCCTCTTTGTTGTTTTCCTTTCTTTTTTTCTTTTCTTTTTTTTCTTTTTTTCTTTTTTACCCCTTTAAACTAGTCCATCAAGAAATACAAAAAGACCAAGAGATACACTTTCACTCTATCTATATAACAACCCAAAACAAACTGAGCTCACATTTTGACATTTTACTGATTAAGGTTTACTTGAGTTTCTACAGAATTCATTGGCATACCCATTTGTTCTTTTTTGCAAGCTAGGGAATGTGAAAAAAGAAAAAGAAAAAGAAAAAAGTCGTTCTTTTAGGCAACTAGTAATCTGTGATTGTTTTTATTTGTGAATGCCTTTTGTTTTAGCATATGGGTCTTAGTTATTATACTCAGTTGGGTCTTCCTTCAATATATATTGCCTCTATTTTTTAGGAGTTAACATCATCACACATTCGGGGTTTCTTCCACACCCCTTTTCATTCTCAACTCTATGATTTATGTATTTTCTATTTTCACTACTACTTTTAGTGTTGCTATATGGGTTTTGTTTTAATTATTAATATCTTTTTTTTGCCAAAATACTTTATCTGTGTGTAAACTTTAGCCCATGAGTGATTTTAGTCCCTAATGAACTTAAAGTGATCAATTTTATTCATAACAAACTTGAAATGATCTCTTTTAGTCCATGAGTGATAACATGTTAGTTTTTTGTTTGACCACGCTATTTAAGGGACTTAAAATTAAAGTGATCACTTTAAACTTCAGAGACTAAAATTACTCATGAGCTAAACTTTCTGGACTAACCGTGTATTTAAGCCTTTTTTCGCCCCTTATTGCCAAGTTCTGTTAAAGTTTATCTGCTTTATTTTTCATTTTGATTAACATTGTTCTGCTTTTAGTTTCTAGGCTTCTCATGAACCCCATTGATCAGCATGCCAAATCATTCGATGGAGCCTGCACTTATGCACCCATTATGACCAAGAAAAGAGCTGGAACCATTGCTAAGGTATCTTCTGAAATTCGTGATGGTGGTGAGTCCCAGTCAGAAAGTGATGGTGACGTGGATTTGCCACTTGAAAAACTTCCATTGGATTCAAAACTGCAACAGAAGCTGGAGCACAAGATGAAACTGAAATTGTGGAAGAAGATAAGGCTTCGAAATAAAAAGCTCATGAGGAAAAGGAGGATGAGGAGGAGAGGCTGCTGGCCTCCTTCAAAGATGAAGAAGTTGACTAACATCTGACCCTTGTGTCAAAGTTAACTTGCAGGTTTAGTGCTGACATTTTTGTGCTCATATGATTTCCTTTTAATTTTAATATGTTTCAATTTCTGTCATATGGATGTACTTGTTTTGTTCAAATCTCAATGACTGGATTATTCTTGTTTGGAAATTGAATATATGGTGGTAGCATTGTATATCCATTGCTATCTTGATAGATAAAATGTTCTCCCACATTGTCATGTCCCCATGGACGATGGTGTTCTTGGGTTCTGTTCCTTGTGTTACGTTACTTCTAGGAGGTTGAACTTTAATGTCTGAAAACCTTATAAGAAACTTATTTTTTGTTTAGTGATTAGCTTAATGGTAATTCTCCACAATTACTGATAGAAAGTAAAGCAAATGCATGGTTGTGTTATTGACAGACAAAGAACATTAGGCCGTAGACAGATGCACTCACATGCGAGCATTTAGGAAAGCGATCTAGACTTAGTTCTTCTCCCATCTTCTCACAAATCTATGAAAAACGTATACGTCTAATCAGGTTATATATTTTCTTTTCAAGAACTAGTAAGTTCTCCATTCTCTATAGTATATCCATGTTTAGCCATTGAGTACCAAAGTGAAGACTCATATGATAGAATAATGTGATAGAATAATGGACTAAAGAACAACCGTTCTTTTCACATTTTCAGGGGAAATGGTTATGCTTTGCTGATTTCAGCCTAAAACTTTGAGGGTTTGGTTTTCAGACATCTGGGGGCTACTCCAAATCCATATACTCATGTCTACAAGGTCCTTCAGCCATAAACCGCTAGACCTAAAACATCCTTTCTATAAAACCTTATACTTCTTCAGCTTCATGGGCTTGGAGAAGGATATGTTTGGCAACTTTTCTGGTAAAAGTCCAATATCCTCTTGGTATTGTGATTTGTGACTAGCTCACACAAAATCATAGGCCTAATCCTCCAAGTCTGAATGGTAACACACTTACCATTTGTGTATGGTGGGGCTTAGGAGAACTAATTGTGTTTCTGGCTTGGAAGTTTTGTATGTTTATGCAGCTTTCTTCTGCTTGGGCCTATATTTTGTCATTTTAATGGAACCTATATGATCATATGTATTGTAGTATATTATATTGACTGTTGTTCTTTGATGAAACAGACTACTAAGTTGGAGATTTCTGCACCAGCTAACCCTTCCGACATTTTCTTCCCATTTGCTCAATCACTTGGGTGCCTGTGAATATGTTGAATGAAGACCATGTGAACATGTTACTCCTATTAAGGAAGCCCATGGACTTAGTTACTGATTGATTTTGTTAGCCCTCCCTGACCGAGCCATTCCCTTCTAATTGCTTTCATTTGTCTAGGCAATTTGTTTAAGGTTTAGTGGAGTTGTTATTTTGGGTTCTTCCCTTATATTGACTGTAATGACACACCTCTTGCAAAGTACTGTGTTTGTTGCTTCCTGCTTTCTAGTCGTGCTGGCTTTCTTTAGTTTACTGCTTTGTTTGTTTCGATGTAAAAAATTTTATTGTAAAATATTTTCATTGAAAACATTTTCAAGTATTTGGCAAGATTAGACCTTTGAAAATGTAAACAGCCACCTGCCTCCAAATACAAGCACACCACCACTACTAACCACCTGAAAAAAAAAAAAAAAAAAAAAAAAAAACCCACCACCACCCCATTGCTACCAAAATCCAGTGACTACACACCACCACTCACACGGCCACACCACCACAACAACAACCACCAATAGGAAGCAACAATCCCAGATGAAAACAAAATTTTCAAAATTGAAGATCAATGAAACCCACTCTTATTCAACCACCATCAAAACCCACGAACCACCACAACTATAGCAGTTTCAACCACCAACCTCAAAACCAAACCTAAAAACACCAAACCCAGCCTACCAAAACCCAACACCAATGACCCAGCCCACTAAAACCCATCATCGACGACCCACCCCACTATCGACCTTATCACCAATCTGCACCACAAAAGAGGTAGTGGTTGTCGATCTATACCGTCCTTGCGCTCGACATTCACGTCAGGAACATTGATGCCGAGAGTCAAAGTCCCAAGGATGGCGCTGCTAGTGGGTAGCACTAGTTGGTGAGTGGCTCTAGTCAATGGGTGGCATTGCTATTGGGTTGCCTCGGTCAGTGGGTGGCGCCACTACGTTTTGGGAGAGGAGGTTGAGAAGGAGAGAAAATTGACAAGGAGAGAAGAGATAGCAGGAAAGGGAGAGAATAGATAGCTTGAGAGTTGTTGGGTGAGAGTTAGAGAGAAATTGTAAAATATTTTACCAAAATTTTAAGTGTAAAATATTTTACTAAAATTTGCTTGGGTTAATTTGGTTGACTTAAAATATTTTATTTTCAACTAAATGTTTTACTGTAAAACAAACACCATAAAATGAGGAAATATTTTCCTGCAAATATTTTCGTCAAAACAAACAGAGCATTACAATTTTGTTGTAACTTTGTATATGCTCTTTAGTTTAAATTTTGTTGTTAATTACTTTGTAAATGCTAGCATGCAGACTCCTGGCTCCTGCATTATGGGCATCTCTACGATTAATTAATAGAACTCTAGGGTAATTTTAAGTCCTCAATTTTGTCACTGAATATTCCTAAAACACCCATCATCAACAACTAATTTATAAACAAATGAATTAAGTTTTGAGGCTAATGTAATAATTTACTTCATTCAAATATAAATTTTTAATTTTTTTTAAATTTTTTACTGTCTCCCTTACTTCCTCTATACTTTGAACATTCTCTTGTCCCTGGTTCCTAACCTTTGAAAGTAGATGTAAAGCCCATGTGACATTTATAAATAAATAAAAACTAGAAAGAAAAAAAGGGGGGGGGGGGGGGGGGCGCTATAGATTATTAAGAGCAATAGAAAAAGAATTGATTGAAGTTAATTTATTATAGAGTGGGGGAAATTAAAGTTACCTTCTATACACAAGGTCACCTTTTTATAACATGTCTTTCAACCCAACAGTACTAAATCATTAAAATTCACATGAACAAATGATGCACTTTAAATAGATCAAAGACCAATTGCATTGATTTCCCTAAAATGGGTAAGAATTAAGATACCTATTTAGTGAGAGAAACTCAAAAAACACTCAGCATTTGCTTCCCTTCCTATTCCCTCAAATAAGTTTTTGCTATAGTGCCTCCTTAGTCGTTATCTTTAGGTGGGGAACATGGTTCATTCTCCCAATCTTTGTTTTATTATTTTTGGCGTGGTAAATAAAATAAAGAAAAGTGGAAAAATGATAAATAATAAAAAAATAAATAGAAGGATAAATATTTTAATGAAATAAAGTATAGGTAAGAAAACTTTTTTTTTTTTTTGGTGTGTGTGTGTGTGGAGAAAATATAGGTAAGAGAATTTGATGCGAGTGTTTTACAAAGTGATTGGCAAGGTTTTTTTTTTTTTCTTTTCTAAAAAAAAAAAATTAGTAGGTTGTTATCGTAAAATAAATAGAAAATTTTAGGTAAGCTAATGTGAATGCTTTAAACGTTTTTCATTTTTGAATAGAAAAAAAAAACATTTTCCACTTTTGAAGAGTAGAAATGTTTTTTTGGAACATTAGGTACTAAAAAAAAACCACTAAAAAATACTCTCACAAATGTAATTATACTCTTTTTGTCAATTTTCTTTTCACAGGCCGACTATAGATTGTTATTATCAGTTGTTGTCTAACTATTGGCTGTTTCCAAAATTGATTTTTTTTAATTCAAATTATTCACCTTTTTGCTTAATTTTTTTAGTATATATTCCAAATTTGGAATTTGTTTTCTTCTTTGTAAAAAAACCTAGAAAATACTTTCTTATTTGACATCTATTTACGAAAAAATAAGTTTTTTTTTTTAAAATAGTAATTTGAAATTATAAGAAATAATTTTGAAGTATATGAAATATATTTTGACTTTTTCTATAAAATATTTTTAAATAATAATAAGTTAAATATATAATAATAACAAATACTATTAGACTTCAACTTTTCTTTTTCCTTTTTTTTTTTTTTTTGGGTTATATTTGAAATTGGGGTAAGAATTTGAACCGATATATCCGGATATCCCATTATAAACATAAACATGTTTATACAAAATATTTTTGGAGAATTTGAGATTTTTGTTTAGAGAGTTTCAAAAGAATTTAAGAGAATTTGGGAATTTAAGTTGAGCGACATCACATTTTAACATTTGAGTAAAAATTGGGGGATTAAAGTGATGGGATGGGTAGTAAAATTAAAAATTCTTCGTTATGGTTACCTTATCGAGTGGAGAGTGGACTATAGACTGACGACAAATACACGGACATAGGAGGAGGAGGAGGAGCTTGTTAAGGCTTATCCACTTTCCACACATTCATATCCAAACCACCAAATTTCAAAGAGAGCCAGCGTTATGGCTCTCCTTCTCTGCTCCAATCCTCTCACCTCTCTCCCTTCTTCTTCATCTTCTTCTTCATTGTCTTGTTCATCATCATCACCAGGTAAGCCTCTCTCTCTCTCTCTCTCTCTCTCACTCATTTGTTATTCCTCTTTACGTTTTTAATTGTTGCTGATACAATTTTTATGCATATATCCCAAAGTCAATGAATCCGAATTGAGCAATGTCATTGTTGTTTTATAATTTATTCTCTTGTAGCAACCTTGCCTTACTTCATATTCAATCACATACTCAGTTGGGTTTTTCTTCAAACACGTTGAGATCACTTTAATCTGCATCTGTATTTACTAGCTTGAGTAGCTTCTAAAGTTTAAAATGCCATTTCATATATTGCAACAAATCATTATGTTATCTGGGTTTTGTATAAAATAACTCAATTTTCCTTCTTTTGGTTGTATTTCAAGCTTTAAACTTTTTCATATCCAAATTTTATGCTATTGGCTTTCAGTCTCCTGGTTGCATATGAAACCCATTGATCTGCGCCCAAAATCTTTCAAAGGAATTCACATTCACACACCCTTTATCATCAAGAAGACGGGTTCGCTAATTGTGAAAGCTTCTTCCGACATTGATGGAACCGGTGCTGAGCCTTCTTCGGATATCAAGGAAGAGGCTGAGAGCAAGGAAGAGGTTGTGCCGGTTAACAAACTGCCCTTGGAATCAAAGCTTCAGGAGAGGATGGAACAGAAGGAGAGGATGAAATTGGCAAAAAAGATAAGGCTTCGGAGAAAGAGGCTTGTTAGAAAGAGGAGATTGAGGAAGAAGGGCCGATGGCCACCCTCGAAGATGAAGAAGTTAAAGAATGTATGACCTTTGCCTCAAATTGTATTGCAGGTTTTGTGCTGACCCTTTTGCTTCTTTATGTGTCATTTCAATTTGTTCTTGCCAGCTTAGACAATATCTGTGCATCAGTGTATCTTGTTACTTTCAAATTAAAGACTTCAGTGGTAGATATACATTTCCAATTTGTAGAAGATTTAAAGTCACCTCTTTTTTGACTGATTAGATAGCCCTCTTATCTTGAGATTATTTCCATTCTATTAGTGTACTACAATTTTGTATCCTGGTTATAGTTAGTCGGTTATTATGTGATTGTGAGGTAAAACTAAAAAGTGTCCAAGAGTTAAGAAAGATAGGTGCTTCATTTATAAGCAACTAACTCAGTGGTGTTGTTTCCATAAACCATGGATTGTAAATGAAATGAATGCATCATCATACTATTTAGATATGACAATCTTGAGGTTGTTAGGTTACATCTTAAACTTGGAAAATTTACAACAGCTGCAATGTCCCTTAATTGTTGCTAAGCTGCAGAAATTATTACTCGTTAATCATCTTCCTGAAGTCCTTCACTTGAGGATTTCAGGTTTAAGTGTCCTTTGAAATTTGAATCCCTTAAAGGGTCAACTGTGGCAGCAAATAGAGGGAGAAACTGATGGCAACCAAGAAAATCAAGCAATCCTTTTGGACTCACCAGGTATATAAAATTTGGGTTAGCGGGAACTCTGGCTATGTATACTTCTGTGACACTCCTGCAGCAGCCAGCAGCCATAAGAACTAAATTTTGGATTTAAGGAGACTCCTTGGAAGTAGCTGCATGGCTTTGTGTAAATTTGTTGTTTACTGCACTACCAGAGTAGGAAAGGCAAGCCTTGAGCAAGATTTAACACAATAGACTCCATAATACATTGCATTTTAGTGGTCTCATATATTTTTGGCATTTGCATTAGAAACATGAATTTGTCTAAAATTTGTGATTTAAATTGTGCTCACCCACGGCGCCACCCACCCCCCCCCCCCCCCCCCCCCAAAAAAATCTCTCCATATGGTTCAAAGTTAGATCACTCTAAGTGAAATAGGAGCAAAGCTCGAGCAAAAGGTTTAAGTAGAATAATGAATCTTCCACTAAGGTTTCATGCTTCGTAAATGGTATATACTTATCAAAATGATAAAGTTCTCAAAGGTTCAGTAATTTATGTCTTTAATGGAGTAGCAAAAAGCAAGTTTAACAGGAACTGCACTTAAAATATGCAGACAAAGACCGAAAAGCAGTGACATATATAGTGTTTCTTAGTTTAGACTTTAGATGATGTTTCTCCTAAATTTCTTGGGTCTATGCTAATACCATGACTACTTTCAGTGCCATGCATGCACGGCTGTACAACAGCCTCCAATGTTTAACCAGATTATTTGTGGATCTGATCTTTATTAAGAAATGAAAATGTTAAGGCCTGTTTGAATCTGTAATTTGAGAACAGTTTTATTCACTCAAGTGTCACATAGCAGAACTGCGGAACAATATATTTGGGAACTGGTCTTTAGTTCTTCTTCAGTCTTCTGTCCTGTCCTCTGTTCATGACAAACGAGACTACAAAAATGCTTGTTTCTAAAACTTCTTTTTTTTTTTTTTTGGAAAATGCAAGTTGCTGGAATATTTTTCCTAACAACCAAAGCATAGTTTTTTTTTTTTTTTACCCAAAATTTTAAAATGAAGAATATTTATTAGTGATAAATTTTTGAATCTTCCAAAAGTTTAAGTATGGTTCAAATTTAGGACCTCTTGCCCTAATACCAAAATAAATGACTAATTGTCCTAAAAGTTTGAGCACTAAAGAAATAGTGAATTTAATCATTTGACAAATATTTTAACAATTAGGTATCAAGAAACATTGGATCTACCTTGATTAACATTCTACAACTACCGAGTAGGAAGCACATACATGAACATAGGCATGACAGTTTTTGAAAAATTAGGACAGGATACTGCTGGGATAAACATATTAAATAATTCTTAAATATATCTTTATTTATATTTTAAAATACCGTTAACATTTATATTTTCATATAATGTTAAAAATATATTAGGTTTTTTTTAGATGAAATACATTGTATTTTAATTAAAGGAAATTAGCCATGATCAGCCAAGAGTAATCATGAAGAGTAATAATAAATAATAAAGTGAACTTATAACTAATAAATGATATTTATAAATTAGAATACAAACCAATGGTAAGATTTAAAAATGTAAATAAAAGATAACTAGATAAGTATTCAAGATTGAGACTAAAAAGATTTTTTTTTTTTTAAATGTCCCTTTTGTGTCCCAAAACTTTTACAAAAAAATAAAAGAAAAGAAAAGAAAAGGAATCTTCTAGGACACGTGTGTTGAAGTGCCTCAAAAGTGTCCAACACAGTATAACACCCAAATGAAGTGTCTATGCTTCCTAAGTAGGAAGTAGTAGTGGTCCTAGAGGATTGACCTAAGTTGAATTTATAAAATAGAATATCCTAAATTTATGCAAAGCTGATTGGGATTTGCAGATTTGCATTCAATCATGACCGGTTCACATTCAGCATCATGTGACGTAGTTTACATTCAGATTCAGTGCAAAGCGCTCAATCCTGGGCATGGCCTGTACTTTACATCTCACAAAATCAGAATCCTTTTCCAATCCCTTTGCATAATGGAGGCACAGCATTCGAGTTGCATGAAAAATATGCACTTCCATTTTTCTTGACCGACATGCCTACTAAGGAAATCTGTGGTTCTGTAATGGCCTTCAAATTGCTATGACAGCAAACGACTTCGGTAAAATAGTGAAGCCCGCCATTTCCTTGTTATACAAGGTTTTCTATAGGTATCTGATGCCGCCCTGCATGTTACGCATTGCTACGTTTGGGGTTTGTTTTGTAGAACCTGATTTAGTAGTAACCAAGTTCTTTGGTTGCTTTTTCCACATTCCCAGTCTTAACCCAAGAGATAAGATCTCTTTCTTATAATTCTTTCACATCAGTCATAAATCACCATGCTGATTTTGCCAATTCATGATAAAAGCAAAAGTTAAAACTTGTCATCACACAAATATAAATATTCCTACAAAACATAAATCCAACATTTTCCCTACTTCGCCCTCTGGCTCTTTGGTTCCTCCCACAGGCTTGAGGAGTGGAGGGCTCGTTTGTCAGTTGAAACTTGTTCAGTGGCCGCAAAAGAGCAGAAATTTCAATTGATTTCCAAATTTGCAAATCAAATGACAAGGAAAGACCCCATCTCCAACTTTTTGTCCTAATTTACCATATCTACAAAGTATATAGTCAATGTAAACTAGAGTTGAAAACGCAATCTATTTACAAATTAAGGGTTTAGGAACTGGAACCATGTAAGAAAATTTCACTCTTCCCGTTTTCTTTTTTACTTTTGTTTTGTTTTTTGATTTTTTTTTTTTTTTTTTTTTTTTTTTTTTTTGCCCTTCTCTGTTCTCTACATCAGTAGTCAGCAGGTCAGTGAAATGACCATCAGGATTCTGCACTCTCAAATCCTTCGCATTCAATAAATATATAGCCTCGCTGTCTTGTGATTTGGACACAAGAAAAATGGTCAAACCAATGTATCACCCCGGAGGATATTATATTTGCAGAGAGGGCAGGTCGCATTTATTCGAAGCCATCTGCTGATGCATCCACAATGGAAATGGTGATTGCAGGGAAGGGTATACAGCTCTACTCCATCTACATACTGTGAAAGGCAGATGCAGCACTCCTACAAAAAAGACAGGACATAAATTAGGATTCATGTGTCTGTTATTCTGAAAATTTTGCAGTTGCAATAGCAATAGCACTTGAAAGAAAAAGATAGCTTCCACTCCATGATATTAGCACTGTATGCACAATCACACAATTCGTAGCAGTGTAGCACCACCAATGAATCAAGTGCTATCATAAAAGTTTGATGCTTATCGACCAATAACATAGCTTCCACTCCAAGCTATAAGCCTTCTATGCAGAGTCACATAATGAGTAGCACCACCAATGAATCAAGTGCAATTATATAAGTTTGATAAATATCAACCAATACCATATGGAAAAATGTAAATTTTCAGGCAATATTACAAGTTGTTAGTTTATCTACAGCGATGAGATCCATGACGACCAGATTTATTAGGATAAGTGCATTATGGATAACCACTTTTTGAGTAATTAATATTTATTAGGGGGGATGGGGGAAGAGCAATGATGGAGTTCAGCTATGTCACACCATGTGAAAACAATATTGGTAACTGATACATAAGTATCACAAGGGAGCAAGTATAACTGGTCCATCACTGCATGGGACTTTTCAAAAAAAAAAAAAAAATTTCACCAAAAATTGATCAAATAGTAGTACCTAAGAAGTAATCTTATCATTGATAGTTTATAAAGCCTTTGCACATCTACATATATTTTTAATCCTCACATGGATCAATTTTGTTTGGCATGTCAACCACCACTTGAAAAGACCTCAATTAGAATTTTTAATCAAGGTCTGCTTAATCAAACATTGTACAAAACTCCTGTATGTGACTAATATGTCAGCCAAAAGATTTTTTTTTTGGATAAGTAATAAGATATATTGATGTCAGCCAAAAGAAAATTAAGAGAGAGAGAGAGAGAGAGAGAGAGAGAGTTGTAGTTTTCCTATTTCTCAAATGCACATAACATGAGAATAACCAAGTAATATTTCAAAAAACTTCCTAAGTTGCACCAGGGAATGGATCAAATATTTCATGCACATTTCCTTGGCCGAAAAATAAGACAAAAACTTATAAGCATATTTTAAATAATTGCATTGTTTCACAAGCATCATAACAGTTATTTTTAAAACCCATCATAAATTCCATAGCATAAAAGGCCTACTAAAGTTTGTAGCATGACTTTAGAGGTTGAATTTGTTTTGTAATCAAAACAAAAATATTGATAACTTGACCATTGAAATTTCTCACCACAATAAATATTTATGGATCAATGAAAATTGTGGAATTCTAGGAAAAATTAGTAAAATGACAGTTCCAAATTGTATTAATCAAAGAAACAATAGCTCTAGTCAAAGCCAAATATCACAATATTCTATTAATATCAACATATACGTCACAGTAAATTTGTATGCTAGCAAGGCAGATGGGTTCGAAGATTATTATGGCGTAGAAGATGCAAAGAACCATGTTGAAAAAACAAAAAGGGGGGAAAGACTATGAAAAATGATGAGGAGCAAAAAAGATGCTTCCATGCAGAATGAAGCAATGAATTTGAGCAACCGAATAAATCTGATATGATTAAATTAAAACTAAATTTAAAAAAAGAAAAGAAAAAAAGATGAGGAATTGGTGCTCACAGAATCCTCTGGATGAAGGGAAAGTTCATTGACAGAATTACTGTTTCCTGACTCCATTGCTCCAACAACTTTCATTCCATCATTGTCAAAGATCCCCATTGGATTGGCCTGTCGAAATCTATACTTGGGCAGAGAGCCAATATCATCTTCAGATGCACCTTTTCTTATTGTCATAGCATAGGCAAATGCAACAAGTGGAATGCAGCAGCAGAGAGCAAAGAAAATGACAAATGCCATTCCAATGCAAAAGATGATAAAGAACAAATCAAAGGCTAGAAAAACAACAGTTAACCTGCACATAATTTACAGGGAATATCACTGAGGGTTCCATATGTTCGTTGAACATGAAAACAAATAATAATATATCATGGCTGAGTTTTTAAATATTGGTATTGCTTCTCTTTTGGCTGCTTCCAATTGATAACTAGAAACTATGGAAGTGTTGACTTGAGCCCCGATCTGGGCTCAAATCCTATGTAGATCAAATACTTTGCACAGGCCATGAATTCTGATATAAGCTGAACCAAAAATAAAACTAGTCCAAAGATGAATTGCTTTTGTTTTATATCTAGTTTGTCTAAATGTAGGTTACAATTAGTTACTACCAGATTTTTTTTAAGTTACTACCAGATTTGGTGGTAATATATATGAAATTACCAGATTTAAAACTAGTTTGTTACTTTGTCGTCAAAATATGCATGTGAAAACACCAAAAATTTATAACTTCATTTCAGAGGTAATGTGTATTTGAACAAAACCAAATTTATAAGTAAAAAACTAGGTTTTTATAGGAATATATCTGGTCCATTGTTGAACAATTTTCTGACAATTTTTTTTTTATCAAATTGAAAATAATTAAGACCGATTATATTGTTCTTAGTTGGCCAGGTTCTATGACTACCAAGCACCCCCTTATTGTCAAAAGGCCATAGAATGATAAACAGTTGAACTTGGTGAATAACAAGATATCACCTCACACAACAAAAGCAAAATACTTCACAACACTTGGAAGGGGGGGGGGGGGGGGGAGCGATTTAACAGTATGAAAACATCAATAAATCATACAATTTAAAGATCTTCCTGTGAGTATTCCCAAGTTCTTAGGATACTAGCTGAATCTGTATGTACTGAAGCTACCATGTGTTGTATTGTATGCTAGTATTGTTAGTGCAGTAATACAGTTAGTTACAGTAATGCAGTTAGTTAGCTTTTGGGTGGGAATTGGTTAAGCAGAGATTGCATTGTATATAAGCTGCTAAGATGATCGATAAGAGGTATCCACAGAATTAACCCAAGTTAGTGCTTATCTTCTTCTTCTTCTTCTTCTTTCTTTGCTTAGGAGGTTGGTTACTCTCAAAGTAACTGTGATCTTCTTCCTTAATTCCCATTTCTTCCTTTTCCAATTTCTGAACTACCAAGAACTTAACACAAGCTCAGCTCTTAATTTATATAATTTTAAGGAGAAGAAAGAAAAAGAAGAAAACAAGAAAAATTTATTGTATTGGGAAGAAGATCCTCTATATCAACATGACGTTCCAGTGTGCATAAGTGCTTCCTTCTCACCCCCCCCCCCCCCCCTCCCCTCTCTCTCTTTCTGATATATAGAAACATAAAGCAGTTAACTAGAGTTCCCACAAGAAGTACAAAATAGGCACAAAATCCACCAGAAGAAAATAATTTTACCAAATTTTTATGTTGATGCACCTAATGAATAAGTTTCAACATAGATTTAAACGTCATCTTTATTCATATTGAGATAAAATAATTCAAACACTTGTTTTTTTATTTCCTCTTATTCATTCTCATGATGTACATAAGTACGTTTATGTAAAAAACCATTAGAGATGTCCATTTAGAATTAGTTGAAATTCTTAAGTCATGTCTCTTACCAATAGAGGCGAGGAGAATCCTGCAAAAGTGCTTGGCCACCCACAACAATCCAATAGAATCCAAATACCCACCAGATGGATGATATCATTGTATTTATTGACTCCAAGTTTTTCACAATTCTGAAAAACAAAATAAAAACAATAACAAGTGTTACATGAAACATTCTTCAATTGTTAAGAGTTTAGGATTTTGCATGCTAGTAATTGTTTTCAATCTCTCCCATCTTATTAGAAAGAGGGGAGAAAAAGTTTATTTTTTGGTTCACTACAATGCAGATGTTTGTGCCTTTAGTCTCTGATTAACTTGAAGCGAATGGACATTATTAATTGCAAGCACACATAATGGGATTTACTGTTTTGCTGACAACTAGATATGCGGAAAACAGATCCCCCACATCCATTATGCACATTAGCTAAATGATGAGAGCTAGATGTATAGATATGAAATGGAACACCACACACACATTAAAGAGCAAACCCACTAACGAATTGAAGGCACAACATGACACATGACGATAAAAGAATCTTCTCGCTACTTGGATTCTGTCTTTTCTAAATGTCACCTTAGTTGTCAACATACAAAGTATGAACTCTTAAGCACAAAGTTGGACAAGGGAAAGGGTCAATATTTAAGGAAAGAGATAAAAAAAGAACAAAGTACGAGTTTCCCCCATTTACCCTCTTGCACTTGCTCTTATGCTATCAATTTACATCAAAATGATATGTGATATGTCTTGCTACAAACTACAAAGTCCATATCTTCATCCCACCCCCTCCAAACACAAAAACACAGAGGAAGAACATAGTGCACAGATCAGGATAATCAAGTTTAAAGAAAAGCTCAAGCAATGAGAATTACTTTCGTTGCTAACCTGTTTCTCTTAAAATTGTATCTTTGAGAAAAATTACATATGGAAGATCACTAGTGCTCCAACAATGAAAGGAGCTGACTATTGATGAAAGCTAATAAGTACAGTATCATAAACACAACAAAGTATAACGAGACTCTATCCACCACCTCAAGCAAAAGGTAAACTCACATGCAGTAGCCTTCAAAGATGACAAAATTGCTGGTTTCATTGCACCTTTGCCCACACAATGTAACATATCGAAAACAAAATAAATGCATGCAAGCTTTAATCATATACATCGTATGGAGGCGACCTTTTTACCTTTTTTTTTTGCCCATTTTATTTAACTTCCTAGATTATTATACATATAGAGTAAAAAAAAAAAAAAAAAACCCTAGATTATTATCCTCCAAATTTGACATTAATTGTCACATTTTTTAATTCTCAGAACCAAAATATGAATGTGGCCCATTGTTTCTACTACTATCCTACCCATCAGATAAGCTTAAACCCAGTCCCCCCAACATTCTGTACCCAACATAAGCTTATGCTGTAATTTGAGACATGCTCTTTATTACTACTAATTTATACTAATCAAAATCTCAGCAGAGAGAGAGAGAGAGAGAGAGAGAAACCCAATTATACTATGAAAATTGGAAAATTAATATTACTCAAAAACGTGTTGACTGTAGAGACAGAAAATTGCAAAGCAATACCCAAAAAAAAAAAAAAAAAACTCTCTTTCTTCTTGTTTATCAAAAAACAAAACAAAAATTTCAATGTAACTAAAAATAGCAATACTACGTACACACCCAATTTCATAATTAACTAAAAATGAAAAAGGGACGCTTAGAACTTATTAATATCAATTAAATAAAAAATTAACTACCCAAATTTACATTATTTTCAAGAATAAAAAAAACAAAATATAATTTTGCAAAAAAAAAAAAAAAAGACTAACAATACTACATTTTTTTGATAAGCGTCACATTTAATACCACACCAACTACCAACATAAAACCTCAATTGTTGCTGAGAAATAAATTTTATTTTTTTAAAATAAAAAGAAAAATAAAATATGAGAGAGATTGAGAAGCTAGAATGACCTGTTGTGAGAGAAAGTGTAGGAAGAATTGCGAAAGAGAAAGTGAAGGTAGACGAAGGCGACATGGAAGAGGCATTGGAGAGAGTAACCGAAGAGCCAAAGCCTGAGAGGTGTGGAAGGTCTCTCTTTGAAACTAGACAGTAGAACCACCAGCGCCACCACCACGAACCCCATGTTCCACACCAGGTCCACCACCATTATCGCCTTCCAGTAGTACCAGTAGCAACAGTAACTTCCGTTTTCGTTATAGTAACTGTAATCGTGCCCCGACTCCTCATCCTCCGATCGGGGTTGCTGCTGCTGCTGCTCCTCCTCTTCTTCTTCTCGGCGATGGCGCGTGAACAGACGCGCCGCGTAGCGAGTGAGTGGCACTGTGAAGCTCCTTCTCCCCCTGCTGGTGCTCGCCACGCGTATTGGCAGTTCTGCCTCCATTTTACTATTTTAGAGAGGGAGAGAGAGAGAGAGAGAGAATTATGTGTGTGTTTGAACTTTGAACTTTGAAAACAGAGACAGTTTTAGAGAGAGAGAGAGAGAGGTGTTGTTTAGGGAAGGAGAAAGTACAGTGGAAGTGGCTTTTTTTAGAAAGGAAAGGAAAATGAAGGGAAGGAAACGATGTCGTGTTATAGTGATCTGTGATGTGGATGGATATCGAGAGTTGTTTTTAAGAGTTTCTGTTCTGTGGTGTCCTAGGATGGTTCGTGAAAGTGACTTTTTTAAATAAATGGAGTTTGGTTTTGTTGTTGGAGTTGAAGGTTAGGAGTTAGGACAAGTATTTTTACGACACAACAAAAGTTTACAATTTTTTTTTAATATATTTTAAAATTAATTAATCATGTAATTCAAAAAGAAATTTCAATTTCAAATTATTAAGGGTTTAAGATTTTAATTAGGCTAATTTAAAAATAATATGATTTTTTTTTTCTGTTTTATTATTTTATATTAAACATTTTTTTTTATAGAATTGGTAATATTTGCAAAGTAATATAATTTATAGTAATAACTATTTTAATTAATATTTTTAAGTTATTTGATAATTTATCCTCTTTTTTTTTCTAATCATGTTTTAAAAATACAATTTTAATTCATTTAAAGTTGTGCATCTTAAGTCAAGCTGTGTTTTAAAAATATGATTTTAAGTAAACCAGAAAACTATAAAACAACTAATTCAAGTCATTATTATTTTTTAAATTAATCCTAAGGGAAGTCATTTTTAATATTTTATTGGATGAGGTTAGGTCTAGTGACAAACTTAATTACCATGATTGGGTTTTCATTTGTGGCAAGTTATTATTAGAGTAAACACAATTTTTATACTCTATTCGTCATGAATTGTTTGACTTGTATTCCATTTTGGGATGTCTCAAAATTATGTCATGTTTGAAAAGTCAAATACCATTAATTTATTAACATTCTCTTTGTGCCCTTAATTTATTTGTGGGAGCATTTTTTTAATTAAAAAAATTAAAAACCTAAATTAAAATTTGATTTAAAGATAAAGATTGAATTTGGATTAGGGTTGGTTGCTATAGAATTTGGATTTAAATATAGGTTTGCAAATTGTAAGAGTAGTACACTAATAGAATTTGAAATCTATAATAACTTTGAAAATTGCTTGGCAATTGGCACCAATACTAGAAATGTTTTTTTTTCTTAAATAGTTTTTTTTTATAAATTTGTTTAAGGGTAATTTAGGAAATTTTTAACTTTTTTTTTAAAGAAATAAGGCAGTTAATAATGTTTCCCTGAATAATTGTGTTTTTCTAACTAGACCAAACAATTTGGGACAAAGGGAGAAAAAAATTACTTCAACTGTCTCTATCCAGTATGGTTGTCTAGTGTCTATGCAAATTGCAAGTATACATTATTATTAAAATTCAAGTTAAAGATACCAATTTCGATTCAACGATGAATTGTCCTATTCAAAAATTTTGATACTTTTTAATGTAAGATAATGTCTTCCTCCTAATCTTGACTCCCAATATCATTTCATTCATACTTAATATAAAATATAGTTTCATATATAAGAAAAAAAAGAGTTCCTCAATGACTTTTCGGTATATTGGCACCTCTTACCCTTATTGTGACAATGAAATTTGGGTTAAACGATTGATATTATATTTTTCCTAGGACAACTCCCAACAAAAATTAATATTTAGTTTCGTAAGAGGAGAATAATTTAAGAGTTTTAGATAGTAAACAACTAGACAGAAAAAGAGAGATTGGTAGGAATTAGGTGTGTATCTGGTGAAGGAGTTGTTTGGGGTAGGAAATATTGGGTGGTAGTGCCATCTAACATGTTGGAATGACTAAAACGACACATCGTTCACTATGCATTTTTCAGGAGAAGCAGTTTTTCTTAGAGAGCTTTGTGCATGATACCCATTTTGTCAAATTAGTAGTTAGTGAATAATTTTATGCACGAGGATTCAAGTTAGTTAAACAAGTCTTCTGTCGTTGAATATAAGGGATTTGAGATTCGAACTCTGCCTATACCAGAAGTCAATTGAGTGCTTAGCTTGATAATAAGAACAATCATGATGAAATGTATGCCATATATTGAAAGCTTATATATATATATATATATATAATAATTTTATGCACATATAATTGTGTATAAATAACATTAATTCTTTTGTGTAGCGAGGAAACGGTTGGCTGTCGTTAAGTACTGTGAAGACGTTGACCATGAATGAATCGTAATTCATAATATCATATAATTGGTATGGACAGCAAGTCAGTAGCTGTGGCAAGTAACGAATTAAAATTTTCTTTAATGGTTTATAGGCATCCGACACCACACCCCCCCCCCCCCCCCCCCCCCCCAAAAAAAAAAAATCATATCTTATTCTCTTTTTTTCTTTTTTTCTTTTTTGAGTACCAAATCATGATCTTTAAATGACAAGGATTTTGATAATTTTCCGTGAAGATAATACTGCAAATTAGATTCAATATATTAAAGTACAAAATTGTTAATGTTCTTCATAGGAAAATAAGCAACCATGCGGGTTAATTAATTGGTATCATTCCTTCTTTTTTTTCTATGAAATATCTTATTATGAAAGTCTTTTGATGGATTAAATGAATCTGCATTTAGTTGATGACTTGATCCATCGTATCATTCCAAATTTGAAAGAGGAAATCTACTTATGAAAATCACTTGGCATTTTGAGTGGATCTACATTTAAATTTCATAATTTAATTATCCAACTTCATTTCTAAAAAAAAATAGCATATATATCCAGCTTCATCAAACTTTCAAAACAAAATTAATATACCACCGCTCGTTCACGTACCCATGGTGCAATGGTTACTCTAAGAATTTAAGTACTTATAGATTGTGAAAGGCAAGAGCCGGAATTCAAGTCTCTAGGATAAAATTTCACATACATGTACACTTAGATTAGGTTAAAGTGGGGGGTTATTTGGTAGGGTGTTTTGAGCAACAGTTTTTAATGTTTAAATAATATTACACGTATTTCTACACATTTTTTCACTCATACATATTTTCAAAAAATATAAATAACGTTACTAAAACAATATTACCAAACGACTTCTAAAATTTTTATTTTGTATAAAAAAAATAAATATAAAATAAAAGTTATATGTTTGTTGAAGAAATTAGACATGTTAAAAGAGTTTATTTTATTTTATTTTATTTATGAAACTATTAATATAAAAACAAAATGTACTATATTTGTGTCATTGTGTGTTATAAATAGTGTGAGAATCCTTCGAAAACAAATTGCATTGAGTACGTGAGCATTCATCACACACACGTGTTACTCAACCGCCCCATTAAATAGATTTAACAATTGACATGACAATAGGTAGGCTTTGTTTGTATGAAAAAAGAGGGTGGGGAGGGGAAGTGTGTCTTTTTATTATATAAGGGAGTTGCTGCAAATTATGAAAAATTTTAAGGCGTCATTGATCACTTATGTTTAATTGATTTCATTTTCTTGTAAGCTAAGAAATTTCTTAGAACTCCTAAGCTAAACCAAGATAAAAAAATCGTGTCTCGACTCTCGAACCAAAGGTCAAAAGTTTGGAGGCTTTGCTTATATGTGAGGAATACGTTAAGCAGTTCACATTGCCCACCTCTCAATAGTTGACGGCACCTTGTTTGAAAAGTAGCTTAAACATTTGACATTTTAAATCCTCAGGTAAATTTTCTTCTGAAATAATCTGTGTACTTTTATTCAAACTATTGAAGGAAGAAGAAACAAATATTTCGATTAAATACATCCAACTTTGCTCCTTTACCATAACATAGCAAGCTCAAGGCTTGTTTAGCATATGTGTTTAAACAACAGTTTTTAATTCTTTTAGAAAAACATGTGGTTAAAAAAATGTATAGAAATACGTGTAATGTTATTTAAAAACTAAAAACATGTGTTTGAACTCGCGTACCAAACAGTAATTTTGCAACTTCTGCCTCCCATTTTTTTCTATGCAAAAAGACAATAAGGTGCACAATAATGAAATTTGTGGACGGAGGAGCTTGTTGACTTGATTTTGGAGTCTATTAGCTCAATCAATTTAGTCTATGGAAAAAAAAATTTTAATTTTGGAATTTTTGAAAATAATTTAGGAAAAAGATGGTTTTTAAGGGAATTTTAAAAACAAATATTTTTGAAAATTTAAGGTTTTTGTGAAAGAGATTCATTCATGAATTTTTTTGGGGGGAGGGGGGGGGTTCTTTTCAAGGGAAACCCATTTTTGAAATTCTCTTTGGAAAAAGGGGAAAGCCCATATTTTATTTTTTGGAAAAAAAAGGGTTTATTTTCAATGGAGTAAAAAGTTCCATAGATTAAAAAGAAAAAAAAAAATTAGTTTCCAAAAAGATAGAAAATTTCATGAATAATTGAAAAAGAAATTTGTTTTCAAAAGTTAGATAAAATCCCGTTGATTTTGGAAAGATGATTTATAGCAGATGAAAAGTTCATGAAAACAATTTTCAAGAGAGTAAATTCTATGGAGTTTTGGAGAGCATTTCAAGAGAAAAATCTGATGGCTTTTTTAAAAGGTATATGTTAGGAGGAAAATTCTCATGGATTTGGAAAGTAATTCTCATGTGAAAATAATCCATGGGTTTTTAGAATAGTTTCTTTTAAAAGAAAATTCTATGGGTTTGGAAAAGTGTATCCAAGAGGAAAAATCTCATCGGTTTTGGAGAAGATATTTTTTCAAGAAAAAATTGAAATTCATGGGTATTTTTTTTTTTGATAGTAACTCACCCTTTCAAAGCATTTTTATACAACAATTTTTTTTTAATACAAGATAGAAATTTTATTTTAACCTAATTTAAGTATATATATATGTGAAACTCTCTTCTAAAAACTTGAATCCAAATCCTTAACCCCCTTACCTCACAAACGCTTATATTTGTAGAGTAACTATCTCATTAGTTTTGGAAAAAATATTTTTTCAAGAAAAAATTGAAATTCATGGGGTCTTTTTTTTTTAAGTAACTCACCCTTTCAAAACATTTTTATACAACAATTTTTTTTTTTAATAGAAGATAGAAATTTTATTTTAGCCTAATCTAAGTATATATATGTGTGGAACTCTAATACTTATATTTGTAGAGTGATTATCGCGCAAAAGGTGCGCAGTAGTGCCACAACAAGTTTTGAAAGTATGGATTATTTGAAAGCACAAAGCTTATTTTGGAAACGAAATTACTTTGACAACAACTTGAAAATCATTTTAGAAGTACTTTCAGTTTCAGATTAAGCAATATGTGGTAGTAGGAGTTTACACTTTACATCACGAAATAGGAAGTTAGCATGCAACCCCATACGCATACATGGAGGAACTTAAAAGGGAAAATAAACTCAAATTAAGTGAATATTCGCCATAAACATATAATCAACTCCACATGCATCTTTGAACATATATAATCAATCTTAACATTCAAGTATACCCATTAAATACACCCCATGTACGTTCATAACGTATTCTTAAGCGTACTCAACAAATTTCAAACATACATGCACATATATATTTTTTAAGAGATTACCTACATGCTAGCGTAAAATAGATTGATTCATGCATGGCCATGTTCACTTAAACTTGTTATTTATCAACCTACAACAAACTTTCTTATGAGAACAAAAATGGGCAAAGCATTACAACCAACATCTCAAGTGATATCCACATTAAACATGCATGGGTATATTCATTTAATCATGGAAATTAGCATGCTAACGTAAACTTGAAAATAATCCCAGCCTAGCTAAACATGTTGAACTTGAAAGACATTCACAATCACCCAAGAAATGGTAACATAGACATCACACAAGCATGGTCAAACAACTAAAGCAAAAAAATCAAGAAAATAAGTGGGATTTGTGAATTTTTACTTAATGGGAAGCCCGAAATTAATGAAGGATATTTTAGGAGAAATTTGCTAGTAATTGGGAGAAATTTTGGACATTTTAAATGCATTTTTAGTTGGATTTTTTTTTCTTTTTTGAGTATGAGAACTGAGAAGTGCTGAATATAAAGATTGAAAATAACTAATTGGCTGGCTCAGTCTCACACATACCATGAGCCACTGAGGTCAAACGCATGGTACGTGTGAGCATGTTACCTGCTCTTGCATGTGTTGGCTTTTGCCAATTTCAATAAAATGGCTCAATTTTCACAGTTTTGAGATACAAACTTTGGGCTCTTGGTTGGGGGGGTCTTTATTACGAACTTCGTTTTGCATGTTCTTAATTGTTACAGTTTTTTTTTTTTGAGATGAACTTAATTGTTACAGTAGGTAGGAGTAGGAAAGCTTGTGCAACATATATATTTTTAAAGGTACTAGTTTTATGCCATTTGGTGCTATAGTTAAAAGTAAGTTATTTAATAGGGAAGTGGGTGGTTGGTTCAAATGGGAAATTTGAAATTTATTTTTTGTCAATCTTTGTGCAAGCAATTACGGCATTCCGAGAAACATGCAGCAAATATGTTTGTTCTAAAGTGTTGATAAGTAGAAAAATTGGCTTTTGCCCTTTTTAAAAAAACAATCCAGCATTTTGTCATTTTTTTCAAATTAATTAGGGAAATGTCTTTCTTTTGAAAATCGATTTTCTCAAAATTGAGTTAAGCCCTATAGTGACATTTTTAAAGAGCTTATAGTGATGTTTTAAGGACCTATAATAGCATTTTGTAACTTGACTTCCATTAAATCGAGTTATAGGTAAAAAAAAAATTTGCATGTAACTCGATTTCATAGAAATCGAGTTAAAAAATATCACTATAAGTTCTTAAAACGTCACTATAGGCTTCTTAAAAATACCACTAACTATAGAGCTCTAGAATTTTTTTTTTTTAACTCGATTTTGAGAAAATCGAGTTTCAAAAGATGGACATTTCCCTAATTAATTTGGGAAAGGGGGCAAAATACTAGATTTTTTTTTTTAATGGGCATTTGCCCATTTTCTCTGTCGATAAGCATGCCTATAATTCATGAGCATACCAACTTTTTGGATCATCCATGTGTGGATTGTGGCAAATTTATGTGCAAAGTGGGCGCCTCAAGCTGATTTTGCACCAATTTTCATTGGTATTGCAAGATTCTGTGTACTTATGCATACTTACTTTCTAGCCTTTTTGCATGATTCTATGTACTTTGGCAAGCTTATGACACCAATTTTCTTAAGATCCTAGTTTTGTAGCCTTTCATTCCAAATTTGGAAAGCTTTATGCACGAAAATATGGTACAAAATGCAAGTTTTAGCCCAGAAACCCATTTTAGTACTTTTGTGAGTTCTCTTTGTTCGTGTTGAATTTTTGTGCTCTGATCTAGCCATATCGGAATTTGTTTCAAGATTTTTCTAATGGCATCTCATGCACTTCATCTCAACATAATTTGATCCAATCAAATTGCGATCAAGCTTTATGACACTTTTTTTTTTAATGGTAAGCGTTACTAGTTTTTCAAATCCAATTTATGTTAGAGATATATATTAGCTTATTAGCATAAGCCCAAGTCTAATTTTACTTTGTGTGCAAGCCAAGTTCCTACTTGTACTAGAAGTCTATTAGTCTAGGGTTTAGTCTACTATATATACACATGTTATAATTTATTGTAACACAAGATTTGTACTACAGTATAATATATTATTGATATAGTCTTTTAGGGTTTCTTCCGTAGATGTAAGTCATTAGTCTGAACCACGAAACTCTCGTGTGTTATTTTGTTCTATACTTTATGTTTTCGCTTCTGCATCCATACTAGCATATTCAACATGGTGTATCAATGCTAATATCTAACATTCCTGTGTATAGTAATCTTGAAGGAAAATCAATTATCTTTCACATGAGCTCAAATTCTTCGTGAATGAACGATGGTATTTTTGGTAACCCTCGATCAAATTTCAGTAAATCATGGTCAAACTTGGTTAAAGGGTATTTTTGTAATTATGGCTCCCAATTCATAAAATTGTTTAATCTAACATTTGATCAAGACAAATTAATTTGATAATTGTGATACCCTTTGGTACAAATATAATTTGAATTTTTACCATCAAGGGCATTCGACTAGGTATAGATAATACAGATGTGGTTTCAAAACCTACAAGATTGTGTATAACTACCAATAAAAAAAAGTTCCATATTTTACATTTAGCATCTCCAAAAGAACTATATTAGTCTGTAACAAACTAAACAATTTTCTGTCCTACTTGACAAAAGATCTTCATCTGGGCATCTGGTATTGAGAAGAGAACCCTCACTTCATCTGGTCACCTTAGCACCGGTTTGGGTACTGATGAAAAGCCAGTTTATTGCGTCTACATTTTCTTGTTTTTTTTTAGCCGCACATTTCTATAGCTGTTGGCTTTTTCAGTAGGTCCCATGCACTGTTCATAGGACTCACAAATCTTTTTTTTCAACAAAATTTTTATTAAAAATAAGTCTCACAGCACATATTTAAAAATTATTTTGCTACAATATTTTTAATTTTCAGTAAAATGGTATCTAAATAGTACGTCATTTCTCAACCTAAGTAGAATGAAAAGAGGAACTGGGAAATTCAACGAGGGAGCCATTGCTTGCTGAGTCTCGTAGTTAGAAGAAGGCTCTTAAATCATAACTTCGGAAATTGTAAGATGGTTCAACCAAAAAAGAAAAGCCCAAAAGAATTGTTTTGAGTTTTGATAGATTTTTACAAGGTAACATCTCTACCTAGCTCTTTTATTATGGATTGTAACAAAAAATATAGAGGCATGCACATTACATCAAGAAACTGTGTATGACGGAGCACGCAGAAATGGAAATGGTGCAACAGAGGCATATGCTACAGGTGGGCATGCATGTTTATTATTTGTGGAATGCTTCAACTCATTCTCGTGAACGTTTTCACTTTCTTCAACTAGAGTTTCCGAAAAAGATGAAGGCTCAACTGAATTGTCTTCTTTCGTACATTGTTGGTTATTAGGGAGACGGTGAAATAGGAGCCCAGACATTAATACAGGAAGATACAAAAGGCTAGCATGAAACATCCTCCTAGCTCTTTGTGCAGTGCGGTCTCTATAGAATGAAAATGCAGCAGCTCAGCACTTATTGCAAGAGTAAGGAATGATGATTCGAGACAAAACCACCCAAATGTCACACCCCCTGCAGAAAAAAGTTGTTAAAGTAAATGAAAAACGAGACCAAAGCCAACAAGAAGTTGAATTCAAACACAAACAATGCAATTCCAGCACACCATCCACTAGAGAGATCAGTTCTTGGCCATTGCACTCATGTAGAACATACTATTCATTTTGGCAATGGCAAATGTGCAGGATTGAACCTGTGAACATATTACTTGAAAGAACACGGATTTCTATAATACAGAAACCGGCCAAAGGAGGGAGACTACACAATATAGGCTAGGCATCCATGTTTTTCATGGTAACGATTTGTTTTTACATCAATTTATCGAAGCTTAAATTCGACACACAAACTTTGATGGTTGAATATGGACTGCATAACGCCATCATAACGAAGACATTGGCAGAGAAAGATTAGCAAATGATGTATTGAATGAACCACACCACTTGTAAGAAAACCACGATACAAGTACAACTAGTATGAGTACTTGTCCTGCGGACTGTTGTATGCTTTGGTAAGGACCTGCACATTAGACTATTAAAAAATATTTGAGGATGTTGTAATAAGAATTGTTGCACCTAAAGAAGCTCAACCAAATGCAAATAAAAGTAAATGAGGAAAACCAACCAAACACACTGAGTCTCATCAGTTTAATTTCAAACTGAAATATGGAAAGAAAGGTATGGATACAGATTTTGAACTAAACGTAATTGCATATAACCCTCCACGGGGCCCACCCCCTTGTGAGATGGTGGGAGCATGGACTCGAATTATACAATAATTTTCCATATTATTGTGGAGATGATAGGAATCAAACAATGAATCCTGAGGTCAAATAAAACTTCTCAAAAAATCTATACTATCATGCTGCCAAGCTATTTTCACATAGGGGCGGCACTACTTGTAACTCAGGGTGTCCAGAGGACCATCTTGACTTGCCAAAAAATGTGTATATATATACACACTAAATTAACCTATTTGGATTACTCTAATAAAAATATTGACTACCCTGACTTGACTTGAAAATTATAAGAATTTTGGTTCAATAAAAATAAGAGTAGTGTTACATTTACAATAATTTAACAACAAATCTTTTGTATTAAGTGGAAAGCGGTTACTAATTCTAATTTTGGCTCAATATTGACATCAGTTTTTAACCCACTAACCACAAATTATTGCATAGGATTAGTTTTAAAAATGTTGCAGATGTAACATTACACCAAAAATAATTATGTCCGCACAAACATAATCCTTATCTCCTTAAACCCCCCCAAAAAAAAACAAACAAACAAACAAACAAGACTAAACCAAACAAAAATGAGTTAACAAATTATTCAACAAAAAACTATTCAAAAAGAAAAAGAAAAATAATTATTCAAATTTGTAACCCTTTCAACCTATTACATAAAAATAATCTCTAATTTCATTTTTCCTTGTAAAAGGGACACAAGGATAATATTGTAGTTCATGAGTTTTCCTTGGCAGTGCCAGCAATTATGCACATTTTGGCTTTACAGTTGCAATAATTTTGCTTTTCTTATTAACTTAGCTCGTAGTTACAACAATATCATCTATTTTTCTTTCTCTTCTCTATTATCATTTCAATTTTCTTACTTTATTAATCTTGTCTCAACATTCTCAATTCCCACTTTATCTCTTATCAGTCAATTTTTTCTCTTTCACTTTGTTAGCAGAAAAAACTTGTAATGCTTCATTTTATTTTATTTTTGTGGCATTGATATATTCAAATTATCATTTTGTTAAATTTTGTATAATTTAAGTTTCTTAATGGCCACCCTAAAAAATATTCCTAGAACCACCATTGTTCACACAGCTTTCTCAAGTAAAACAAAACTAAGTGGGATGTTGGTTTCATTTTTGTTTACATGGAACTCAAAATTACAAAAATCGAGTTTCACTTCTTCTTTTTTTCCTTTTTTTTTAATAAATTTTACAAAGAACTCGATACTGGTAATAGAAAGTTTCACTTTAAAAAAATTGTGCAAAACTAGATTTTTCTAATATCGAGTTTTATGTCTTATTTTTTATTCAAAAAACCACATCAGCCCCAGCCACCATGGCAAATGACAGTATGACACATGAAACTTGATATTAGTAATATCGAGTTTTACACAAAACTTAATTTTTACAATATTGAGTTTCAAAAGAGTGATATTTTTGCCAAATAGTTTCTTGCTGAAAATTTTGAAAATAAGTTGTATTATGCCATTTTGCCCCATAAGCCCCATAGCGAAAAATATATATATATATATATATATATATTAAATGTTCTATGTTTTCATGTCACTCAGATGTTACTATACGATTTAGAAAAATTAGTAGGTGTTGCACTGCTTTCCTCGGTGTCTCAAAGACCCCCTGTTTCAACAAACCAATTGCAAGTAAGCATAAAACACACGCACCACTATAAACATGAAAACAATGTAACTGAACCATCTAATTAAGTGGAACAGGCAAAATTATAGATGCTAGCAACGCCACTACAAGAGTGGCTGAGAGATCAATTATGTGACCACAAACAAGCACTATACGTATGTTATGATCAACTGAAACTGTACCATTGACTATTGAGTGTGGATTCAACCATAGAGGAGAGAAACAGTACAGAAGCGATTAAGTTGCAAATGGAAGCATTCATGGTTTTTGGATGAGTATCAAAATGAGTAAAATCTTTGTTTCATACTTCATAGAGTTGGTCTTTATCATTTATAACATATTTCAATTTAGTCTTTAACCTTTCAATTATGTCAATTTGGTACTTAACATTTTTTATGTCGTATTAATTAAGTTCGTACTACCCGCTATCTATTGGATAGAAAAAGCTGATATGTCAAACAAAATAATTATAAAAAGAAATTCTATGCCATATCAACTAGTAATCTAGTACCACCACGTCATATTAAAATAAAATAAAAACCAAATTAAAATAATCACACATGAGATCTTGAGGAAAATTCTAAAATCCCTAATTTCCTCCTTTCTCTCTCATCAGATTCATCTCCTTCTCTTCTCCCTTGTCCTCAATCTTACTCTCATATGGCAGCAGCTTCATACTCTCTATCTTGCAATTTATATATATATATATATATATATATATTGGCTGAAATGAGTTTTGATTTACTTTTAGGTTTAGTGATTTGGAGATTTGGGTTTGGGTTTGGGGGTTGAAAAAACGATTTTTCATTTGGGGGATATGTTTCTTCGCACTCTGCTGATGTGGTTGAGCCTTTCTGCCAAGGGCGAGTTTAGTTTTTTTTGTTCTTAGCCTTTTGTCTGCGCTTTTTTTAGAAAATTGATGCTGTTCTTAAAGTTCTTAGGTGAAATTTGGGATTCAAGCTTGTGATCTTAATGCCTCTAATTACATTTGTCATGTCAGCTATTCTCGAATTAATGGTTGCATTCTGCTGGCAAATTTATATAAAGATTCTCACTATTACTGTCGGTATGAAATGGAGTACGCATTCACATAGCAAAAGAAGGAAAAACATGCCCGCTTGATCTGTTTTGTTTCTTGAAAAACCTTTTAGCAGATTTTTTGAAGGCTTCAAGTAATCTTTCAACTTTCAAGAGATGTCTTGGTGGAAACTTGTCAGCCAGCTTAAGCGCATAAATTAACCTCATAGCTAAGGGTCATCAAATAGCCCATGACCCATGGGCTGGCCCAATAGCCCGCTAGCCCACCAGGCTAATGGGCAACCCAGCCCGGTAATATTGAAGCCCATGAGTAGCCCAATAGCCCAATGGGACAGGCTATGGGTTGGTTTTTTTACCCAAGGGCGCCCGGTGGGCCGGCCCATTAGCCCAGCCCATTAGCCCGACCCGTTAGCCTGACTCATTGTCCAAAATTCATGACAAAATAATTTTGGGGTTGGGTGGGTGAGGGATTGAACTTTAGACATTATAAAACACTTTTAAGACCACACTAACCACTAAATATTTGGAGTGATTGTGATACAATATGTATAATAAATATATATATTTTGGTATTAGTTTAGTAGTATGAAATATTTGAAGAATATGAAATAAATATACAATATGCATAATAAATATATATATATATATTTCCTTTAAGCAAGAAATATTTGAAGAATCAAATATTTGATTCTTCACATATTTCCTTTCATGCTTAACGGAAATATATGAAGAATCAAAATATTGATTCTTCAAATATTTCTTGCTTAAAGGAAATATGTGAAGAATCAAATATTTGATTCTTCAAATATTTCTTGCTTAAAGGAAACATACAATACAAAAGTCAGTTTTTTTTTTTTTTTTTTTTTTTTTTTTGTTCAAGTATCCAATCTATAAATACCTATACCATTTCTCTCATTTTACTCACAAAAAATCTCTCAAATCAAATTCAAACTCTCCCTAGACTATTCTGCCCTCTTATAGTTATATACTTTATAGAATAATAGTATTATATTATTATAGTTATATTTATACAATTATAAGTATCAAATAATCAAATTCTTCAAGTTGGAGGCTTGAAACTTGGAGGCTTGAGCATCCAATTGCATTTGAAAATCAACTTCTCCAAATTGGAGTGGAACTGTGGAAGCTATTTGTCTCAAAATTCGATTGATTGGGTAACTTCTTTTCATAACTTTTATTATATACTTGTTGTGTCATTATTTTTATACACTATTTTTGTTAGTTTTCAAAATTTTAAAATGACTCATAGAAATGATCACATCATACTAGATGATTTAGATGAGCAAGGGCAACATTTTGAGTCAATTGGCTCCCCCACATCCCCAATTTCCCCTACATCTAATGTACAAACTAATAATAATACTACACTTGGCTCAAATCCAAGTTTTACTAATAAAAAATTAAAAAGTGAAGTTTGGAAAATTTTTGATAGGGTAGAGAGGATAAAACAAGATGGAACAAAAGAAATTAAAGCTATATGTAGCAAATGTGGTGATGAGCTAGCTGGTGGCCCAAGTGCGGGGACTAACCATTTAAAACGTCATATGTTAAATAGTTGTAAATGGAAAAATCAAATGGATATTAGAGATTTTCAACAATTAGGAAAAGATAAGGAGGGAAATTTAACTACATTTATTCACACTGATGCAAATGCAAGTAATGAAGTGGTAGAATATCTTGTTAGAGCTGAACACCCATTTACATTTGTTGAAAAACATGATTTTACAGGAATGGTACAACGTGGTTTTACTCCACATTATAAAGGATTTTCTGCATCCACTGCAAAAAGAGATATTATGAAGAGTTTTAAATTTTATAAAGAAAAATTAAAAAGTATTTTGCATGCACATAATGGTAGATTTTGTTTAACTTCTGACTCGTGGACATCAAGAAATAAATTAGGTTTTCTCTCTTTAACTATTCATTATATTGATTCTAATTGGAATTTAAATAAAAGAATAATATCATTTAAAATGTTGGAATCTCCACACACAGGATATAACATTGCAAATCTTATTAGTGAGGAACTTCAATATTGGGGGATTACTGATAAAATATTTTCAATAACACTTGATAATGCAACAAATAATGATACAGCAGAGATGTTTTTAAAAGAAAAATTAAGCTTACCTTTACATTGTACATTATTTCGAATACGTTGTTGTGCACATATTTTAAATATAATTGTTCAAGATGGTTTATCAAATTTATCCTCATTTGTTGAAAAAATAAAAGATATTGTTCGTAATATTAATAGTTCTCAAGCAAGATATGAATTGTATATAAAATGTTGTATGGAATTGAAAAGAAACAAAAAAAATATAAATATTGATGTGCCTCATAGGTGGAATGCTACTTATCTTCTTTTAGATTCAGCAATAAAATATAAAGATGTTTTAAATTTATATTATTCTCATCTTTCTCAAAATTCACGTTGTCCTCTAGAAAAAATTGAAGAACATGATTGACTGTTAGCAGAACTTCTAAGATACTTTTTAAAGGTTTTTGATGATTCAACAAAAATTTTTTGTGGTGTACATTATCCAACATCTTGTAGAGTTATAATTCAATTGACTAACATTTGTGCAAAATTTTCAAAATTTTATGGGCAAACTTTTGGAATATTTGATGAAACGTTAGATTTAATGAGACAAAAATTTGACAAATACTGGGGAGATATTCCTTTGATTTTTGGAATGGCTATTATTCTTGATCCTAGATTTAAGATTGAAGAGTTGAATGTTTTTTTAGAAATAATTTATAATGATGAAGTTGAAAAAATTCAAAAGACCATACAATCATTTCAAAATTCAATGACACAATTATTTGATTATTATGGAAATGCTTATAAAAATTCCGAAATTGGTGCCCAAACACAAAACACAAGAAGCGCTTTATCCTCTACTAGTTTTCTAGGTGACCAAGAAGAACAAAATGCTTATCACATGGTTAAAAGAAGAAGAGAACAAGCATCTTCAATAACATCAGGTGGGTTATCGGAATTTCAACGTTATTTAAATCAACATTTACTTGAAATTGATGAGGAAGGATCATTTGATTTATTGGGCTGGTGGAAAACAAATCAAAGTAAGTATCCCATACTTTCCATTATGGCTCGTGAAATATTATCAGTTCCCGTTTCCACGGTAGCATCAGAAGCATCTTTTTCTGCAAGTGGTAGAGTTGTATCTGATAAGAGATGTGGTCTTAGTCCCGAGACTGTTGAGGCACTTGTGTGCTTAAAGGATTGGAACTTAGCAGACACAAGACAACAAGAAGCAGAACAAGAAGCAGAATTAGCAGAGGCATTTGAACGATTGAAGTTAGAAAGGCCTGAGTGGATGCCAAGAAGTCCACCACATGACCAACAATCCACCACTTCAAGATAATGCTTGGCAAATAGTTATATAATTTATGTAACAAGTTTTTCAATTTTTTTCTTAGATAAAATTATTTGATGTTTCAACACAAATAGATTGGGAATTGCAAATGATAGACAAGTGTGTGGGTGCCAACCTAGTTGGGATGTACACATTTGTAGTGATGCAACTATTTTCAGTCTAATATATTCATGAAAATTTCAATGTACTTATTTATTCTTATCAATACAAGTTAATTAATCTTATTTTAGTACCTTTTTAAGAGGTATGTCTTAGTATTTTTTTTTAATAGAATCTTTTTAGTAGATTTAATTGTTCAATTTGATAGTTTATAATAATATATAATTATAATTTTTTAAGTTAAATTTTTATAACCCCATTAAAGACCCATTAAAAATGCCAATGGGTAGCCCATTAAACCCACCTCACTAGCCCAGCCTGCTAAGGCCCAAATGGGCATTGCCCATGGGTAGGGCCATGGGCTAGGGATTTTCCATCCAGCCCGGCCTAACCCAGCCCATTGAATAGTCAACGACCCGTTAAGCCCAGCCCATTAAGCCCATGGGCCAAGTAAAAACGGGCCGGGTCGGCCCGGCCCGGCCCATTGACGAGGCCTACTCATAGCCCTAGGGAGCTACTTCTTTTTAATAAAATTGTGATTGAATCTTCGTACCAAAAAAAAAAATGCAAATTACAGGTTCCATCAAACTATGGGAAAGGGGATACTATTAAGGCTAATTAAGCAAAATTCCTAAATTAAGTAAATTCATTTCTGGATTTTTTTTTTTTTTAAATCTGACATGGCGATACAGTTGGCAGCTGATGTAGCATGAAAAATAATTTTTTGTTATTCCATTTGACACATCATTTTTTTTTTCATTAAAAGATAATGGCATGGACTAAATTGGCACGGCATAGAAAAGATTAAGGACCAAATTGATACAATTGAAAGGTTATGAACCAAATTGAAATATGATGTAAAGAATAGGGATCAACTTTGTAATTTACCCAATATTTTTACATCAACATTAGATACGTGTATGAAATAGTAGATGTAATGTGTAAACAAGTGTGAAAAAATATTTTCCTCATAAAAAATTTATGATTTTGAATCATGATACTTTATGCATTGCTGCAATCAATCATTTATATATATTCACTATACCCTTCAATGAATTGATGTATATAATGAAAATTATGCATTTTTGTATATACAAAACATGCAGGGACGGAATTAGGATTCATTCTTGGGGGGGGAGGGGGGGGGGGGGGGTGGGAGCAAAGCTTAGAACCAAAATTTTTTATAAAAATAAAAACTAACATCTATTTCATATTCTACAAAATACTACATACAAAATAAATATTTCTTAAACATTTCATATTATAAAGCACATCAACAAAGTATAACATACAAAATAAGTGTTTCTTATTTTGTCCGCGATTTTTGTTTAGTCCATGTTTATTTTTTTATTTTGTTTTTATAGTTAAAGGGGCATGAATTTTTTTTATTTATTTATTTTCTTATAGGTCAATATCTAAATATTTTAGAGGATGAGAGACAAATATATATATATATATATATATAAGGGCAAATCTTAATTTTTTTATACTAGTTTTTTTTTGGGGGGGGGGGGGGGGGGAATGGCCCCCCTTTGCCCTAGTGTGGGTCCGTCCCTGAAAACACATGTGCCTAAAAAACATGTCAACACTTAACGCAATTTTTTTTATGACTTTCTCCTCTTTCCTCGAGTGTGTGTTAAAAATACTTAATATTCTAAAAATAAATTTTTTTTTTAAAAAAAAACCCAGTTTTTTGCATGCTCCTCTAACAGATGATACTTATGCCCGTGGCCCATAAGTTGAAATTAAAAATAAAAATAAAAAATTCCATTTTTAAGTCTTGTGACGTATTATTTTATTTTTTATTTTTTTGAGAAAGAGTCTTGCGAAGTATTAGATTCATCATATATATATATATGTTATACATAGTTTTTTTTTGGGAGAGATATATTATACATATTTAAGGCCTGAAGGTGGCATTTAATTTGGTGGAATCCATTTTAACTTTGACATCTAGATTTAAGGGAATGTGTTGCTTGACAATCAAGATGCTTGAATTCAAATAAATTATGAAAAACAAAATACAAATTATAATTAATAGAAAATTTAATATATATATATATATATATATTTTTTTTTTTTTTTCTAAATGACATATGTCGGGGAGGGGGAAAGGAGCCCTTGACAAGATCAGCCCGAGGAGTAATTAGGCCCAATTGTTTATCAAAGTAGGCCCAACCTAATAAAGCAACCTAGATACTCGGTGGATTAGAAAACCAAGGGTTGTGGCCCGCCCAAGGAGGCCGAGGAACAATTGTCTCTCGAGGATAGAAAGTAGGCTACAAGAGCTATGATATTGGAAGCTCAGGAGGATCATGGTGTCTTACGAACAAAAGAGGGAGAAAACTTCCAGATCAAGCATCCATCACCTCCGCATTAAATGCCCTTTGTCAACTCAACGGCAGAATGACTCTTGAACAATGCCCTCACAGCTTGTATCCTATTCTACAACCACCAGCAAGGCAATGATGGGACAAGTATCCAAAGAAAGATAAGCAACCCTCCAAGTGGAAGGTTAGGATGCAATTCAAATGGCTATAAAAGGAAGGAAGATCACACTTGAAGGGATAGCAGAAAAAAAAAAAGTTAAGAGAGAGAGAGAGAGAGAGAGAGAGAGAGAGAGAGACTAGAGCTATACAAAAGGTTGTACCATTCCTTAAGTACAAGTGTTCCTCGGCCAGCCTAAAGAGAGAATTATATAAAGCATCTTCTTCTTCTTGTTCAATTTTGGTCTAGTGTTATCTTTGTAGTTAATCCCACTTCTTTAATCATTAAGCCGAATCTTTAAGAAATCAAAGTGTTGGCCTGCATTTCCATCTCCACAAATTAGTTGTATAAGGTTCCCTCCTAGCCCATTCTAAGTGGGCCGAGCCAGAATTTTACCGACCCCTTCAGAAGTTATGAGATATTGATTAAATTTCAAATAATTTGGAGTTCAAGGTGAAAATATGTTTGTATGGCATTTTTGGATTATTTTGATGAATGTTTATTTAGTTTTGCAGAAAATAAGTTATTCCATAATTACCAAAAAAAAAAAAGAGAGAGAGAATGTATAATTAAGATTGGCAATCCCCTTAATAATTTTTTCTTGAGTGTTTGTATATTATGCGTCGTGGAAAATAATCAATTAAAATATAATTATGCTATACAAGACTATAGCACCCCTAGTTTCAGAGTTAACAAATAGCTTAGGAACAGTGTTAGAGCCCGAAAATGCAACTGCGATTGGCAACCGGATCTAGTTTACCTTGAATAGTTGGCCTTTTGATCACTTTGACATTGTTAGCTTTAGATCCCTACCAAAACACTATATTTTAAATTCAAGTTTTTTTTTAGAAGAATTTTTAATTCAAGTCAATTATTAGATTTGTTATGGAAGATTTAAGTTAAACACATAATCATCAATATTATGCAAGTGTGGAAATATAAATAAGATAAGATATAACGAGCCAAGAAACATAATGAAACAAATTGTTTCATAGAAAAATCTAGGGGGACTTGAACTTATCAATCCCATGGTGAGCAGTTTCACTATAAAATAGAGCTTTACAATCAGAAACCCTATTCATTGTAAATCTAACTTAGTTCTGAATCTCCACAAACATCTCTGACAGTGATTTGCTACAACGTCAACTTACATAGTTACATGTGTATTAAAAACTCACTCTCTCTATTAGCCGTTATACAGTCCTAATCAAATATTTGACTCGACTAATTGGAAACCATGAACCGTGTGAAAAGAACACACATTGCTTGGTATGATAGGTGTATAACTTATACATTATAACGAATTGCAACAAAGAAGATGCATGTAGTAGTCATTGCCCTTGCCATCTTGAGGGGGAATCTTAAGAACTCAACTAATAAACCAGTTGTTTAAATCATGAGCAGCAAACTCAAATCAACGACTGGTTTATTAGTTGATTCCCCCTCAAGATGGCAAGGGCAATGACTACTGTATCTTCTTCATCTAATGATCTAAGCCAACATGATAACGAGGATGCTATTAGGTTTGTCCTAGCTTTCTATTAATTCCTTTGTCTAACATTTCTAACTACCAATCAAAACCTACCAATAAATAAATAAATAAGTCTTTACAATAATTTCCCAATCACCCTTTTTTCTTGAAGCTTATCTCTATTTTATCCTCTCTTTTTTTGCAAGATTATGCTAATCTCATTAGTTTCCTTTTCTTTTGTACGAGCTCAACATCTTTCTATTTCTTTTTTTTTTTATTTATGTGAAAGAGGTAATGCATCCACAAGAAGCGTTTTTATATTATATCACACATGGAACTGAAAAACAGCAAGTTTGATATAATAACACTCACAAACACATAAGTTCTGAAAATAACTTAAGGACAGAATTGTCTCCACAAAGATGTTACAAGCATGGAACTAAAAGGCAGCAAGTTTGATATTATCTACAACATGACGTTACAGCTGAATAGCTAGCGCATGACGATGTCATGTTCGTAGAGTTATTTTGATTAATTCATAAAATTATACTAAATATTCATCAATTAATAGTTTAAAAAGAAGCTCGAGAGGAAGAATCAGTTCCTGTAGTCCTGATAATGCTGGATTCTTTTAACAAATCAAATGAAGTGAAAGAATGAGGAAGGAGTATGACATTCATTTCTGTGCCAGCACTTTCAAGTAGAGTCTTGGTTGGTGCTACCTGCATATAATGGAAGTAAAAACAAAATTAAGATTGGCAAAATTTTACCCGCTGCATATTTACAACACTATTGTTGCCAAAAAAAATGCTGGGAGCTCCATGAGAGATTTCTCAGGTGGTAAAGCAGAAATGCATTAGAATTAACAAATTCATGAGAAGATAGAAGTTGTATCAGTTATAACATGAGCTGCAGACTGAAAATGAGAGTTTTTTTAATAGATGCACAAATATACAGTTCAATCATTGAGTGATATGTCAGAAGCTGAATGTGCAAAAAAATATGAGTACTAAAACAATTTGCATCAGGACTACGAAAATTTCAAAGAATAAAGTGTTTTTGGAATGCCGGTCGACTGGAAATTGGTGATATGGTATGCTTCAAGTTCCATTTAATTTACTTACACAAGCCTTTCACAGTTTATAAAGCAGAGGGGGCAGAGTTATATTTTTACTTTTTGCTTGAAGGAAATTCAAATTTCCAGAACACAAAATTTGCGAAGGTGATTACTTATCAAAAGAAATCAAAGCAACAGAGGAAGTGTATAGTGACAGCACTGAATCGACTGATGTTTTCATTACAACCATTGATTTAACAAGAGATATGATCCTAGATAGAGTCATTGGAGAATAAGATTTCAATCGCCAAATCCAGCTAACTACGAAAAGTTTTTGGATTATAGTTAAATCAACAGTCTGCTTAGAAGTTTTGCTTTCAATTCCACCAAACTTTGGCTTGTTAAAGATGGAATTGGAAAAATCAAATCAACATTAATCAAATATTATGCCATTGTCTTGGTCAATGAATATTTCACTCACTTCATATTTCTAAATTAATAACTTATTCTAACCTTTGAGAATATCCAAAGATCATTTTTTTAAGATACTTATGAAGAAGACATTCATAAAAATATATATATATATATATATATTTTTTTTTTTTTGAAAAAAAGCATATGATTTATGAATTCATGGAGACTTCTGTACCAAGTAGAAGATATGCTTTCTATAATTATAATATTTAAGGAAAAGGCAATTCCTCAAGTACCTTTTTTGGCTGGTTGAAGGAATTCTCGTCCTTCAAATTACCAGAAGTGAGTACAGTCTTTGTTGACCCAGATAATTGTATGGAGTTAGGATCCAATCCACCCACACTAATCGTGAGATTGACTTTATCACCTCCAAAGTTCACTATCTGCAAAAGCAAGAATCCCAACGTGATAAACTTGCCACAAAAATCAGATCTAAGCCATAGTCCAATCTCTTCAGTAGATAATCACAAAAGCTAACAATGCAACTACTGAGTTTGAAAACTGTAAAAGACCACTCATCCAAAAACAAAACAAAAAAAAAAAAAAAAAAAAAAAAAAAAAAAAAAAAAAAAAAAATGTAAGAGGCCTAAATAGACAAAGTTCTGAAAATCACATAAATGATTTGTCATACTTACCTGAATGTTATAACCCTTTGTTGTACTGTCTTGCCTCTTATCTATCCAAATGAATTTTGTGTGTGCATGCTCTCTCTCTCTCTCTCTCTATATATATATATATGAAAAGAGAAATTTGAATAAACCATCACATCAAGGTCTGACTTATTATAACTCCCATATATATAACATATATGCACATGCATTGTAGAAGTCAGCCATGAACTTATGTCATTTAAAGGCAGTTTAAGCAATAGAAACCCAATAGTTTTGCAGCACACTCAAAATTTATGCCTTTTCCTTTTTGTCCCCAAGGTTGTTCATGGTAACATCTAAGAAAATCTTTGAATTTTTATATGCTGAAAAGAAAATGAAACAAAAAGAAAACTATACAATTAGCCAAGAAATTGAGGGTAGAGCATGATCTCAGAAAGCATTAGAGTAAAAAAAAGATATAGGGATCAATGATGATGAAGTACACCTTTATTCTTAGGTAATTCTTGCCATCATTTGAGTCCTTCCAAGTAATTGCAGATGCAATAAGTGACATGTTTGTTTGGAGTGTTGTATCAAGAATAGTTGCTCCACTTGACTCTGTGAAAAAGCGTTGCACCCAGTAGCTAGGTGTTCCATATAGCTGTGACGAGTCAAAGACAATTGCATCTGGGTTCCACCTTAAAAACACAGAAATTTTTTCAATTTTAGTACAGCAATCAAACAGAAACAGTGCCACTTTTTCTCTTCCAAGAGTCTAATATATAGAGAGATATTTCATGGGAAAAGATGGAGAAAATTTACCGCCTGTCATTGGTATTCACAAAAAGTGGTGCATAGCTTGCCATTTCAACAACGTCACTACATTGAAGTAAGGGAAAAAAAAAATCATCTTTCTGATTGGTGATAGAATTGTTGGGAGTAGAGAAGCTTTGTAAGCTAATTGGCATTTAAGAAAAACAATACCACCTGTCATCAGCTTTCACAAAAAGCAGTACATTTTTTAAGGGTCAGGAGTAATCAATAAACCATTTCTTGATTAACTTTGTCACTCAAAATTTTGTGTATTCTTTTCACTTGGTGTCATTATGCCTAGTTTCTTCAGGGCATAGTGGGATGGCTCAAAATGCCAAGCTTGAGGACAGCACATTGTGCAAAATGTTCCTTTTGCAGTTTTTGATTGCTAGCTTCTTAGGATATTGGTGCTCATAGGTTTCCACTTCATGTTTTCTTTTTCTTTTTCTTTTTCTCCTGTTTTCTTTTTGGCTCAACAAAGGCCTGATTAGAAGATAATATTTCCATAGATCTGTAGAATTTATATATCACATCCATCTCTCACCAATGAGTATTGTTATTACTAAATAAATCCTCAAGGCAACTGTCTTGGGTTGGCTTGCTAGATCTCTCTTGGCCAAACACCGCTATCTAAGCCCATCAGAAAATATTAAAGAATGCAAGTTAAAAAATTGCAGCAAACCTGTTCTTTTCAATCCCAATAAGGAATGCGGCCTCGGCCAGTCCTGCTAAAAGACTTCCTCTGCCAGCATCTGTCCCAGTTACAGCATATTCACTTACAAAAGCCTGAAGTATAGTAATGGAAACATTATTCAAAATATATAATCAAAAGTACATATATAAATCATCAGAGGCACATCATCACACCTTTGGACCATTACGTGATGTATGATCAAATCTATGAGCTTTAGAATACAAGTCATTCGCAGATGTATAAATCTGAACAAGAAACCAGAGAGTAAGACAAGTGCTGTTCCTTGTTGTCCAATTAACAATCCAAGATATTCATATTATCACAGATAATAATCAGTTGACAAAGGTCCATTCATTTGAAATGAATATAAATGATGACAAGAATTTACATGAAAATCATAAAAATCTGCAGGGTGATCCAACTCTTGAGAAGACCCATCACAGTTTGTGATCATTTTGATGTCTGGATAGGCCTGTGTTATGGCACTGTGAAACTTGAGGTAATTTCCTGCTCAGTGAAAATTTAAAGAATAATGAAAACGAAAAAATATATAGTATAATAACAAGAAAGTTAGTCTTAGATCAGATATATTAATTTAGGCATGGAGAATACCATCTTATGCTCATATTATAATATCTAAAAAGCTATTCATTGTATCTGTTTCACAATAACCAATTTAAAAATAAATTTTTTTAAAATCACAACAAATATAACCTCGGTAATTCTTTTTCCCACAATCCTCATTCCCAATAGCAACATATCTCAAGTCAAAAGGTTCTGGGTGTCCCATTGCAGCTCGAATAGAACCCCATGTAGAATTAGGATCACCCCTAGCAAACTCAATACCATCAAGGGCTTCCTGTAATCAAGGCAAACATGATCACAGAATGCCATATGAAAAAAGTCAATATTTTTAGCACTGAACAGTGAGGCTGGATTACATGAATGGGGGAAATGCCAGTAGCAAGAAAATTTTATTTTCTGTCCTTTCTGTTTTTCCTTTTTTGAGCTATGAAACTTGGTTAAGAAGTTATTAGTGAAATAACGGCAGTGAATTAGCAAGTCTACATTAAGAGCTCAATTCACAGATAAATGGTGAACAAATAAATTTTCTTTAAAAGAACAAGAAACTCCTATATAGGTCAATAGCTTGCAAGGTTTCCCCTAAATGCTGCCTCACCTATTCTACCTCTACTATAGTGAACAAATAAATTTTCTTTAACAAAAATCTCCTATCTGTCAAATAGCTCACAATGTTTCCCCTAAATGCCACCTCATCTACTGCTACACCTGCCACACCCTACTTGGTTCCTGAAGAGACATTAATGTCCACAGATGTGTGTCCTCATCTGAGTGTCCTTCAGTAACACCTTAGTTGAAGCTTGGACGTTGGTTGGAGAAGAGTTGTTCGCATTAAAGAAAACATAATTTTGATTCGGATGAGCTTGGGATGCAATACTAGCATCCATTATTATAGTAGTTGTCCTAAATATCTGTATTACTCCAGGTAT
Source organism: Quercus variabilis (assembly GCA_030445155.1). Lineage (NCBI taxonomy): Eukaryota > Viridiplantae > Streptophyta > Magnoliopsida > Fagales > Fagaceae > Quercus > Quercus variabilis. The sequence goes on from CP129451.1 coordinate 12,661,750, forward strand.
TTATTAGCTTTTTGGCCTATGATAATGTAGTAGGAAGCAAAAAACTTGTAGACTTACTTGCACAAAAGGCATGACACTGGAAGTATCGACTTGATCGTTATGACTGACTCCTGTAGAATTGATAAAGTAGAGATAGATAAAAATAAATCAATCAATTGCTAGACTAAAAAAGAAAGAAAAACAGTTAACACCACCAAGCATTTGTAAAGTACCATTGTTGAATACCCATATTGGCAATGTATCTAGGTCCTCTGCCAGCTGCAAAACAAAAACATTTACAGCTTAAGATATACTCATGCAGCGTGCATTGAAATTTTTTCAAGTTACCAAGAACCCCAACAATCCTTCAACCACCAACTTATATACGATACATACTTGAAGAAACTCATAATAACCAAGTCCATCATCAGTCCAGTACATCCAAACATCACCAAAGTGCCCTGGTCTCTCCTCCCAGGGTCCAATAGACGCTTTCCAGCGAAATGCATTTCTTAACCATTCACCTTCAACAAAACAGCCACCTGATGCAATATGTTTGGGAAGCATACTGCATTAGTTAGGTTCCAACTTCTGAGGGATTAAAACAACATTTCCAATTAATTATGATGACAACCCTGTCAGTCAATTAATGAACAGAAAAAATACCCAATGAAGCATGCAAAAGCCAGCTACTGCTTTTTTTTAGTTGGGATGCAGGTGGTGGTAGGGGCAGGACCACAGTTATATGGGATAGAAAATGATCGTTCTTAAAGATTTAATAAGTATTTAGCTCATAACCTCACAAATTTCCAGTATATGAGGCTCATCTGCATAAAATTCAAAAGACTAAAAAATATTATATTACCATAAGTAACAAAAAATATTTAGCAAAGGCCAGAAGGGTTCATAGCCCATACACAGGTTATATAAAAATGGCACACTACCCCAGAATAATTAAAAAAAAAAAAATAATTACAGCTCAATATTTAAGGATAAAAACGGAAAGACATCAAAGAGCCAAAAGAAGAGTGAACTGAGATCCATTTGAACAAAACTTTTAAGAAAATTCAACTTGATTACACCTATGGATTCCACCCACCGTCAAAGGCACTCCTATTAATTAATTTATATTATATAGATTGCAGTCATAATGAAAAGATGCAGATACAAAATAAGTACTCTAATCACCACGTATAAAGGGAGGATGTAAATAAATTTAACCTATGAACCTCAGCATTGTAAATATTATATATAGAAGCCTGCATAACAAAGTCAAAATAGTCCAAAAGGTAAATATGTTCAAAGCAACACAACCTGAATTGAGAACTGTTAAAACATATAAGTTTATCCTTACCTGGAAATCTGAGAAATCGAGGTTTTAAGTCTGTCAGCATTTCAACAAGGTCACTTCGGAAACCATGTCCCTATGCCAATATAAAGTTTCTTAATTCAAGATCATGTTATTTTTCTACTTCTACAAATGAACAATTGATTCTTGTGGCAAGGGAGGCCTTAAAATAAGAAAGAATTATTTTAAAAAAATTGTATTGTTTTAATGAACATATTTTCAAAATCAAAATTTAAAATAAGTTGCATGCCATGCCTCCTTATCAAAAAAAAAAAAAAAAAAAAAGAGAGAAGAAGAAGAAGATGAAAAATAAGGTTGTATGCCATGTCTCATGTGTGACAAACAGTGGTTCATATACATAAAATCCAATGTGTGGAGTGGTACAGGACAAGGATGATGTAAACCAAAGCTATAGCTCTCATGGAAAATCCATAGACCCCTTATCACATCAAATGAACAGTCTGGATTGAATGAACATCCTTCAAGATGACACTCAACAGTCAATCCCTTCATTTATATACTTATGAGGTCCTAGGTTTCCTTACATCTTATTTAAGAGATAGAAATACGTGATTTATGTAATATATATAATTTTGATAGTTACACCAATCTCAAAACAATACAGCATGCTTCTGTAACTGTATCCATGTGCAAATATATAACATATAATATCTATGGACTAAGCCACACTTTGAGCATATGTCCACTTCTTGTGATGAGCACAAATGAGTACCTTGTATGTGTCCAAGGGCATAACTGACACTTGGTCAAACCATATAACTCCTGCTATGGTTGTTGTCAATTGAAGTCTCGAATTAGGATTCGAGGCTTTGGCTTCCAACAGCACCTCCACCTTCATCCAGTCTGATACATCAGAAGCAAAAGCTCTGGGAGGGCAGTCAAGTGTATAATTAAGACCCATTTTTTTAGAAAAATATATACAGAATTCCCAAAGAATATACAAAAGTTGCCCACATGATGTTAGCAGTTGCTAGTGTCTGCAAGCCATTTGAGTCTGTCAATGATACAGATACGTTAATTGCTCCTGATGAACGAACATAGAGAACCACTTTGTATGTCTTTCCATTTTGAATATTCTGAAGGAAAACAAAATAATAGGATTTGTAACAAATCAAAAAATAAGTGGAGAATAACTATAAATTATTAATCAAGCAATACAGGATGTACTCTCTTGAGGCCTAAACAACTAGGAAGTATGAACTACTAGAACTCAGACTGTAAGCCAGTCCTAATATTCAAGATTTTAAAACAAATGTTCCATGCCAATTCCTTTTCAACTTGTAAATCTTCTAAAGCAAAGGGGAAAAAGTAAGAGAGAAACAGGAAAAGAAGAATGAAAGATACAAAACAGTAATCTTATAGAATCGGTGTCAACTAGTCCTTACCATGCCCCAAAACCCCGGGTTATAAACACCAACTCCCCCAACTGGACAGATATTGGTGCCTTCGCTGTCACAGAGCACCTCCATTTTGAGGGCAACCTTATTGCGCTCAAAGAGTGATGAGCGGTCAGTTGATACAGTAAGGGATGACTCACTCCCGATAATAGACCAAGGGTCAATATTTGAGGGAACATTAGGACCCCCAGCTTCAAAACCTGGAAGAGAAACTTCATTAGAATCCATAGCTTTGAAAAATCCAGATATGTTTGGAGTCGACCAAACATGAACAAGCATGTCAGTGTCTTGCATTTTAAAAGCTAGTTGTCCATGACAATATATAGAAGTGCAAAGTCATATAATACCATAGAAGTACAAGGTAAAATTCAACAAGCCAATTTATTTTGTCAACACCGGTATTAAGCAAAGTGGATTATCAGATTCTAAATAAAATACTACCTCCATCCCAAAAATTGATGATGTGCTTGCCTTTGTGAGTTGTCCTAAAATATATGAAAGTTCCTCAAAGTGAAAGTTCATCCTTCTTTAATTTCTTATATTGCACTCATTTTTGTCCCATAAAATAAACAAATATCTTATCAGATCGTGCCACCTCTAGTATATAGTAGAATATAGTTAAAGAAGTTCACTATATTTGTACATTTTTGTTAATAATTGCATCATTTAAAACCACATGATATATTTTTGGAAGGAGGGGTATAAAGAATTTCACGGATTATAATTCTTATCAATATTTTAATATTTGAGATAAAGAAAGTAATTCTAAGCATTTAGTGAGAAGCACATGTTGAAACACTCAAACAAGCTATAACATACCCACTCCCCCACCTCTCTCTTTCCCTCCCCAAAATATGCAGTTTGCACCCTTAGTCTAATGACTCATGTTCAAGTTTTTATTCTTTATCTATAAATGTAATAATTCACAAACCCCAAATGTCAGAAATCATTAAGAATTATGGTAAAATGTGCTTACAGCCCTTTGATTTAGTGCATTTCTATTCAAAATCCTTGATTTTCTAATTTTTCTAACAAATTCCCTTGCAGCATCCAATTGTTCTTATTGAAGACTTTTGTCCACTTCCTTTTTTATCATTAACACAAATAAGTAAAATGAAATGCACATGAACCTGTACATCTCTCTCCAATCACACTTCTTGTTGTACCCAATTATTTTCATGATAATAATTTTCGTTAATGTTTTAAAATTAAGAGGATGAAAGCAGAAGAAAAACAAAATACCACAGGGGGGTATAATTAAAAATTTTGAAGGCACAAAATGTGTTAAGATAACCGCATCAAACCACAAAGGGTGTGGGTGTGGGTGTGGGTGTATTTTAACCTAAAAATTGAACAGAAAACTTTCTTCTTTCTACAGACTTTTCTCTAATCTGGAAGTTCATAGTATTTAGAAATGACCTCTGTTGCTTACAAGCTCTGCCCACAACCCACCAGCCCCAGCATGGTTGATCTCCTGCAGAAACGATTTTGAGAGAAACTGCTCAATCAGCCTAATTATAACATGTAATTATATGCCAAAAAATAGAAAATGGTCATTTCACACATCATGAGGGGTCACAAATTTGAAAAAAATAATAATAATTAATTAAATGAACTTGTTGTCTCTTTAAAGACATTTTATAAGATTGAAATCAAATGGAGCATGTCTAATCTAATTGATCAAGATTCCATCTCCAAAATTGAGAACTCCATAGAGATGCGTTTATCAATTCCTGATTATCAAAGTATGCAACTGCATTGTAAGTCAAGAAACTAACCTCAAAAAATAGTCCAAAAAGTGTGTCGGGTATTGGTTTTCCTGCTGCGTCAGAAGCATTTACAAGCAGTTGTGCTGTAATGTTGGCGTCAACTCCAATAGCAAAACGTTGAGACACAAAAAAGGTCCCAATGACAAAGTAAAGCAGAAGAACACTGTAAGGGACCTTGCAAGAACCCATTGTTTCCTCAACGCATCCAATCTATTCACAACCTTATAAAGGATTTGATAAGGGAACTTATTCAGTTACATTCTGATCAATTATACAGAATAGGAAGATAATAGGATAAGCAGAAGTTTGGTCTCAGGTGTGAATTGCCATGTCTAAATATAGGAACTGCCTAAAAATTGGAACCCCAAAACAACTTTTTTTATCAATTCCATTTGGTCACTGTAAGATGATTACTACAGCCAGCTATACAAAAGGTTAGAAAATAATAATAATAACTAAAGAATGAGATTTACAAATAGTTGAACTAATAACATAATAAAAATTCAAACTACATTCTAAATTTTATCATCTGAACAATATGGTGTATATGATCAAATTATTAAGAGAAACTGGAGGAGAATGAAAAGCTTTTCAATTCCAATTACAGCAGAAGTAGTTCACTCCAATAAATTACTGTAAATTATAGACTGAATACAGAGGAGAGGAAGAAAGAGAGGAGGAATTGAAATTACAATTACTAAAAAGACCCAGCTATTATTAGAACAGACCCATTAACATTAAACAGAAACTGAGCCTTAAAATTGAAATTACAGCCTTTACTAATAATTTAATCAAGTAAAAGACGAAAAAATAATAATAATAACATAAAACCTTTTAGACCAATTATTAACCAGAAAAGGAGAACCTAAGTTGGAAAACAATAAACAAGAAGACCCAGCAATGATCACACAAAATTCAAAAATCATAATTGAGCTAAATTTTTAATTATAAATTCAAGAAAGAGAAATTTCTCAGAGAGACAGAACTTACAAGGTTAGTTGGTTTTGAAAAACAGAGTGAGAACAGTGTTGTTGGAAGGGTGGATAGGAGTCTTAATAAGAATAGTGGGTGTTTGACTCTGTCTCTCACTTCTCTCTTAAAGAACGGACTTTATCCCAACTGACTTATATAGACCCAAGTACTTGATACTATTTGATACTATTTGATTTTTTTTTTTTTTTTTTTTTTGGAGTTATCTTAGGCAGCTTTTTCTTCTTTTTTTTTTTTTCTTTTTTTTTTTCTCTATGTTAATGTGGTAATTGAATAAGTGACTATTAATGTGTAGTTTTAGTTACATAGAAGTTACATCATACTTTTAACATGCCATACGACTTGTTTACATAGTAATAATCTTTTAATTTACTAAATAATTAGTTAGAACTTAAAAAAGATAACTCTCGAAGTCAAATTTTGTTCCATACTATTTTACATTGAGAAATTTGGCAAAAAATTTGACAAAAAATATACAACTGCATGTTGTAAGTGGTAAGTTAAAAATTTATGTTAACAATAAACTCGATCAAAATCAATAAAAATTTGCCAACTTAACTACGACATACTGCAAAGTTTAAACAAAAAAATGTTCTATGTGATAAATCTCTTTTCACTTTCACAATAGGATAGGATTTGAGAGAGAGAGAATCTGAGAGTTTGCCTTTCCTTAACGTAAGCAGACATGTGGAATGGATTACAAGGTAAAACACTCGCGTGGCAAAGCTCAATCATTTTGTTTTGTGGGCCCCCTAATTCGGCAATTCTATCCTCTGCTGCATTTGCACAGTCTTCTATTTCTCGTATGAAAAAATGTCTTCTTTCCGCGTTTATTATATCAGCGACAATAATAGGTTTCAATCATAGTATTATTATACCACTCTCTTTGTCTGTTGTCTCTTTGGCTTTGCACAATAATTAGGAACAAAAATCAAGTATATACTATAAGTCTTACCATATATATTAACACCAGCATCATGACACGCATAAACTTCATTACGAAAAAAGAAAGAAAATTAAAAATAGATAAAAGAAAAAATATTAGATAAAAGAGAAAAATGGCAATAGCTAAATAAGAAAAAAAAAAAATGTACGCAATCTATGATACTTTTCGTTTTGTCCTAAAAGTGGACATAGAGGTATCGTGAAAGCATTCCATAAGATATTTCTTCTATAAATGTAAGAAATAATTTAGTTATTTCATTTCAAAACATGACTTTTAAGTCACGTAAAGGTGAATGGAATTTATACCAAGTATGTGGTCAAATAATTACTTACAATGAAAAAGTTCATTTGATTTTGTGATGAGTATTCATGTTAAAAAATTCATCTAGTTTATTATATATTATAACATACTAGCTTGTAATCACATGCATATTGTGGGGTCAGAAAGTCAGGCAACCTCGGCCCACTTCAAACCAGGCTCAGAGGCCCATGTCGAGGATGCATGTGGGGTCTGAGAATAAAAGTACGATGTCTAGCCCTCAAGGAACAGGTCCGAGGACGACCCCCGTCCTCGAACATTCGAGACCTCAGAAATACACGAGCACCCCACTACCAAAGAGGAGTCTTCTTAAATATCCGAGGAGGAAAGGGCAAGCGCTACGCATCGACAACGGGAGCACGGTGAAGGAGCAAGTCTAAGACGAGCTATCACCTCCACATTAAATGCCCTCAACTAACGTCCTGACCGCATTAATGAGGAGGGGATTACAGAACAGTGTTGCCTTGGTTGCCGTAACCCACTGGAAAAACGGAAAGGTGGCTAATGGGACAGGTACTCAAGTGGTGGCCTGGTTACTCAACGAATGTAGGGTCGTGATCAATGGGGAAAAGAGTATATAATGTAAGGGATCCCTCTTAAGGTAGGGGGGTTTTTTCTTTTCTTTTGGAAGGAAGAAAAAAAAGGGAGGAAGTTATAAGAACAGGAAGTTCGCCAGAGAAAGGTCGAGGAACATCATTGTTCACGCCCACCTGAGAACTACCACGCGTGGTCGTTGCACCTCTTACTAAAGCCTAGTTCTTAACCCCACTCTCTACAAATTACTGCAGGGCTAGCTGGGCTTGGGTCCATTCCCATAATACACAGGGAGGCCTGAACCTGGTCCCTACACATATATATGGATAAACTTAAAAATATACAATAAAAAACATAATATAATTTCTATATACATATATAATTTAAATATTATTGATAGTCATTTTTATATTTTGTTAACTCTTTAAAAAAATTTATAAGTATATTATTATATATAAAATGTAAATTGTACTTTTTTTTTATTATTGTGAAGCACCTTTTTTTTATGATTCATTTATTCTAGACTCTTTAGTTTTTGTACTTAATAACTCACTTGGATGAACATTTATGATATGATTCCACGTTTGATTCTAAAACTAAGAAATAAAACTCTTTAAGAATAAATAATTTAGAACACATGACGCAAAATTAGAACTCTAATTTAAAATTCTAATTTGAATTCCTCTCAGCTTCACCTATTGTTATATAGGGCAAAACTTTTATACAATACGTTACATACTGTTACTTTAAGTTCTCCACCTATATTTTAGCCACCTGTCATAGATAAAAGCTTCAATAAAAGGTGTTAAATTTTTTCTCTTTTTGTTAATATTATTAGTTTTTCCCCTCTCACCTGCTGTAAAACATCCTTTCGTCTTCGCATCTCTCAAACTTCAAGTTGGATAGTAGAGAATGGCCAGATTTTTCTTCTGCTAAGAATGGCTTGAGAGATCTTGATCCATATCTTCACAAAAAAAAACATGTTATTATTTCAAAATTTTATTAATACTATATCCTATATATGTATCATCATCATCCTCAAAAGCCATAAAATAAAATAAAAATAAAAAATAAAAAAATGAAGCTAGTTCTTTTCTCTCTCTCCCATGACCTCCCTGGAAATCCAAATCTCCATAATCAAAACCAATAAGAAATAAATGCAATCTAAACCCAGCGAAACCAAAACTGATTTCCATGATTTTCATGCTTTGTTCTTTGTTTTTTGATTTTTTTGGTTTTAGTAGGCTGTGGGTTTTGGTCTTGGCTGCCAAAGAGGAGCTTGCACCGACGGCTTGGGGTTTAGAGTGAAGTCCTGGTTGTGGGACCACGTTGGCAGTGGTAGGTTTTTATGGTGGCAATTTTCATTCCTTACCTTCTTCTTCTTACCCCCTAGCCTTTCGTATTCTTTGTTTCACTTTTCTGAAGCCAAATTGGTTCTTTTCAGTTTTAGATTAAGAAAGTTGGAGAGATAAAAGACTGATGTTTATTGACGACAGGAAAGATAAAATAAAGAACAAAAAAGAAACAGAAAGATAGGTCTTTAACGTTGTTTGTTGAAGTTTCTAACTATGACATGTGGCTAAAATACAGGTGGGAAACCTAATGAATAGTTGTAAAGTACTGTATTTAAATTTTGCCTTATTTTATATATATAGATTAAAGTGGAATTAAATATTGATTACATTCTTCTTCTTTTCTTTGGGAGAAAGTTATTAGATTTTACATACTTAAATTTGTGTCAAGTTCCCCTCTAATTTAAAATGAGTAATACTATAACCACAAACTATTTTACATTATATTTACAAATTGTTGTTATTTGCAATTTTTTATTGATTTTTATCTAAACCCATTATTAACATTACTTTTTTATTTACTAATAAACACTTGATACATTAATAGTTTGTAAAAATTTGAAAAAATAGTTTGTATTTCTAACATTACGTACAGCACATTAAAAACTACATCTAACCTATTAAAATTTAATCCAATCTTTCTTACAAAAACTTACTATTAAATTAGGTATAAACTTTTATGGAACAATTTACTATGTTCTAAGAAATTGGCCATTCCTTTCAATTTATTTTCATAATAACTCTATTTTCATAATTTATTTGAAAAATATAAACATTAATTAAATTTATTACATCACAATAATAATAAAAATTAAGAAATAAAAACTAAGTGTATATGTATCGGTCAACACACTATATATATATATATATATATTGTAGATCAATCAAAAATGAACAATAATGCATAATCTACCAAATAATAAATATCCTTACAATGTTATTTTATTTTATTTTATTTTATTTATATAGGTAAATAGTGAGAGAAAGGAGGTAAAATTCGAGTCACAGACATAATATACCATAACGAATGCAATTACCACTGTATCTTTTTTTTTCAAGAGTAAAAAATTTAAAAAAACAAGTCCTTACAGTATTAAATTAATGTAGGTACAAATATTTAATCTGTATTCTTTTTTCTTTTTCTTTTTTTATAGGATAATATGTATTCTTAAATGAGATTGAGTACATGTTAAGGACTACGTACAAGTTAGTTAAATAAATTTTCATCACCACCATATATACGCATATATAATAGGACGTCCCAACATATTCCATTCAAATTTTGGTTTTTATAACTTGTTATAAAAATTTTATTGGTCGTAGGCAAAAAAATTTTATTGGTCACTACTCACTACATTTAATGTGAAGAGCCAGGCCAAGAATAAAATCTATTGTATATATTTTATAGATTAGACTGGAGGTCCAAGTGTCCAACGCCAATAATTTGATAAAATTTATTTATAACATGTTTCAAAAAATAATAAAGTGAAGTCAATTTGTACTGTATTTAATTGACTCATTATGTTTCTAAAAAAAATATTTGACTCATTATAGATGAATTAATAGCAATATGGATCATGTAAATAAATATATTAATTATTTTTAGAGGAATCTATCCAAATTCCTAAGTTTAGCCATAGTGTCCCTTGATGATTGTCTGACAATTTATTTATATACGAGTAAAACGTTGAATTTTTACTACTGAATGTATTACGCGTAAAAAAAAAAATCACTTTTTTTCCTGTTCTTTTTCTTTTTCAATTAATGAATAATTGTGTTCTATATTCACAAGGGGTAATTCTTGTTTTTCTTTTTCTGTTTCTTCTTTTGATTGTTGTCTGTCCATAGGGACTAGCTATAAGTGGAAGGACTTTAGGAAGGGAAATTCTATGCAATCTATATATACCAGTATACCTTTTAAAGCCATTTGGATGGTATGCTGGTTTGTGCATGCGTGTACGTATTGCTCCCCAAATAAATATGATTAAAATACAAAGAAAATAACGTGGAGTATTCTTTTATTGTGCCTTGCGTTCACTCCAAGACAAAATATCCATATTAGGTCATCTGTGACATCTAATAAGTCCACTTTCAATGGTATGCCTTTGAAGCCTTAATTTCACAAATATTCCTTTCTTCAGCCTGAAAACGCATTAAAAAACTCGTAAAATCAACTTGACAGCAAAGTGTTATTTTAAAATTTTGGCGATCAAAAATCAGTCTTTTCATCACCCTTTTGTGGGTCATCTGATTAAAGATATTATGTCTTCAGTTTACTCTCTACAATCTTTTTCTTTCTCTCATACACGTCGGCAAGGCAATGCTCTCTAACATTTTCCTTCTGGCGATCAAAAATCAGTCTTTTCATCACCCTTTTGTGAATCATGTCCCTTCTGACATTTATAAGTTGTATGTTTCTGATGCAGTGCCGGCTCAATGGATGAGCCAAATAGACAATCGCCTAAAGGCCCCAATAAAAAAAAGTCTTTAAATTTTTACCAATAGAGATATTCATATATCAATAAAAGTATTAATTAAGTCATAAATATTTACCAATAAATAAAAAAGTAGTTGTTTTTTTATCAAAGAAAAACCAGTTAAAGAAAAATATTTTTATTGAGGGTCAATCATTTAATCTCTCACATATAAATGTTAAAAAAAAACTCATTAATCTTACACTAGTAAATAAATTTATACTCACATTTTATTTAAAAATATCAAATATATAACTTTATTACAATTTTCAATAATAAATTTTTAGTATTTGGTTACTTCATTTAATAAATAGTGTTTATTTTAGTTGTATAGTCATTGAATAATGCGATGGGTTCATTTTAATTTGTAATTTTTTTTCCAAAAAAATAGATTTTAAATGAATAAAAAAATCAAAAATTAATAAATATTCTATTAATATTCTAAGTATAAAAATAAATCTCACTTAACGTTATCGTCTTAGGCTCCACAATAACTTAGGCTCCCCAATACCTTAAGCCGGCCTGTTTTGATGTTTTAGCATTAAATTAGTTGGCTCTATCTTTTCTTTTCTTTTCTTTTTGGAATCAGTCGGCTCAATCTGATTGGCCGGTTTCTCAAAAAAAAAAAAAAAAAATTGGGTTCCAAATGATAAGAAGTAAGCTTTAGGCCATTAGGTAGTAACACTGTAACAGTTTTAAATTGGACTCAAGCTCAAGTTGACCCAAGCTCACAGACCAAGGGTTGAGTCATTGGTGTCACTTACTGGTGGGTACAAGTATGGACTGACAAATGAGTTAATGGGGCCTGTGATGGGTTAACATGTGAGTAAGTTACAGGCATGGCCAGGATATAATCATACAAAGACAAAACCATGTTTGGGTCAAGGGAACATCCTGCCTTGTTAAAATTATCTATTGAGACGGTCTCATGAATGACCTTTCTCTAATAATATATGGGATCCAAAATATGTGAGACTCTCACATTTTGTAAGAGATACCTTCATTCCCACTCCATCTTCTTAGAAGGATGTGAAACTATATTATGTTGTATAGCATTTTGCTCGACCGTAAAATTTCATGCCAAGCGACTATAATTTGTAAGACGATGTCTTCATGTACGCTCGCCATTAGGTGGTATTAGTAATAGGCATGTTGTTGTGGAATCTTAATGGACAACGCCTTCGTTTAAATTTGGTGGATTTCCAATTAAAGTGCTTTTGCGACACAAAAATTTGTTGTCTTCATCTTGCATATACGGCACAGTGTCTTGCCAACAATTCTCTGCAATTATTATCTTCTCTGTCTTCTTAATCAATCATAGTTTCTCCATTGTTGGCGTTGGTGTTCTCTCTCGTTGATATAATGCGTTAGTGTATTTTCAGAACTCATGCCTACAAAATACAAAGTTCAAGTGTTTGTTACATGCATGTTCGTACTATAGTATGAGTAGGAAGCCGTAAGTGAATATTAAGTTGGGGTTCTTCTTTTTTTCTTGAATAAAAAGGGGTTTCTAGTGTGAATTCATCGACTCATGCCACATGATGACAATGGATAATATCATCTGTACTACTAGGACCATGATTAGCTATAATCATGGACACAACACATTTATTGAAGAACTACTTCTCGAATCGCAATATTTGAAAAGTTATTATATACATGTAGCAAGCACAAAACATATTTCTTAGTAGGTAGCATGATGTTAAAAATAAATAAATAAAATCAACTAATGTTTATTTGCATATTTCTTGCTAATGTCCTGGCCTTGCCAACTCTTTAATTTGATTGCCCCACAATTGAAGGCTAAAAGCCCAGAAGTAAGTATAATTAGAATTGAAATAGGAATGAGAGTAATATTTTTTAGTTGTAGGTGTCATTTTTTTTAAGACATTTAAGATTATTTAAATTTTATTTTACCTAGACGTTCAAAAAATATAATTTAGTTTATTTTTAATTTAAGATTATTTAAGTTTTAATTTACAAGTAGTGATAAATTATATTAATTAAAACTACTTTGAACTTACGTGTTTTTTTAGTAAAAGAACCCAACACTCTAACCATACTCTGGTTGAATTAGGTTTTATGTTCTCTAAACAAATTATAATAAGATCAAGTATGTCCTTTCTATCAAATTGATTGATTGAACACTGTAATTTGGCTTTTTTTTAATGCTTAGTTAAATATATATTCATATATGAATAGTTTTATTAAATTTTTCTAGTGCATGCCTGCATGGGTTAACAATGTTAATTTTTCTAGTGCATGCCTGCATGGGTTAACAATCTGATTGTTGCTATTTTCTGGGAAGGGGGAAGTTAGGGAGGTCTAACAATTGAAAAAAATATTTAAAATAGTACCTTGTCTCATATTTTTGGCATTGTTTAGAAAATCTAAGTAGAACAACTTTTAATGCATTGTAGTTTATATATAAAAGAAAAGTGCAATGCATTGTCTTTTATTTTTTTTTTAATGTAAAATTTTTCAAATTATCTGGTTAATTTAAATCTAGTAAAAAAATGATGTTGAATTTTTTATTACAAATTTATTTATCATCCTTATCATATTAAAGTTGATGTACAATTAGAATCAAAATTAATTTTTAATTATTGTCTGATTTTGTGCTATGTATCCAAATTTATTTTCTAATTTTGATGTCAAGTGACTCATTTATAATATTCAGCATTAAAGTCAAGATGACTATCTTCCTTATCTAAATAAAATCACTTTATCATCACTACTGCTCAATATTTCTGTAGATAAACACAAGTTATAACATAATTAACTCTTTAACTAGGACTACATTTTAAGGACCAATAATTTGAGACGAGGAAGTAATATTTATCTGGAATTATTTTGATCTATAAGGAAAAAAATTAGTGAAAATACCATTTTGGTTCTTACATTTTGAGCCCACTATCAATTTGGTCACTACATGGTAATAATTAATTTGGTCCCTACTATCAACTAACTGATGAAAATTGATTGCAACTGCAACTACTAGTAGTGATGTAAACAAGCCTATGCAAGTCGAGTATTTCAAAATTCAAACTTGTTCATTTAGTTTTTTTTTTTTTTCCTGAACATGAGCCGATTTCGAGCTCATCACCAGACAAAGATTTTATGTTCAAGCTTTTCTCATTTTCTTATTAAGTAAAGTTCGAGCTTGTTTATAAGTTATTTGATTTACTTTTTTTTTTTTCCTTATATATTGTGAAGCTATGACTATTAACATGTTTTACCTATTTACAATTTTATAATTTTTTATATTATGAAGAGACTATTTATATCATCAGTAAGTTATAAATAATTTAATATAATATAAACCTATTGAAAAACTTACACAATCCAATTTCAAGTCTATATAAATAGATTTTTAGAGATATATATATATATATATATATAATATTATATATAGTTAAATTGAGTCTTATATCCACGAGCTTATTCACAAACATATTATTATGTTCGAACTTGGCTTGTTTAATAATCAAGCCTAAATTTAAGGCTTGAACTTGACTTGTTTTCTAAATAAATAAACATAAACAAGCTTTTTTCTGAGCTTATCTCGAGTTGTTTATAAACAGCTTGGTTCATTTACAGTTTTAACTGCAAATTGACTAAAAGTTGAAAATAACATGACTAGATTGATTGCTACCAAAATATAAGGCCAAATTCACAATGATCCCAAAATGTAATGACCAAGATGATATTTTTGTGTTTTTTTTTTGTTATATTTTTTCTAATTAATTTTATTTTCAATTAAAAATGATGATGCAGAAGCTTCAAAAATAATAATAAATATTGATGTGACATTTTCAAATATCAAATAAAATTTATTATTATTATTATTATTATTATTTTAGTAGTCATGTAAGCGTCTAATGTGCGCAATTTGTTAACTACATAGATATTTTTTTGTGTTAGTGAGTTAACTGTAATTAAGGACTAAATTGACTGTAAGTTGAAAACATAAACTAAATTGATTGCTACAAAAATGTAATAACCAAATTAATTATGACCCCAAAGTATAAGGACAAAAATTGTATTTTTGCTAATAAACAAATATAACAAGCTTATTTTTAGAGCTGAGCTCAAGTTATGCATAAACAACTTGGTTCATTTACTGTTCTGATTAAGCCCTCGTTTGGGGGAAATGAATGGAATGGAATGAAAATAATAATTTTAGAAAATTCTTCTCTTCCCTTGTTTCCATTTCCTGGTTTGGGAGTTTAAGTGAGAGGGAATTGAATGGGTATGATGAACACTCGTTCCTCTCTATTACCTTAAAACTTCAAATTTTTATTCCTCCTGAAATTGGAAGGAATGAGAGGGAATGAAATTAGATTTAATAAATTTTTTACTAAAACTCCAAGAATACCTTTATATATTAAAAATTTTATTTTAAAATAGTGATCTAATAGTAATATTGTCATAAAATAATTTCATCACATTCCCTCCATATTACTCTCAAACAAGATGACTTATATTCCATTTATTTTCATTCATTTATTTTAAAATATCCAATCAAGGTTATTTAATTCTATTTCATTTCATTCTTTTTCATTCTTTTCCCTTACTTAAATACATTTCATTCTATTCCATTAATTTCTATTCTCTCATGATCATTTCATTCTATTCAATTCCCTTCCCCTTCTGAACTTTCAATCAAAGCCTAAAAGTTAAAAATAACATGACTAAATTGATTGTTACTAAATTTAAGCACCAAATTCACAATGATCCTAAAATGTAAGTATCAAGATCATATTTTTGCCACAAATTAAAAAAAAAAAAAAAAAAAAAAAAAACATTTGTAGAGTACTGCGCAGCACAAGTTTAACCATGGAGCTAGTCTGCACGTTATTGGTTGAGAATTAAGATCAAACAAAAGTCTCAGTCAACAGCAATTCTTTCTGAGTCTTCTTCTGTATTTTTAGTACTTCTCTCAGTGTTGAACTATTTACTTCTTCTGAGTCTTCTTCTGTATCTTCTGTTGAACTATTTACTTACGCCAAGGTAAAAAACATAAGTGACAATCCCCTATCTCTACTCACATACTAAACCAACGAAAAACGCTGCCACATAAGCATCAAACTAATCAAAGACAACAGTATCATAGTCTCAGACACACCTGATTCCCTCTCCATCCCAAGACGACCAAACACGAAAACTAAAAGAGTGCATTGTGTTTGGGAAAGTAAAAAATAAAAAGTCATTGTAATAAGATGCTCCTCAACTTCTCAGAACTCTTACTCTCCAGTCTCCAAAATTCCATGTCAGGTAAACAAAATAAAATCTTCCTTTTACAAGTTCTAAGCTTTCTCTATGTTTGGTTTAGATCTGTCTTATTTCTTATGCCTTTTTTTGCCTTTGATCTATGGTAGCATAATTCCACTCTATATTTTAATTTTAATTTTTTACTTTTTTCTGTTCACTCTTCTGATCTCTTTTTTCATAACCCATCATTTAAAATAAATTAAAAAAAAAAATTCCAGTTGTTGGGTTTCTTTCATTTTGATTACTTGGAAATTGGGTAAAATGAAATAAACAGAAATTTGGGCTGTCGATTCTGTTTCTAATGACCTTGCATGTTCACTTCAACTTTAGCTCACATGCTTTCTTTTTGGTTTGAGGGTTTACGCAAGTATATTGGATAATTTTAATCTCTGCCCTGGAAATTTCAATGTTTTTAGCTCAGATTCTTTTAGTTTTTCTGACTTCATTTCTGCTTTCATGTTGCAGGAATTTACTTATGTTGACCAAAATCTTGGCCGGGATGTGAAGTTTGAATCTTTTAAGTGATTCTGTGAAGATCTTCTGCTTCTACTGTAAAGTATTCTGTTACTGAAACGCTTATGTTTTTGTTTTGTAAGAATATGTTGCTGTTGCAGTTTTATTAAAAGTAAATGTTGTGTTAATTGGTTGGTGTTGTAAAGAGGAGAAAAAGAAGTAGATTATGTATAGAAATTTGTGTTAGGGGAGTTGGTGTTTGGGAAAGATTGTTTTTTTGTTGTCTGGAAGTGTATTGATGGAAGACTCTACTCCTGTTTCCGGGTCATTTGATAAGTCTAGGGTAATGAATGTGAGGCCCTTGCGGTGTCTTGTTCCTATATTCGGATCAGCATCAGCACCTAATTTTCCTTCGTTTCCAAATCCCCAAGGTGGTGCGCCCTTTGTTTGTGTTTCACCATCTGGTCCTTTCCCACCTGGGGCTGCCTCATTTTACCCCTTTTTTGCTACACCAGAGCCTCAAAGGCCGCCTGTACCAAATCGAAATGCACCAATATCAAATGCGGTACCAATCACTTCATTTAGGACACCGCAGACTCAGTATGCAGGAGATGAGAATGGTGAGACAGGTTCTTCAAGAAGGGTCACTAGAAGTCGTGCTCTGTCACGACACCAAAGTGGGGATGTGCAGGAAGATGGGCAGTATTCGAGTAGTTTTAGCTTGCAAGATTCAGAAGATACCGGAAAGGCAGGGAGGTCAAAGAGTAGTAGTAGGGCACAGAGGAGGACTAGGGCTCGCCAGGACATCAATATTGCCTCAACTGAAATTGACATAGATTCAGTAATTGAAAATCTTCTTGCGTCGTCTAATATTGCAGCATTTGACATGATCCGGCGAGCTGAAGCTGACAAGGAGTCGGTTGGATGCTTACTCATGATATATGATTTTATCCGAAGAAAGATTAACCAAATTGAAGAGTCAAAGGATGCAATTCCAGGAGTTACAAGACGACCTGATTTAAGAGCAGGTGCAATTTTGATGAATAAAGGGATTCGGACAAACATCAAGAAGAGAGTTGGAGCTGTGCCTGGTGTTGAAGTTGGGGATTGTTTCTTTTTCAGGATGGAGTTGTGCTTGATTGGATTGCACGCACCATGTATGGCTGGCATTGATTACATGGGTCTGAAGGTCAGTCAAAGTGAAGAGCCCTTAGCAGTCAGCATTGTTTCATCTGGAGGATATGAGGATGATAATATGGAGGATGGGGGTGTGTTAATTTATAGTGGCCAAGGTGGGAATCACTTCCGGAAAGATAAGGAAGTGATGGATCAGAAGCTTGAAAGAGGTAACCTTGCTTTGGAGAAAAGCTTGCACCGGGGTAATGAGATTAGAGTGATTCGGGGCTTTAAGGATTTTGCAAATCCAACTGGGAAGGTATATGTCTATGATGGTCTTTACAAAATCCAGGAGTCATGGGTAGATAAAGGAAAGTCAGGTCGCAATGTATTTAAGTACAAACTTGTCAGGTTACCTGGCCAGCCTGAAGCGTTCATGACCTGGAAATTAATTCAGCAATGGAAGGATGGAGTTAATTCTAGGGTTGGGGTTATATTGCCCGATCTTACTTCTGGGGCTGAAAGTGCACCTGTTTCTCTAGTAAATGATGTTGATGATGAGAAGGGCCCTGCATATTTCACCTATTTTCCCGGTCTCAAGAATGAAAAACCAGTTGATCCAATAGAACCTTGTACTGGCTGTAACTGTGTTGGTGGATGTCTCCCTGGTAGCAACTGCTCTTGCATTAAGAAAAATGAAGGTTACCTCCCTTATAATGCAAATTCAGTTCTTGTGAACCAAAAGTCATTGCTATATGAGTGTGGTCCTTCTTGTCAGTGTCCTTCTAATTGCCGGAACCGAATATCACAAAGTGGTTTGAGAGTTCGTTTGGAAGTGTTTAAAACTAAGGATAGAGGCTGGGGTCTAAGGTCCTGGGATCCCCTTCGTGCTGGCGCTTTTATATGTGAATATGCAGGGGAAGTTATTGCCAGCGATAAGCTGGAGGAGCTTGGAAGTGAAAATGAAGATGATTACATTTTCGATGCAACCCGCACTTATCCACTTTTTGAACTGCCAGGCGAGTCTAATGAGGCCCCAAAGATCCCACATCCCCTAATCATAAGTGCAAAAAATGCTGGGAATGTAGGTCGTTTTATGAATCACAGCTGCTCTCCAAATGTATCCTGGCAGCCAATTTTACGTGAAAATAAAAATGAATCTGATCTCCATGTTACATTTCATGCGGTTAGTCACATTCCTCCAATGACAGAGTTGACATATGATTATGGGGCAGTACCGCCTGAAAAAGCAGACCAGAGGAAGAAAAAATGCCTTTGTGGGTCGGTAAAGTGCAAAGGTTATTTTTATTAATGGTTTATCAATGGGCATCTGGCAAAGAGGATGGTCCTTGCTAACTTAATCTTCTTAAAAAGGTTAGAGGTCTTCACGTTCCAAATACTCATTGCTTACCCTGAGATAAGATGTTTTTGTTTGTTTGTTTTATTTTTTCCTGTTGAATAATTCAAATCCTCAATAATCAGTGGATTATGCAAAATATTGAAACACGCACCATTAAAAGTATTACAAAATTCTGGAATAAGGCAAGAGTTAAAGAGTCTACATTCACAAATATTTAGTAAGGAGGTCACACAAAGTAGTCAAAATTGTCCTCCCCACTCCCCAAAATACCTCATGGACCAAATTTTGTTAAATAATTATTGCTGGATTTGATGATTTAGCCTGGGTTTTTACCCATTGGAAGACATAATACAGTAATATTTCATATTTTGTTTGTTTAATATAGACCTGGTAACCTGCCCCTGAACCAGCAACTTTTGCACACAGCAAGACTTTCCTTGTCTCTTTAATTGAGTGTCGTCCAAATCTTTCATATTGATCTTTTTTTACAACCAGCAAAATCAACAGCTTGGAGGTGTGCACATAGATTATGCTCATCTAGAGACTAGCAAAAGAAATTCTGAGGAATAGTAATTGTTTACTGCTCTATAAGTTCTTGGGCTACTCGTGTCCAATGTTCTTAAAGATGTCTGAAGCATGACTGCTGAGCATGTCTAGGGGTGAGACATAATCATTTGGAGTTGCAAGCTGGCAGGGCATAGGCCTCATCTTGTGCTGGGGTTATAGTAATGTATAAAATACCTAAATAAGCATGTGCATCTCCATACTCAAGAGAAGTAGCATAACATATCAACCTAGAAAATATTATTATTTTTTTTTTATAACTCCTATTATCTATGGTGTGTGTGTGTGTGTGTCTATATGTATATATATAGAAGTATGACTTTTGGTTGATCTCAAAATTTTTGCTACATAAGCTTTTGAGTCCTTACAATTTTCTGCGTCAGTGTTCTAATGTATATTTTTAATTTAATTTAGATTCTATTTTATATTTAAACTCTCAATTAGAATCTTGTAACATCTTATTTTCTTTAAATGATGTAATAGATAGATCCAACCATACAATAAATCTTGTCCATGTGCCATCCAAAAAGTAACTGTCCATGTGAGATTGCTGGACCATGTTTGAACTTTGAAGTCTTCCTACAGGTTGGGTCCTCATCTCCTAAACAGGTCACTCACACACCCTTAGTTATCCTTTGCTTATCTCTCACACCTCAGCCACCATGGCAGGAACAACTTTGAGCTCCTCCTCCTCCTCACCCTTAGGTTCTAACAAAAATTTTCAACTTTAACTTATGCACTGGAGGTGACAATCTAATGGTATATTCTCTCCTGGGTGTCATGGGTTTGATCTAAAGATTTGAACTTGGTTTGTTACTAATGACCTTGAGATGAAAATAAAAACAGAACAAAGAGAAACCTATCTGGGCTTTCATCTACTAAGGCACAGGTTTTTAAACCAAGCCAAAGAAAATTGTTATCTTTGCCAGAAAGTTCAAAACCAGGGGGTCTATGTGCATTTTACCCTTTTATTTCTTTTAGGTAATTTACACACGGACCCAGTGTGTTTTGAACACACAAACTCACCCTCCATTCCATTATAATGGGAGAAGGAAGTGCAGTTGAGCTATAGCTCATTGGTGCTGGTCATTATTTCATTAGGCCGATTGTTATGTTGGATCATACTGTATGGTTCATCTGTCTGTTGTAAGTTGTTGCATTTAATTTTAAATTCATTTAATCATCCACCACATAAGTTTTCTCGTTAATTTTGTTAAGATATAGGTTTTAGACTTTTAGTATGGTTGACTAGTAAAATAATATTTTGTCAAGATGTTAAATAACTTTGGCTTTTCTCAGAAAACAAGGGGGAAAAAAACCTGTCAGTGATAATAAAATCATTCATTGTAGATCGGTTTGATTTTTTTTATTTTTTATTTTTCCTTTTTTGGGGTGTTTAAAGTTTTGGTGCACTGTAATTATTGCCACACTGTATGCCTGAAAATTTAAATTTAAATGTTTAAGGTTGCTTGGTACTGTTTCTGTTTTCACATTTTTTGGAAACATATGCATGTTCAGTAAAAGCAAACAAAAAAATGGTGTCAATTAGACACCTCTGAGAAACAAACAATAAGAGGAGATCGATAAATATTGCTACTCTGGATGCCTGAAAATTTAAATTAAATGTTTAAGGTTTCTTGATACTGTTTTCACAATTTTTGGAAACATATACATTTTCGACAAAAGCAAACAAAAGAAGGGTGTCAAACTGTCAAATAGAAACTTCTGAGAAACAAACAAAAAAAAGAGATTGGTAAAAGGATGAATACACAGACACTCAGCCACAATGGTTACCAATGACTTAGTTTAGGCTTCCAGTGCGTCTACATTAGATAGGTATTAAACTAATGAAAACATCAGACTCCTAAAGCTGTCATAGAGACAATGATCTAATGGCACATTGGCTGCTTGCTTGACATGGCCGCACTATTTTGGCTGTGTCAATGAAAACATATACGACATATATCCTCTCAAAATCAGGGAAACCCATTCAACATTGACCCCCCATGGCACTGCATAACGAGTATAATTAGCTTGATTCATTAGCAGTTGTAGATCTAGAATTTTTGCTTTTACATTCACTTGTTGCTGTCCAACCTTTGGCTATCTGTATTCGAAATTTAAATGAAGCAATGTAAGCAAACCACCTACAAATATTGTAAAAAACCTGAAATCACTATTTATCAAATCATAAATCTTATATGGGTTATGTTGACGGGTGCCCTTAGGGCAATTGTTAATAAATTATATTAGAAAAGTTTTAAAACCACTTTCATGGGAAATATAAAAAGATGTTAGAAAAATTAATTGCTTTATTATTTTCTCATAAAATGTTTCTAAAAATAGGGCATTGGTTAACATTTCCCATCTTTCTTATATTAGTGTGTTTGCAGCAAACACAATTTTCTGTATCATTTCATCATGCAACTTTATTGGGTTAGAACTAGTAATGTGATTTCTATCATTTCAGTCAAAAAAAAGAAAAAGAAAAGGAAAGAAGAACCAGCAAGGTGATAAAAGTATTTGTCATATTGATGTTAATAAATAAATAAAAAAACTCTGTTATAAATCTGAAGGTTTGTAATATTAAAAATTTCTGAATATTTTGGCTTGCTGAAAATATATTCTCACAGTGGCATATCCTCTTGTTCTGTTCTCAGTTGACCTGTGGTTGATAGCGGGAATGAGATTCAAGGTGACTCAGGAATGCTGGACGCATTATTTTGAGATGTACCTTTGTCTGGCATGCAAGAATGCCAAAATTTTCCCAACTATGTTGTAGTGAATGAGGACACCAAAGATCTCTTCTCAGAATGTGTATGTACTAATATTTGCAAGTTGTAAACTTTACGAGCAGAGCTGTTGTGTTATATAGTTTAGCGGCCTCCATCTCTGCCCTTTTCTTTTATAGTCAAACTAGATTTTCCATTTTAGGGAGGTGCTTCTCGTACTCATGGGATTAAGATTTTCTCATATTCAAGGTGTACACTGGTATGTGGTTGAGACTTGAGGATTGTCTCATGCACCCATTCTCAACAAGCATTCCAATTTTATTATTGATGGAGGCTATACATGCTCCAAGTATATTTTATAATACAAAATCTTTTCTCCTACAAGGGAAAGGATAAAAATACTCACTTTTGTGGGGTCTGAAAGAGGTCATGGCAGACAGCCTTATCTCAATATTTACTTCGGTAAGCAAAAATAAAAATGAATGACTTAATGGGTTAGGATTATGTATTTAGTTTTTATTATTGGATTAATATTTTGAAAATTTCGTACCAACTCTCTCTTTGCAAGGCATGTGAGAGGTAGTAATTATTATTGCATTGCTCCTAGTCAAGGTAAAGACTTGTAAAAGCAATTGGAGATTATATCTAGGAAAGTAATAATTATTTTATGGACAAGATATATAAATCCTTAGAGAGAGAGAGAGAGAGAGAGATGTATTGTGTATATTTCTTATACATAAGATATTTCTCGGTGGATTGAAGGAGTTACTGGACATCTTATTGGTTTTAGACCTTTTGGTGCGCCAACTCTTTGCTACCGGTGTGATTGTGATTTGTGCGAATGGAAAAGGAATTACAGAATAAATTGAGAAAGTACTTCGTCCATCAAGTTATTGCTATAATTGTAGATTTTTGTATTTCATTTCAAAATTTAAGGCAGGACTCCGGAGATGATGTTATGACTTGATTGCAAAAATGATTTTGTAAAAATAATGTTTAAAATTATTATTATTTTTATTATTATTATTTTTTTCTAAATGATTTATCAGGGGCTCGTGGCTGATCACTAGCCGAATTGTTAACTAAGAGCATTCATATCAGTGGATGCAAATTTTTTTTCCATTTTATACGTTTAAAATTTACTTTTTCTATTTTACACATTTATTTTTACAAGATACCCACAACAGTTTATCTATTTTACACATTTATTCAATAAAATATTCATTATTTTACATTTCTTATTATTTTCTCACTCATGGCCTCTCTCTCTCTCTCTCTCTCAGACCCAACCATCGTATCATCACCCAGCCACCATCAAGCCGAAACCCAGATCTGTTACTTGCTTTGTGCCTGTTTGTTTGTTTGTTTGTTTTTTTTTTTTTTTTTTTTTTTTTCTCATTCTCATGATTGATCAAAGCCGAAACCCAAATCAAGCCGAAACCCAGACCCATTCTCATGGTTGAAGAAAGAAGAACGAAAAAATGCTTGAAGACCCATTCCTCATGCGGCTGTAAAGACCCATTCTCATGGTTGATCGAAGCCTCCTTCGACTCTCACTTGAAGAAAGAAGAACAAAAAAATGCTTGAAGACCCATTCCTCCTACGGCTGCGAAGACCCATTCCTTTGAAAAAATGCTTGAAGAAAGAAGAGCTTATTACAGATGAGTGGTTGAAGCAAAGAGTGAATGAGGAGTGAGAAAAACGAAAACCAACCAGAGACAAGAGAGAGAAAAAATTAATAAAAAAATAAATACACAAGTTATAATGTCCGTGTAAATTTACACGAGTACTGTAGCCTGTGGATAATTTTAGACGATTTTGAAAGATTTTAAAGGGACTGATGTGGGCTGTTTTTGAACAAAAATGTGTAAATTTAAATATTTTTTTTTATTATACACACTTATACACGGACTGATGTGAATGCTCTAAGGTGTAATTCGTGAGATGTGACTTAATTGGCCCAATTAAAGATTTGCCAAGTTAATTAAAAATCCATTCAATTTCCACCTCATCTATGATTAACGAACCAATTTTCCTTTCTTTTTTTTCTTTTTTTTTTTTTTTTTTTTTTTTTTTGTATTGAATCTAAAAGTTTTCTGCACAATCAGGGTTAGAGAATGAACTAAAATGGGGTTGGATTTAAAAATTTTCAAATGATGGTTTTTTGTTCTTTTGCTTTTCTTTCAAGGAATCACTGCTTTGAGTGGAGAGCCACATTGTTCTTTTTTTTTTTTTTGGATGGGAGCCACATTGTTCTTTGTCTTGGTTGAATTGAAAATATCAATGGCTCGTTTGTTTGTAGGTTATAGGGGTGGCCGTACAAATATAAATAATGTGGCGAAATGCCTTTGTTTCTTGTGGCCTAGTAGTCTTGTTTTTTTTTTTTTTTTTTTTTTTTAACAAGATAAAAATTCTGTTTTAATTTAATTTAAGTGTATATGAGTATAAAATTTTCTCTTAGAAACTTGAACTTTAGCTTTTGCCTCCCCCCACACCCCACAAGTACTTATACCCCACAAACACTTATACTTATAAAGTGATCATCGTATCAAAAGTGTGCAATAGTAATAATTTTTTTTTTTGAATTTCATAAATATTTAGTTGCTGAGAGAAAATTTAAAAAAAAAATGAAAAAAGTGGATGAGACAGTAAAAAAGGAGGAGTGAATGATGTGGAAGCTAAGTTGGAATTTTAACCGACATACCATGGGTCCATGAGTCTAATTGAACCAACCAACTAAGTCACATTGCATGTGATATGAACCCCCAAAAGGAAATGATAAACAACATATAAATTTCTTAATAAAATTAACATAATCTTCCTTTCAAAAAAATATTAACGTAATATATATATACACTATATTTTAAAGATTTCCTTTGAACAACCACTAGCCATGGTTGGTCAATCTTGTTTTGAGTTAGAGTTGACTGTTCAACCTTTGTTTCTTATTTTCAGCGTACATCTTTTGTCCCTCAAGCCTTTTTTTTTTTCTTTCCCATTCAACTTTCTGTATTTCCTTTCTTTCCTTCTCATATTTCTACTTTCTATCTCATTTTTTATTTTTATTTTTGTTTTGTCTTCAATTAATTCTTTGGTAGTAAGGGTCGAGTAATTTTTAGGTATTCTTTGAACACAGAAAATGTGCTCTATTCTTTTATATTTATGATGGGTCTATTCATTAAATTCATGGTGGAGTTTATCATGAATGTGAGAGGAGAGAGCACAATTTCTTCTTACTCTAGGAACATCTAAATATTTTTTTGTAAATATCAAACTCTTTTGGAGTTAAAACTTTATTTTGATGCGCATTTCTTAGCATTTAGTGTGACAGAAAAAGTAATTCAATTTTTTTTTTTTTTTTTTGTGTTCAACAAAAAAATAAGTCCAAAAAAGTGGAAATTGTCTTTTACTTTTAAAGAGCATAAAACATTGTTTTATTTAGAATGTTAAATTTGAAAAAAAACCATCACAAATAGACTCAAACCCACTAAAAGCTCTCAATAATAAATTTTCTCCTTTCACTTCTTCTTTCTCCTGCAAACTGATCTTTGACTTTGACTAACTGTTGACTTTTTTGCCAAATGACATTTTCTGGGACCAAAATGGTGTTCAAACTATTTGTTTCCCAACATACCCTTATTTTTTGGGCAGATTCGAAATAGTAAATATGGTGTCTATTCTCCATTTTAAGGTTTCCAAATGATCCAAAAATAAGAAAATTTTTTCTTATTTGTAGAATCTATAAAAAAAAAATCTGTTCTCAAATAAAATGAAAATCAGATTCTATGTGTTTTTGTTCATGCTTGAAACATGGGATTAGAGGTGATGGCTAATGCTAAAATGTTATTACCATAGTATAGGAAATTGATGAAGGGACACCCCAAAATCTTTGAAAAGCATGCAAAGCCAAAAGAGTTTGATAGCTGAGGAGGCAAAGGCACGATATTCAACCTCTGTAGAATATCTACAAACTATGGGTTGTTTATTAATTAACCATGTAATTGGATTATGGCTGGGGAAAATTAAAAACCCCAAGGTGATTGGAGAAATTCATTTATGAGTAAAAGAGAAACCCATGATTGAATTTTCCTCTTAAATACCTTAGTATTTGTCTGATATTAGCTAGATAGTGTATTAGTGGGGCAGTTCATCAAGGCATAAATTGGCAAACTTGATTCACTACAAATGAGAGATCAAGGCTGGTGAACCTAGGTATTGTAATTTGTAAAGCACCTAAAATACTTCTATAAGCATTTGGATCAGGTAGAGGATGATCATTCAAGTTGTAGGAGAACATGAGGTGGTGCAAGGTTTTGCATTTAGCATGTTGTGTCTTCAAAGTAGTTTTTTTTTTTTTTTTTTTGAGAAAGATGTCTTCGTAGTTGTTGAGAACTCTTTTTTCATTGCTTCGTGGCACAATTTTAATGGCACAATTTTATTGGACAATCATTGCCATATCAACGTTATTTTACATTGGGTTAAATTCCTTTTAAAGCCTAAGAAAGCTCATATTCTATCCAACTACCCAAATTGGGCTCATGGCCCATAAAGTCTTCACTTCATTGGACTGGCTCACGGTCCACATTTTCTTTAAATCACATAATGGGTTCACAACTTGTAATATTTCTTGACTCCACGGATTGGGTCTAATGCTGTTATTTTCTCTATATCACGAATTGGGCTTGTGATCTACCATTTTTTTCTCACCTTAAGGAACGGGCCCAAAGCTCAAATTCCACTACTTCACAGAATAGGTTCAAAGCCCGAATCCTGCTATTGTATGAAGTAGGCTTACGGTACATGTTTCACTTGCATCATGGATTGGGCTCAAGCCTCTCTCTCTCTCTCTCTCTCTCTGTCTGTCTCTCTTTCTCTCATGAATCAAGGCCATGGTCATGATTGTGGCAAAGTTGTAGAAAAGTTTGTGACACTAGATTTAGCTCATTTTGAAACAAAAAGGGTTCGAAGGGAAATGCCCATTAACATCTCTTGAAGACCCAATTCTTAATGGGCAAAATAAAAGACTCAACCGCATCAATATGTGTAAAAGATTACGTCTATTTTACACAAAAAACCTACTTTTTCTATTTTATACCATCACTTTTACAAAACATCAACATCAGTTTATCTATTTTACAAAATATTTCAATAAAATATTCATTCATCATCAATTTTTTTATTATTTTCCCTAATGGTCATACTTTTTTTAATTTAAACTTATATTTTAAGTAAACTACCAACATCGGTTGCTGGGCCAATGGAGCCACTTGTGGTGGAGGTCTAATGGGCGAACTGCCAAAATAGTGGCTTCGACGAACGCCACTGAATTGGTCTCACCACCCACCATACCGCCGAATATACTGGTGGGTGGATTGTTAAAATAGTGGCTTCGACGAACGCCGTCGGTGCCTAAACTACCAAAATAGTGGCTTTGGTGACCGCCGGCAGACTGGTGTCTTCGACCATTGTACTGCCATCACCGGTGGGCTGACTGTTGTAATAGTGGCTCCAACAACCGTCGCCGAATCGATGTCTCCGACCACCGTACTGCTAGAATCGATGATCGAACCGCCGGAATAGTGGCTTCGATGACCACCATTTGATTGGTGTCAAGTAACCCAATGGTCATATTTTTTTTTTTTGACCCAATAGTCATAATTTTTATTGTTATATCAACCAGTCATAATTTTGAAATTCAAACGGTAAGTTCAAACCTAACTTTGAACCCAATGGTAAATTCAAACTTAAAAGTCATATTTTTTTTTAACTTTAAACCTAATGGTAAATTCAAACCTAAATGTCATATTTTTTAACTTCAAAACCCAATGGTAAATTCAAACCTAAAGGTCAAATTTTTGAAATTCAAACTCAAGTCACATTCTTGCTCTATAAATATGACCATTTTCTCTCTAATTTCCACACACTTCTACAAAATTATCTCTTCCATTTGGTTTTTGTTCTCTCCTAATGCATTTCCACTATGACATTGATTTTATTTTTCCAAATGATGAGCCTTCATTTGACTCATCTTCTGATAATGATGAGTTTGAACTTACTCTAGCTATTGCCATAGAAGAATTAAACAATGAAGGAGCATTAACATCACGTGGTCGTTCGGTTCAACCTCACAGGTTTAGCTGGTGTAATCCTTTGCAAGGTCATGACAGGCTTGTCCATGATTATTTTGCTGAAGCACCGGTGTATCCTCCTAATGTATTTTGAAGGAGGTTTTGAATGAGTCGTTCTCTTTTTCTATGTATCTATTCAAGAGTTGAAGCTACTGAACCATACTTTATTCAAAAAAGAAATGTAGCCAACACACTCGGGTTGTCTTCCCTTCAAAAGATGACATAATCAAAATGCTTGCTTATGGAGTGTCGACTGATTTCATGGATAAATACTTGAGGATTGGAGAAAGCACTGCAATATAAAGCTTAAAAAAATTTGTTAAAGTGGTAGTTTCAATCTTTTCTGAAGAGTACTTGAGGTCATTAAACAACAATGACATTGCAAGGTTGTTAGTGGTTAGCCAACATCGTGGATTTCCAAGAATGTTCGGGAGCATCGACTGCATGCATTGGAAATGGAAGAATTGTCCAAGTAAGTGGAAAGGTCAATATATTGGTCATACCCATGATTCAATGATGATTTTGGAAATTGTGGCGTCGTATGACCTTTGGATATGACATGCATTTTTTGGGTTATCGGGGTCTCACAATGACATCAATGTCCTAGAGCGGCCTTCTGTATTTTTTGAGCTTGTTGAAGGGTGTGCTCCTCTGGTTAATTACTTGATAAATGGTATAATGACTATTCAATGAGAGTACTATCTTGCAGATGGTATATATCCATCATGGGCAACATTTCTCAAAATAATTCCAGCACCACAAGACCGTAAAAGACAACATTTTGCTTCTGCACAAGAGGCGGCCAAGAAGGATGTCGAATGTGCATTTGGAGTGCTTCAAGCGCGATTTGCAATTGTGCGCGGGCCTTTCCACCTTGAAATGCTTAAGGAAATTATGACGGCATGTATAATATTGCATAATATGATTGTTGAAGATGAGCGACATACTTACCTTGGAGCAAATGACTTCGATTATGATCAAATCGATGATAATGGACCCGAACCGATGTCACATATCCCACTTGTAACCTTATGTAGTTCATTGAACGTCGTAATTCCATTAGAGATAGAGGAATTCATTCTCAACTTTAAGCAGATCTTATCGAGCATCTATGGCAACTACAAGGCCAGTCGTAGGAATTTGGAATTCTAAATTTCTAAGTATTACTACTTTTATTTTATGTGAACCTTCATTGGAATTTGAAATTTACTAAGTTTAATATTAGAATAAAATTTTCAAATTGCATTCTTTTGATGTTCTATGAGATTATTTATATGAATTAGCAAAATGAAGGAACACTTATCTACTGGTTTAGACTATATATGTACTATATACTATAAACTTTGTTTTTTTACTTCTTTGATTTGCATCTATATCCTACTGTTTTGTTCTTGAAAAAGTTTTGAATATGGGTATCCTTTATGACTTTATTTCTCAAGCTAGAGCTGAGATAGTGAAACATAAGGTGTAGTTTCAGTTTGGTCCATCAAAAAAGTCCTAAATTTGCTCAGCTCTCACAGTCTGTTAAAGAAATGGTTCAATATAACCAATAAATACACAAACCAATTAGTTAAAGAATTACCCTATCACATACCATTAAATTTACATTCAAATAGCATATACAACCAATAAAATTAGCAAGTACAACCACCTTCAACAGAGACATTGCTTTTCCCAAAACAGAATGACAAGAACAGAATCACAAATTAAATTAAATAATCAAGTGCTATTGTCCATGTACAATACAAAATTTACAACATTGCATCTATTTCCTTGCACAAGTGAAGAATACAAAAATATATCTAACACGATTAGAGATTGAATAATCATGTTCATTGCATAAAAATACTACAAAAGAGATGTCTAACATCAAATCATCTATGTCAACCATGTGCTAGTATCTTTGCACTATACAAAAAATTACTTAATTAGATATTGTCAATAATAATATTCAAATTATGACAAAAATTTAGACCTTAACCTTTCCAAGATTTCCAAACAATATAGGCGAATATATTCTTTTTGTTCAGGATCCATGGTTATTGTATTTTTCATCATAATTTCATCTTCCACTTTCCTCTTTTCTACTTTATTCTTCTCTTCCTTGATACAAATCAACTCTCTTCGTTCTTCGCATGCAATGCCATAAACTCTCTTCGTTCTTCTAATGCAATGCGCATGCTTTCCTTTTTCTCCTCATGCATTCTCCTCTTTTCTTCCTTGATTTCATCCAATTGGGAGGAAAATATTGGGACCTCGTCATCACAATTCTTTCTTTTCTTTAATTTCTCCTTTTTGGCCTTTTTGACTATGAGTCTCTCCAAGGTTTCGCCAGAGTTCATCTCAACATTATCTTCATCTAGATTTATTGAGCTTGCAAAAGTATTATAAGATTGTGTGGCTAGCTGTCTTGTGCGAACCTTCAAATTATCTCTTAGAATCAACCACTTAGCTTCATTCCTCAAAATTCTTCGACAATGTTCCAATTGAAATGCATTTTTACTATTACTTTTATACATAGCTTTTGTATCTTCAACCTACAAAAGTAAAAAATTGAAAATAATGAGAATCATAAAACTAAAAGTGCATTGATGTACAATACATATTAGATGTTGAGTTGAAATACCTTGTCATGCTCAGTTTTACCACTTTCATTCCAGTTCTCAATTTGGGCCAAGTATCCACAAAATTTGTTGGTCCTCCTTTGAATTGTTGACCACCGACTACATAAAGAATCCTTGGAGTGGTTAAATTTCTTGTCATTGTGGAAGGTGGACCAAATTCTATTCCAAAATGTTGTGTGTTTTTGGTCCGTCAATATCACGGCATCTAAGCTAACATTGAGCCACGCCGACACTAGTTTAATGTCTCTATCTACGGTGAAGTTGTTTCCCCGTTGACTTCTTTTAGTAGTTGATTTTATTTTTTTTACAATGGGGGGTGTAGATTGTCCCATTTCAACTTGGGGTGGAGATTGATGGACATTCACGTCTAAATGCGGAGTGGACATCAAAATACTACTGTCAAAAGATTCAAAACCTTGTTTTTTGTCTTGTAAAATGTCGAAGAAGAAGGAGTTTTGTGAGTCTATCACCTAACAAACACCAAAGTAATTTAGAAGCAGCACTAATAAGCAACACCAAAGTAATTATCAGGCACAAAAGAATCCACATGTACAAAAAGTATATGTCACCAACTAATCTAATTATCACACTTTTTTAAGTTCAAGTACAACCTATATTGGCAGTAACTAATATGATCTCCAAGCATTTTATAATTCATGATCAGAGATGTTGCAATAACCATATCACTTACCATGCAATTGGAGATCATTGTAAGACATTAGAAGTTTAAAATTTCAAATACTACTATACTTCCAAGTTCTAGATCCACATTTCAAAAGACCACTGGATATAATCAAACTAACTCAATTTTTATTTGGCATGTTAATAACCTTAGGTGATCAGTAATCCACCACAATTCACTTTACAGAGAGAATACTACTTTTAAGCCCAAGATTTACCAAAAAGAAAACTATTAAACCCTATCACTATTGGAGACTTGAGCCAATAGCTTTTCCTTGTTCCTTGTCTTATGTAATGTTTTGCAAGTTGATTAAATAAAATTTTTACCGTTTATCTCAAAAAAAGAAAAAAAGAAAAAAGGAAAAGCTATAGGATTACAAGCAATTTGTAAGGATTGTGATCATTTGTGAACCATGTATACGATTTATTTGGCTTGAAACTAATCCCTATCTTTTTTGAGGTAAAAGATAGAAGTGTTATTGATAAGTCCAAGACATATACAATGTATATACTTTGTTCAAGTAGTCTGTGAACAGGGGAGAAATAGAAATTTAATATAAGTTTAAAAAACTCCAAATTCTTCAAAGACTCCTTACACACGAGGAAACTAATTCCTATCTGAAAGACATAAAATTTAATCCTTACTTGAACTCTAAAATAATCAAATATAAATACACACAAAATTTGAAATACTAATAAATTCCAAAAAGAACTTTAGGTGTGTTCTAAAGAATCCCTAAAAAAAACTCCAAACCGGAAAAAATTAGAAACAAGAAACTCCCAAGAAACCCTAAAAAAAATTAGTTTAGAGAAACTCCCAAGAATCTTGCTTGAAACCAAAAAACAAAAAAAAAAAACAAAAAAAACCCATACCTTTTTAGAGAAAGTTGCCCGCCTGTCAATAGAGATACCTCCAAGTTGATCCACCCTCCTCACGGGGCTACAAAACCCCCAAATCGATCACATTATTTCGCGTGGTGATAAGAGGAAGAGCTCAAGAATGAAATAGGGAGAGACAAGCTAAGAGGCGTTAGTGTTGCTCAGTGAGAGGAGAGAGAACAAATGTGACAAGGTGTTTTTATACTATATGAAGATAATATTAAAATAAGAAATGGAAGAGCTATAGTAATCATGCATTTATGCACGGTTACTGTAGTAATTGTGCATAAATGCACAATTTTACACCCACTGATGTGAGTGTTTTTTGGGGCCAAAATGTGTAAAAAGAGTACATTTTTCTATTTTGCAAAACTTTACACAAGCTAATGTGGTTGTTCTTAAATCACACAGATCAACTACTTTAATACTGTGCTAATTTGTTAATCGTTCCAATATTGTGAAAGTTGTCTAAAAACTTAAGCACATAGATTAACTGCTTTAATACTATGATAACTAGTATGTAACCTGTGCTTACACACATGACGAAAATGATGAATTGTAGTGGTGCTATTAATCTTAGCTTGTGTTATAAAACATATATGATATTAGTTCAACTAGGACATTTGAAGGTATTAAAATAATTTTTTCTTGCAATTTTCATGATATTGGTTCGCGCTAAGTTTCTCATTACACTGTTATATGTATATAATTTTGAAAATCATTATTAGATACTACATATACAATATCAATTTACAATCACTATCCATAAAATTCCACTAAATACAACACAAAATAAAAGAATAAATTAGTCTAATAGTATTTCATAAATTGAATAGGATAGATGCATGGAATTGTTTAGCTCAATTACAATTTGTTACGTTCAAAATCCTGACGTACAAAATATTTGAATAGAAACAATATAAAAAAAATATACTCATTAGTTCAGAGAAAAAATAACAACAAAAATTTAAACAATTTAATTTGTATGGAAAGCTAACAAAATCAAAATTCAATTTTGAATCTAATTAAATTTTCTCTAAGCATTGGTTATATAATTAGGTGTTTTATGGTTTATTTATATTGAAATCCTTGTTTTCTTCATTAAATTAACTCACTTGGCACAAAAATTAAAAAAAAAAAAACTTATAATTAGATGAGACACGTGGCGCAAAATTAAACTTTAATTAAATTCTAATTTTTACACTGAATTAACTAACTTACCACCAAAATTTAAAAATTTAGATTAGATGGGACATGTGGCGTAAAATTAGACTTTAATTTAATTCTAATTTGAACTCTAATTAGATTTTCTCTCAGTTTTACTTATTAATATATATAGATATATAGATTTGCTAATTGTTCTAAAATTGTAAGCTTACCACAAATTTAATAAATTTAATTATTATTTTAACTGGCATAACTCATTTGTAGTTTTTTTAAACAATGATTTTTGAGGTAAAATTCTTAAAACAAACCAACACATAAAATACATAAAAAAAAAAACTTATTTGATACATTTGTTAAGGCGGTAAATTATTATTGGTGTTACGTCACTTTCAAATAAATTTATCACTAATATCACTTTTATTGTACAGTAATTATAACTTTTTTTCTTAGCAAAAACAATAAGATTATTTGTGTCACCAACACCAACTTTATTAAAAAAATAGAAAAAAAGAAACTAAAAAACTTGCTATTTGAACCACACCTCTCCCTCTGCACTATCTATCTAAAAACAAACTTGTAGATCTGTCACTAATATTATATTTATTTATTATATACCAATTATAGCCTTTTTCTTGGAAAAAAACTGCTAGTATAAAACTATTTGTGTCATCAACACTAATTAAAAAAAAAAAAAAAGAACCTTGCTAGCATCTTTAAGTTAGAAAGTGAACACCTTTAAGTTAGAATAATTATTAGAAAGTGAACACTTTAAGTTAGACCACTATCATACATGTAAAAAATAAAAAAGCTAGCAACCCTTTTTGATTTAGAAAAATTCTTAAGAGTTTCTGAAATATAAATAAATAGTTCTTTCTCTTTTCACATTTATAGTAAATTTTATTATGAATTTAATAAATAAACTCCACTATAAAAAAAATTACTATTTTTTATGCTCTCATATTATTTAAGTATTACTATATGATTTGAAGCATGTCTCATCTAAAATAAACCATTTTTTAATGAATCCTAAAAAAAAACTTATAATTAAAAAAAAAAAAAAAAAACTCACCTTTTTTATTTTTATTTTTTTACTTTTAGAAATGGTTTTTTTCCGCGAAAAAGCCGGGAAGATATGGAAATCGTTACATGACGACCCTGACAGCAAGCTTTGCCTGTTTGAGAGAGAGAGAGAGAGAGAGAGGGGAGCAGCTGTTGCTCCTTTTTTGTTTCAGAAAAACCAGAAAATTAAGAGCGAGAGACATAGAGATACGTGCAAAAAAAAAAAATTGAATGAATGAATTCAGACAAAAACCAAATATATATATATTTTGAAATCACATTCATTCATTCATAGCATGTAAATCTCTCATGTCATTCGCTTGCTTAATTTTGCTTTTTAACCCATCATGCATGGTTCTGTGTTTGAAGAATTAATTCATGGGTTCTTTGCATGAAGAAACGAAAACAAATATGAGTAGAAACAAAATCCACAGCTTGGCCTCTCCCTCAAAACCCAACTCTAAATCCAACCCCTACAGGCTCTACCAAGTTTGGAAGGGTAACAATGTAATCATCTCTCTCTCTCTCTTTCTCTCAAAATGTCTGCTTTATTTGTTTTTATCAATGGGGGTTTTTTTTTTTTTTTTTTTTATTATATAATTCCTTGTTTTGTTTATATGGGGTTCAAGACTTATGTGGCATTTGTTTTGTTTCATTCATTATGAGTATTATTTTTATTGATGATGAATTATTTATTGTCATTTGCTTTTTTCGATGATGATGTATTCTTTATAATTTAATCCCTCTACAACAAGAGCTAAATGGGAAATTCATATTTATTGTTGCCATTTCAGTTTTCCTTTTTATCAAGACATGACATTTGTATATGTGCTTAGTTTGTTAAGTTTTATGCTTTGTTTAATGAGGGAAGATCTGTGCAATTAAATTCAAAATCTATCAATGGGCATTGTTTTGTTGAGTTTATGCCTTGTTCAATAAAAAGTTTTTGTTAATTTTTATGCTTCTATTAAATATCTGTTTTTGATCAAATGAGAAACACAATGGCTTGGGTTTTACATTAATTTACCCAAATAGATACCTATTGATTTAAGAGGAATGACTTCTGTGAGGCGATTTTTTTTTTTCACCTTTAATCTTTAATCGTGATATTTGGTGGTTGTTCATCTACTACTAATAATAAAAAACAACTCTGTTGATGTGTAATTAAATTTGAAAATTTTAATCTGATCATGAAACAGAAGTGCAATTTCCTTTTTCTAACTATTATTTCAATATATGCTTTGTTTTATATCCAGACAGAAATTCTACCTGAAGAGAAGTATTTCTCTAAGTATCTGTTTGATATATCCTGTTCATTAGCAATTGATTACTACATTCATTTATGTAATGAAATTCTAGTGAATTTACATGTTTGATCAGGCCCTGAACTGATGTTTCACTCATGGACATTATTGGTTGCTTATCTCCATAAGAAAATTGTAATAAGACTTGTAGTACATGGTTTGAGAGTTTATACATATATTATAAGTGGAAAGAAAATAATGCATCTCACTTACCAATTAGATCAAGTTATGTGATAGATTTGAAAGTTGTTGGACTAATTAAGTTTTTTTGTCTTGCCTTCTTCTAAGTACAGGCTTCTCTCTCCCTCTCTCTCTAATATTCTATCTCTATGGGATATTTTTGTCACTTTAAGGGGGTTCCATTCACTTGTATATATTATTTCTTGTATGACAGTTTGGTAGAGCTTATATTTTGATCCTTAATTATTATATGGCTATCTCAGTAGGGTGAATATTTGACATTTGATTAGGATTAAGCTAATTTACATTATGTTATCATATTTCCTAACACTAATGAAGCACCTTTGCTTTCATGTCAGAAATTTTTGTTTGGCGGGAGACTAGTCTTTGGTCATGATGCAACATCACTGTTTTTAACTACATTTCTAATTGGAGGTCCTGCAATAACATTCTGCGTAAGAACGATTTGTTTAATGATCAAAGAAGATGATCCTCCACTTAAATATCCTGTACTGATTGGCGGATTGGTTCTCACTGTTTTGGTTAGTAAATTTGATGCTTTACTTAGTAGGTTTGGGGTTTAAAATGATACTTGATCTGACCTCTAATGGTTATGTCAGGATTTTACTTTTCTCTTCTTGACATCTGGTAGAGATCCAGGAATAATCCCAAGGAACTCAAAGCCACCTGAATTAGATGAAGCATACACTTACACACCATCTATGGAGTGGATAAATAACAAAGTTGGTGACATAAAATTACCCAGGACAAAGGATGTAACGGTCAATGGTCACACACTAAAAGTGAAATTCTGTGACACTTGCTTGCTTTATCGTCCACCACGTGCTTCTCATTGCTCTATCTGCAATAACTGTGTGCAGAAATTTGATCACCACTGTCCATGGGTGGGTCAATGTATTGGAGTGGTAAGTTACCTGTGGTCACTTTTAATCCTGAAATTTCAGGAAGTTTTTGAAGGACATCATCTAGATTTTAATTAGTATGTTGTTGTTTGTTTGTTTTGTTTTTTGTCTTTAAACTGATGAACTTTTACTTTCAGAAATAATCTTAGTTGACTGCAGTGCTTATTAAATTACATTCAAATAAGGTTATTTGCTTTTATTTGAAAGTAAGGGTAGGTTAGATACTAAATGAGGAACTCATTTCTATCTTAGTTTAGTTAAGGATCTCTCATCATTTTTAGGCAAGCACTTGATGTTTGTGGTGGAATAATAGGCAATTGACATAACTTCCATTGTGGTAAAATAATTGAGATATAGAGTCAAATGATAAAAACTCTATAGCTGAATTGGTACCTCCCCATGCACAAAGTGCTTGGGGGTCTAGGGGGAAAGGGTTCAAATTGCGGGGTTAACAACATGTTGTAATTATCTCTCTCAAAAAAAAAAAAAAAAAAAACTCTGTTATTAAAGCAAAATAACAGTTGATTGCACTCAATTAAATAATACATTAACTAATTATAACAAATAAGGCAAATTTTTGTAAATAAGTTTGACTGTTTATCCTATAATTACTATGTTTGAATAAATATTGTGAATTGATTCTGAATTTTGCTTTAAACTTATGTTTTGTATAATCAGGAACGAATGTGTAAGATTATCTTTTGAATAACGGGCCTGTTGATTTTGATCCTCATAAATAAGCCCCATTTGATGTGCTTCCATACGGAAACATGAAATTTGTGCATTGTAAAGTTCAGAGTTCAGAATAGCCCTGCCCCTTTCTCTTCCCCCCCCCCCCCCCCCCTCTCTCCTCACACCAAAAAAAAAAAAAAAAAAAAGAAGTAAAATTATGGTTGGGTGACATAAGAAAGCGGATATTGAAAATGTTTCCAGAAACTCAAATTTTCTTCTTGAAAGTTCTTTGTATAAACAGATTCTGTGATGCTATTACCTGGACTATGCTTTCTAAGGGAAGTACTCTTAATAAATGGTGGCTGTTGATGCTTCACTCATCCAATATAATTCATCCCTTTAACATAATTCTTCCTGATTTCTTATTCCAATGATCTCACTTGACATGAAGCTGGAATTTTGATTCTCTCTTATTAAGAACATTCCTGTATTTGTTTTTTGCTTAAAACTAATCAGACTTTTCCTCATTGATGTGGTTGCAGCGTAACTATCCATTCTTCATAATGTTTATATTGTCATCAACTCTCTTGTGTATATATGTGTTTGCGTTTTCTGTGGTCGACATTCTTCAGCAAAAACGCAGTTTGTGGACTGCAATGTCACATAATATAGTATCAGTAATCCTCCTACTATATTGCTTCATAGCTGTCTGGTTTGTTGGTGGGCTCACCCTCTTCCATTTTTATCTGATTTGCACCAACCAGGTGACCTTCTTGCTCTTCATTTTTATTACCTTTATTTGTTTGAATTAACTATTAGAATTACTGTATCAAATTGGTGTTCCTTTCTTTCTGATGAAGACAGATCTTATAGGTTTCTTCTGTAGGTTTGCATGGTTAATAGTGTATTTAGGGTTTCGATACAAGGAAATTTGATAGTTATTCTAGGATTTGGATATATGGAGGGAAGAAGAAAAAGAAGCTGGAAAGTGAGAGAAAGATTTGTCCTTCACCAGAAAGAGAGGAAAACATAATAGAAGCCATGAAAGTTCAAACTGCTTTTTAGGGTGGTTGAATTTGAAATACTGTAGGGCAGATCATCCTGCAGTGCTATTATAATTTATATCAGTGCTAATTATCAACATGCCAGGTTAATCAGTGGCAGTTATGTCATTAACTGAAACACTTTCAGTCATGGCACCTCAGGGAAGATCACTGTATGTTTTTAGTGTTCTCATTTCACCCATTTTTCAAGATTACCTTGAGATGTCAAGCATCACTATCTGCTGCCTCTATGGATAGAGCTACACCCTTCAGGCTTGTCTGGTTTTGTTTTTGTAGGGATCAAAAACTATTGACATTTACTTGCGTTCATTCACATACAATAATTTAATGTTTAGGACTTTGGAATGTTTTTTTAGGACTAAAATCTCTCCAGCAATGTGATTGGATGCATGTATTTTTGTTTGTGTGCTGTGTCTTTCTACCTAGTCACATAATGATATGCTATTACTCATTGTACCCTGTCTGTACATTGAATTTGTACATTTTTCTTATATTTTTATTGCTGTATTATCGCATGTTCTTTTTTACAGACAACTTATGAGAAT
The DNA here is from genome assembly GCA_030445155.1 of Quercus variabilis. Taxonomy (NCBI): domain Eukaryota; kingdom Viridiplantae; phylum Streptophyta; class Magnoliopsida; order Fagales; family Fagaceae; genus Quercus; species Quercus variabilis. The sequence continues at coordinate 12,701,603 of CP129451.1, forward strand.
TTTCGGTACCACTACGATAAGAAGGAAAACCCATTCACTAAAGGGATAATAGGGAACATTAAAGAGGGATTCTTTTCTAAGCTCCCACCTTCATTGATAAATTTCCGAGCCTGGGTGTCTGAAAATGGGTACCCAGCAAAGGTATCTGTCAGTTCAGATTTTGATGGAGGCTGCAATAGCTCCAAAGAGAAAATTGATATCGAAAAGGGAAATAAGCCTGGTGAGGATGGTGATGCCCCGGTTCCTTATATTTTACAGAATTTGGATTACACTGGTATTGATGATAATTTGAAGGGTAAGATGGAAGATGGAGATACTGGATCTGATCTGAATTCCAAAGCCTCTGGTCAAGAACCGAGTCATTCACGTTGGACTTCCACTGTTGGAGGTATAACTATTGATGAGATGTCTCAGTAGCTTCCATTGGAACATCACTGATTATTCTGAGATAAAGGTAGAACTTCCTCTTGTTTGTTTTATACTACATATTGAACTATATGTTTGTGCTTTAATTAGATGTAATGGTACTTTTGCATGAAGAATATGATAGAAAGAATAATGTAATACAGTAAGAATACTAAGCAATGGTTGATCTACAATTTGCTTCTTGAAAAACGTGGTCATCTTGACTTCTCATACAAGCTAGATAAAACTCAGATATTAAAATTATCAATTTACCAAAGGAAGAACACATAATTCTGCCTTTTATTTTCCATTTTTCACTCAGGTAATAAATCTCAAGTACAAAAATGATGTTATACTGCTTCAAACAGAATATATATATACACATATATATATTTATATAAATTTTTTTTTCATTTGAAATCTGAAATGAAAAGAGCCTCATGTTATTCACGAATTAAATTTAGATGTCTGTCACAATGAATATTCATTATATTGACTTTGGAGAAAGTGTTCGGTTTGTACTCCTTTCATCTCTATGATCTGTGAAACCTCTACTATTTAAGGAGAGACCTGTATTGATGTCATTCCATCCTGGTCAATAACATCAAGGTAAGAATCAAGGGCTTGCTCAGATGCCTGTAGAGCTGTGCAGGCATGCCCCCCAAATGTGTTATATTGGGCTTGTGAGGAGACCAGATTTATCAACAGTGGGTCTTGTCTCTGCTTTTCGGGTGTCTTACTTTGTTTACAGTGCCTCAGATACAAAATTTTCTGCTAGCAATTTGCACCCTGAACTGATAGCATGTGAAACTGAAATTCTTCCGATCTAAGTTTAACTAGAAGTAGGCACACATGATATAGGTGCATAACACATCTTTAATGTAGTTCCAGATATTTCTTGAAGAAGCTAATGAAGTTTCAGGTACATAGGAGGAAGGGGGAAAGGGGAATGAGATGCGTCTTGGGGTGTTTAAGTTATGAGAGTAACAAATTTGAAAGAAATATTTGGTTCATGCAGATTGTATAAGAGTGCATGATAATTCCAAGGAAGAAGTTTCTATTGAAGAGACTATTTTTTTGCTCTTTTTTATTTTTATTATTATTTCCTTTTCTATCCATTAAAAGCTACTTTTGGGTGAGAGATCAACTCTATTCGGTGAGATGCTAATAGAGAATTGTAGATTTGTATATAATATTGATATGGTTATGTTAAGTACTATGTATGCTAATGCTATGTAAAGATAGATTAAACTTAAATATTACTCAAATATTGCCTGGAACAACTGGCCAGTGACCTACTAAGTGAAAACAAAAAAAAAAAAAAAAAAAAAAAAAAAACACGAGAAGGACCTGCTTTGTCAATCTGACCTTTATAAGTAGAAATTACTGACAATTTCTGTTTATGGATGACCTTACCATGGCTTTCTGTTTTCTACACAGGTTGGACTGCTAGCTCATGTTCTAATCAGCACTTGCATTTCAGATCATATTAGTTGATGGATTAAAAAGCTGGTTTGCCGATGATTGATACTAAAATGAAAGATTGGTCATGTAGATGTAATGTACTCTGTAAATTTTAAAAAAACAAAACGAAGCAAGCAAATGATTAAAGTCATTCTTCTGTCTAACATATCCAAAAGCTGTTTTCACTAGTGAAAATAGTTGGGGGAAAAAATCAATGCTTGAAAATTAGCATTTCCACTGCATACTAGTGATGCAGACATAAGAATGAAGTTCCAATCTTGTGAGATGTTTATTGGACTGTTTTATTTAATTTTTTTGTTTCTTGTTTCATGTTTCCATCTATGTTTTTATTTTTTTATTTTTTTAATGAATGGTGATTTAAATTTTCCTAATTTTGGATTGTGTAAAGCAATTTGTGGCAAATTGGAAAACCATTTTGGATTCACTATTTGTGGCAAATGTTTATCAGCTTAGTTTGAAGAAAAGAAATGACAATTAATATTACTTTCTATCATTTTCTCCTCTCTCTCCAAAATATCCTCGGATGTGGTTTAGTAGATAGGATAGGAGCATATGAGCATGCTGGAACTGCTAGAGATTGCAATTTCAAGTGCTTATTTGCTGAAGAGTCTAAATATATGATTCTTTAACTCAAACCCATCTACCAGATGCATTCAATTTCCAGAGCCAAATGTTGGGAACAATATGAGTAGCAACCAGTGGTGGAGCCAGGATCTAACTTGAGAGAGGGGGGGGGGGGGGGGTGAATTACATTTGACAAGAACATTTATATACATGCAAGTGAACATATACATATAGTATTTGAGATCAATTTGCAAAATAACAATTCACTCATGTGTGAGCTAAGCTGTATTTAAATGCAAGAAAATTCCCAATAAAATAACATATTCATTATATTATATTTATCTATTTAGGAATTTAGTTACATGAATAATCCTTTTAAAATTTTAATTATAAAAAAAGTTATAACTCTTCTTACGAATTGAAAGATTTTTAGTTGTTAGATAGACATAAGTTCAACTTAGGTAAATTTCTATTATGTTTGTAAAGCTATATGTTATAGGTCTATTTATTTTAGCTTAACATGCAAACTTATTTTTGAAAAACCATCCTATTTATTAACCATTTATTTATAAAACAATACAAGAAATGCATTTAAAAAGTTACCAAAGAAAGAGAGTAGAAAAGTCAAACAATATGAGGTTATAAGTTAGGCACGCATCAAGGTATCTGTTTGTTTGTTTATTATTTTATTTTATTGTTTTTTTAATAATAGAATTTGGTTATGTTAATATATAATGAGCTTATATTTTAAGATGGTAAAAGTGGGCTATGCTCCCAATCATCACATGTAAGCAGTTGGTTGTATTGTTCACGATTTTATAACTTTTCATTTGTAATAGTTCTATATATATATATATATATATATATTACCTCAAATGCATCAAGGCAAGTTAAGTAAATATTAATAGTTTTTTTGGGTGGGGCTAGGGGGGGCAAGTGCCCCCTCTCGAGAACACAACCACCCCCCCCCCCCTCTCGCCCCTCGGCGCTCTGCCCTTGGTAGCAACCAAGAATATGAAAACCTTGGATTCTTCACAAAAAAAACATGTACATTATGTTTTGGCCATCATGAGACAATTTTTTTTTTTTTTTTTTTTGGATAGGAATCATAAGACACTTTGTACTTGAATCATGTTGAACTCCAACGACATAAACTATAATCATTGTTTTTACCAAAAAGATTAAAAAAAACAAATGTCGAAATGATGTTCTCAAGTGGTTTTGTTAGCCTTTGTAAGGACTAGATTTGAACTCACAACCCACTACATGGATGGACTTAGGTCCAAAAAGCCCAAAACAATGAATTTATAGAGAATAAGTTGGAAAACTAAGTTTAGCTAATCAAACGAACACTAGAATGAGTTCAGATGATAAGAGAATGATATTGAAGAAAAATCGTCATTGGCAAGGTTTGAGGAGGTCTGTTCTTATTTATTATTCTCGGGTTCAGTTACAAATTTAGTTCTTGAATGCTACAGTCCTTTCCTTTTTTTTTTTTTTTTTTTTCATGATTCCCCATTTTTTTAGTTGCCTCCCTTCTTCTCTTATACCCTCCTTCCTTTTCATCCCTACTTTCCACGTGCATGCCTGATGGTTGGTGTTAATACTTGTCCTATCAGTGTCTCCCCTAAGTCCTCATGTAGTAGCTATAAGGCTAAAAAACCACTGTTCAGGTATCACCTTCACATTAATGCGGTCAGAGAATTAGCTGTAAAGTATTTAATGCGGTGGTAGTAGATATTGTTGAGGGCCAAATTTCACAAGAAAGCCCATTTCATGAAAAGTAAGGAAAGACCATGGGCTTTAACAAAAGAAGGCTCAATTCATGAAGCTAAGAAAGACCATGAAGGCCCAAAATCCCAAAAAGAAAGAAAAAAGAAAGAAATAATAATGAAAATAAAGAAAAAAGAAGAGGATCTCGGTTAGGCCAAAGGATATGCAGCAAGATGTATGTTCATATTTCCATCAAAAGCCATTAAAAATCTAGCAAAAAATCAGGTATTATCTTTGTAACCCATGTTCTAAGCCCGTGAGATCTCAAGTGAATAGTAAGGGAGGAATGGTTTGGTCGGTAGGGGAGTGATATCTAGTGAAAGAAAGATCCCGAGGGTTTCCCTTATATTTGCTTGGAATGCATGAACTAATGGAAAACTCAATTCCCCTCATGTGCATGACATCTCCCCATAATTTCCTCTCAATTGTCATTTTCAACAAAGCTGTCACAGTACATCAGGCAGCCCACCCATTCCTCTAACTTTCCAAGAAGGAATATTCCATTTGTAACTAAAGTCAAATGTCCATTTTGAGTTATAATTGCCTAAATAAGTTAAATCTTTGCCCAATGCACTTTTTCAGGTACTAGAGGACGTGGTTTTACCCAGTAGACTTGAGGCGTCCTCTCCCAAGGTACTAGACCAAGTTTGCTATAAAAAGAACATTAAGGCATAGCAGAAAGGGGGGATTGGAAAGGGAGAAAAAGGGGGATTCAGGGGAAGAGTTCAGAGATTCAAAACATATATTCTTAGAACTTTAAAGCCCAGTAAGGAAGAGAAAGAAAGCAAGAAGATAAGAGAGCCAAGGTGGAAGAATTTGTCTCATATCCTTGAGATCATTCAAAATATCACTTAGCCTTCAAAGAAACACATGCCAAAACATGCACACATCAGATATCATTTTCTCTTACAAAAATCCTCCTCACCTAACTATCTTGGAAGGCAATGCCTAAGCAAAGCCACTTGGACTTGAGTTCCAAATGAGTTCCAAATCCTACAAGTCTTGTGCAAATGCACTAAATCTGTGAGAATTAGGGTCAGAATCTTCGTGGTTGAATCATTCTCATAAAATTCATTTACATATATGTATATGTATTAAAATGTATATCCTAATTTAAGAAACTAACAATTATTTGAAGATATGTGTATTGTATAGTGTGTTTTTTATGCAGGACCTATAGAGGTAAAGGGAAATGACAAAACTCTATTGCATAATAAGCATGGAGAAAGATCATATAGTTTAGAAAATCAGCACTCTGGGTTCTTACAGGCCTAGTACGCCCCAAGATCTCACGACCGTACGCTTGGGGTACCAAGTGAAGGAACTCTTTTAAATGTTTATACAATAAAAGATAAGTCTTAAATATTCTATTTCAATCTCTTTCTCATTGTGAATATTATTTTACTTATTTCGTAAGCGTAAATGGTCATTTTATGACACTAAAACACTTATAATGATATTTTATTGCTTAGGAGGAATCGCATTTTTGCCTTGAGAAGATTTATGTGACTTGCGCATAACTTGGTTTGTAATCAGTCCTCATTTAGCTGCAGTGAACCAAGCCCTGTCCACCAAACAACAAGTAAAGGGCCCAGGATCCTTGTTTTCTACTTGGGCCTGTGTGCTAGAAAAAAAACACTCTCACAGATATTTTAAGACTTTCTCCTGTCTGACATTTCTACAATGCTTATCAACACCAACGAGACTTCTTGGAACATCACCCTAAGCTACAGACAACCTCTTCGGGCCTCGGTATTGGTCAGCCGAGGACGCATTTATCCTCGGCCCACCCTTTTGAGCCATTATAACCAAGACTAACCTCTATTTACTAGCACAATCTTTTCTAATAAAGATTTATCTTGCTCGGGCAACACCTTGTCCTCGGGTTGGGCCACAGGCCCGAAACATAAACAAATGACGAACCCCTAGGCTCAATATCCCTACAGCCTTAATTAAAAGGATTTTGGCAACACAATAACAATAAAGAACATAATGCAAATAGAGTAATGCAAATCAATAAATATCAAGCACGTGTTTGCAATAATAGACAAATATACAAATAATTAGTGTTTGTAGAAGACGTTGAGAGTAGTCTTGATCAATATTTAATAAAAATGAGTGAAATTTCTAAGTTACACTAAGTCACTAGATATTGGCCTGAAATAGCTGCCATTTGATTGCCTATAGATAGAAAACTTGGTGGTTCTACAAGAAAAGGATCTCCAGCACATCGTCCAACAATGTGATCCTCTATTTAAGAGAAACCAATCCATGCTTTTAGGGTTGGAGATAGTCCCTCGCTCGTGAACCATCTAAGAGTAGACAAGTGATCATTAGGCTTCTTGTAATCTTACCATTAGGCTTTGCTAATTAAGATTGTTACTTTGTGCTTGTGTTCAATTGTAATCAAGTGACATTGTGATTGTGTTCTTATATTATCAAGTGACTTCTATTATTCTTTTCAAAAAATATAAAAAAGTGAGCTCTATTATTTAATATAAGTCTGGTTAATTAGTACTCTTAGAGTATTTGTTAATGGACAATTTTAAGAATTTATTCCACTTTTAAGAGAAATATAAAAAGTTGCCAAAGTCAATTGTTTTTTTCTTTTCCCATAAAAATATTTCTTAAACTAATGCCCTTAGAGCATTGGACATCAATTAACTTTTCCCATTTCATATTTCTTGATTGATCATTTGTGCACTTGATTAATTTTTCTCACTCTCATCCATAATTTGTGTATGTTTAAGTCCTATTAAATTAGGCAATTACCGAACTCAACCCTTTTTGCTGCAAAGTCTTGCCTCGCATTGTGTAAACTTCCTGCGAGTGGATAGAAAAATTGGCCTGTACTTCAAAGAGAGCTATCAGCTGAGAAGGAGGTTTCTTTATCTGAGGAGGATTTTTTTTTTTTTTTGGGTCTTGATGCTACTGAGAATATTTCGACCGTTGAAGTGTTAACAAAGTTTTGGTTAAAGAAGAATTTTTAATTGGAGTAATACTTAGCACAAAATTATAGTTTCTTTGCAATATGGGACTCTTGACACAAAATTAAAGTGAATTAGTTCAGTCTTTTGTTGAACTTCTGCTTTTTATTACTAGCTTACACAAAGTAATTAAATTAGATACATATGAAATGTTCCGATTCAAGTATATAGTAGTATATAGTAGCACAATTGATATTTGTTTAAGAATTTTGACCTACTCTTGAATAAACTTCGTAAGTATATTATATGTTCAAATTTGTCATTTTTTGTTACTTCATTATACTATTATAGTAGGAAAAAAGTGGATAATTTCTTGGCCAATATATATAATTTTGTTATCATAATTGTTGTTATTGTACGTGATACAATGAATTTTTATTAATGTTTATTATTTTTTCAAATAAGTTATGAAAATTTAGTGAATATGAAAGTTTAAAAAGGTACCATTAGTTTTTTTTTTTTTTTTTTTTTTAAGTACATTCGGTACAATCAGTTTATTTAAAAACGTGGTAAATTTTATTTTTATTTTTAATTTTATATTTGAGTTAATGAAAAATTTTGGTAAGAGAATTTGGATTAGTTTTAAATGAGTTAAAGGTAATTTTATATGGGTTATTAGTACTTTTTCTTTTAAAGATAAGGTTATTAGTACTTCTAATGGGCTTGAAGTAGCTAGTTTTGAATGAGCTTGAAGTGGTGTTAAAATTTAAATGAAGTTGAAGTAGTTTAGAATCGGAGGATACTTGGTACACGAAGTACCATAGGTTTACATTACATGTAATACTGAGTTTTCTCAAAATCAAATACTATACTGTAGATTATTAAAAAAATTTAATATAAAAAATGAAACTCTTTATAGAATTTTCAAAACTTTTAGTAATTGAGTTTTAATTGGAGTATTATTTTTTCTCTAAAAAAAATTGGAGTATTAATTTAAATTTCTTGAAACTTTGATAAAATATTTTACTTAGGGATTAGGGTATACTATGTTAATAAATGTATATCAGTATATGTACTTATTGTGGCATATGGAGAAAAAAAAAATTTATATAAAAAAGGTGATGAAAGCGTCTGCTTGGCAAATAATCAGAAAATTTTATTTAGTAGTAGACTAATAGTACTCAAGCCATCATTTTACTTTACTCAAAAAAAAAAAAAAAAAAAAAACCAACCATTTTACAAGTGGAGTGTTGGTATTAAGTCGTTTCTCCGTATGCATTTCAAGAAAAAAAAAAAAAAATCTCTATGATTTCACCTTCTACGGTCATTTCTTTTCAAAGTTTTATTTATTTATTTTATTGAAAAAATAAAGATTGCAACAAACAAATTTTGCCAGAATATGGGAGGCTTTGTAGGAATGCGGGTGATGGACTATAAGAATTTAGACTTGAGTTTTCAGCTTTCCTCATCCCAGTCGGTCAGCATTTTAGAGGATCTGAGCTCCATGGATAAAGACCTCGGTGACATTTCTCATATTAGGCTGTCCAACCCACCTGGTCACCTGCCCAAACCGCCCAACCCGCCCAAGCCTGACTTGTCGCCACTTGATCCGACGTCTCCGACGGTCGGACGCGGGTCCGAACTCTCTAATCTGACCCCTACACGGGTTGGTTGCCGGTTTTACGTTTCAAAACCCGTGACACCCGACCCGAACCGAAATAATCATCTTCTCCGGTGAAATATTAGGAATATTGGACCAATCCGGCGAGATCCTTCGAGATCCAGCGAGATCTTGCCATTATTCGACGAAATCTAGGCTAGATCTCGACGGATTCGGCCAAATTTTGGCTAGATCTCGACAAATCCGGCCAAATTTCGGCTAGATCTCGCCGGATTTGGCCAGATTTCGTCCCCGGCAATGAAACCCGAGACCCGAACTAAAAATTTGACCAGATCAGGCGGGTCGGTTTCAAGTCAAATTTTCAACCACCCAAATTAGTCGGGTCGAGTCTAGGTTGGGCACAAACCCGACCCGTGGACGGCCCTCATATATATCCATTCTTCGTTGATGAAATAATTACTTGCTCACCAATAAATTTTTTTTATATTTGTGTGAAAAAGAAAAAGAGAAAGAAAAAAAAAATATATATATATATATATATATATATTTTAAACTGAATTTTAATTAGAGTCTAATTTTATGCTAATGTATCAATTTAATTTCTTAATTTTTTTTTGCAGTATTTATCGAAAAGATAAAACTTAGGTACAATATCTTAGGTGTTGTTCCTTAAGTTTATCTTTTAAGATTTAGCCATGTAATTACTTAACTAAAAAAATACACTTTCATCTTATGAGAAAAAAATCTACATGACAGAATTTTAAAAGGAGAATTTAAAAAATAACACTTAAATACTATACCTAAATCTTGTTGTTACAAAAAAACTACAAAAACAGAAGAGTCCAATTTTTACTTTTGATAAATACAATGGATTTGACATATTTACTATTGTTTAAATATGTAAAGTGGATATTACAATTTTTACTGTTTCAAAGTACAACAACAAATACTTAAAACGTTTCATAGTTTAACTTCTAAGCATGTTTGCAAAATATGAAGATGGGTTAGTATTTCCTATTCTTTTTCTTCGCAACACTCTACATGAGTATCATATTGTTTGTGGACCCTAAGTAAAAGTGTGACCATAAAATCTAATACTGTTTAGAAACCATTAATAATTTAAGAGCTCATGATTATTTGTATACAAGTGCATACGATGACAAGGAGGCTGCTGCTAGAGCTTATAATCTGTTGCCTTAAAATATTGGGGTTACTTATGTTAATTTCTTTGTGAGTTTTAGTTACTTTGCAACACATAATAACTTCTATGTTCCATCTTTTTATTATTTTTCATCATTTATTTATCGATATTTTTTATACTTAATTTTATAATTTTCATTTTTATTTATTTCTTACTTTTTCAGTCTTTTTAGCTTAGATAAAGTCTTTAACTATTCACTTGCAAATCACTTTTTCTTTGAATTGAAATTGTCAACATGGACTGAAGTAGATCGAAATGGACTAAAAGAGATTAAATTAAATAGAAATAGTCTGAAAGGGACGGAAGTGGATCCAAGAGGACATAAATGGACCAAGGTGGACCCATTTTTTTTTTTTTATTTAAAGAAAAAAAAAAATCTGCCACAGACAAAATTCGCTCCTCTTAATATATTTGATATAGAGAATGAAGTCAAGAACATGATAAATTATGTTTCATGTGATTAAGAAAATGATGGCAATGATCCTGAAATTGTTAACTCTCTAATACAAATGCTTAATAAAAATAAGTGAGACTGCGTTACATCAATAGTGCTTATACATATCATTCTTCAAATGTAGTCACATTTAATATAAAAATAGTCATATTCATTTTTTCACTTTTGTTCATTTTTTTTTGGGTGTATAAGCATGGATTACAAACTAATATTAATAATAGACATAAAGAAGATAGCTTAATACCATAACAAGTATAACACCAAAAAGGAGAAACATATATAAAGCCAAAAAGCAAATTACTTATAGAGAAGATCAATGATAATTTCATCAGGTTTTTGTTCACATATATTAAATCCAATTTAATCAAAATTGTAATTAGAATTTATTTAGTATGGGTTACTTAATTTAACAAAGACTTGTTACTTTGAAATCAAAAACTGGTCGGTACTGGCAATCCTAAAAGCTTCAATTTTATTTGATAAATAAACATATCACTTAGAAAAGAAAAAGGAAATTATATTTCAAACCTAATTGATGATATGCATGTAAAAATAAGTTCAAGCAAGACAAAAGAAGAACTAACTTAGTTAGATCCAAATTTAGTTTGAGCAAATCAGAAAGAAAATACATATAAATCTGACCAAGTAATCTAACATAAGCAGAGCAGCCTCATGTTGAAGGAATACTTGGGATCTTTTAGTCTTCCATGAAGAAAGGCTCGTTGAGATCAAAGTCAAGTACTTTACGACTAGTCTGAGTCTGATTTGCTTCTTCTCGTAATGACAGTGATTCTATAGCACCAAAAGTCTGACCATCTTCTCTCGATTCAGCAACCTGACCAGTAGTAGTGGCATACTCTTTTCCTTTTGTAGCATAGGATGGTTCAATAGCTTGAGGTTTCTTATGTTTGGTATGGCTAGATCTATGACCTCCTAATGCTTGAAAAGTTGAGAAGGTTCTGGCACAAGTGCTGCATTTGTATACTTTAAGCTTCTTTAATATCTTTTTCTGAATTTGAGACTCAAAGGCTCTTACTTTTGACTCCCAATTCCTCTTCTCCATCTTCTTCCCTGCCAACATATTATCTATAGTCGCAATGTCATGTTCAACTTCTTGCAGCTCTCTTATTATCTTATCTTTTTTCCCTTGCTCAAAATCTCTCCATTCATATTCCACATCTACTGATTCTTGATCGGCTATTCTCAAATTTCTTTTCTTTTTCAATTGTGGCTCTTCCATCATCCGCTTTCTCTTAGCTACATGTTCAAAAGCTCGATATTCATCCTTGTCTTGAGCTAAACTTATTAGACCATCAGCTGCTACAATAACTGGATCAAGATCGCGACCTGAATCAACAAGATTTCCTCGGCCTCTCTTAGCGGTCTTGGTCCATCTGGGTAAATCATCCTTATCTTGCTCAGGCAGCATAAGTATTGGAGATGTTAGTGCAAGTTCAGGTTGAGGAGGCCGAATTCCCTTCCAATTCCTATTTGGATGGTACCTCATGTGACCAGACAATGATTTCCTAGACTTGAATTCTTTGAAACATAAACAACATTGGAATTTGCCAATATCCCTATTCACAATGTCAGTTTCGATTGTGTCGCCTTTTTCTGAACAAGAAGGTGCATGATCAACCTTATATTTGAACTTCTTTGACTGGAGCTTGGTTGAATGAATTCGCTTGTGACCACCCAAGGCCTGTCCGGAAGAGAACTTTCGTTGACAGAAGTTGCATTTGTGTTTCCCAAAACTTTGTTGCTGTATAGGCAATCCAATAAAGCTTTGTTCTACTTGTATGGGCTCAGGTTCATCAGGGAACAAGATGATTTGCAGTCCATTGTTCTCTTCTGACAGCTCATCGTTCCATTCAAACCTATCATGGTTATAATTCTCCATTAGAGAAAAAACCAAGATCAAAGAGTAGAAAAACTAGCAAAAGTTGAGGAAGGAAAAGAGAGAGAGCGGGGCTGCGTTGTAAGGTTTAGACTAGGGTTTACTGTTTACTGTTTACTGCAGAATTACTCAAGAAAGAGTGGTTTTATATAGGGAAGCTGGGAAACCTTTCACTACTATTCAGTCTTCTATTAGGTATAGGAATATACTACAGCCACCGCCACAGCAAGATTAGGTTTACAACTCAACTTAACATATACTTTATAATAACTATAAGGGGCTCTCTCTCTTAGTTAAGTAATTTTTTTTTTATACAAGATAAAATTTCTACTCTATCTTAGTTAAGTAATTAAGTTTGATTTGTAGACTAAGTTTGATATTCCTATATTTCTCTTCTAGTGGAGTGCCAACCAATGTGTGTGTTATGAATTATGATGATTGATGACTAATGTCTGAGTTTAAAGCCTTCCAAAATTGTGTAATTTTCCTCTTATATTATGATATATCTAGGCTTTTAGCACACCCTATCAATATAATAATATTTTTAATTAAAAATATTAATATTAATATTTTCTAGAAGATAAATGGAAGAGTAAGAGGTATGTCAATGCGCTTTAAAAGATTTTACAAGCTACAAATCCTGTAAGATTATTTTTAAGAAAAACCTATTGTAAATGTAGTTTTCCATATTTTCCTATGTTTTGTAGTATTAGAAAAAAAAAAGAATTTAAAAAAAAATATTTTTAATCAACTGAAAACATATGACTTATTTTTAAAGATTGTTTTTCATTAATTTTCTTTTGAAAAACAACCCTATCTCATAGCAAACTAAATAAAGGAAGATAGAAGATTATTTTTCAACTCATTTAAAATTTCCACTAAATATTTGAAAATGAGATAGTTTTATAAAAAATACTTTTTGAAAAATGAGTTATTTTCTAGAAAATATTATTGTTGAAACCAATAGAATAATATTTTCACTAATTATGAAGGTGATAAGTTGTGATTAGAGTAGTTTTTTTTTTTTTTTTAAATGACTCACTATGAACACCCGTCACAACAAGTAAAGTCAATAACAATGAAAAAAAGGGGGTTTTGAAAAATTTTATATCCATTAGCTTATTAATACAAATAAAATTTTTTGTTTCTCTTTATTTTAATCAAATAATATGATTTTAACCAACTACCGAACTACGTATGTTTCTCAACGATGAAATATCATCACCATATTCATGTCAATAACATCTTGGGGCAATCATTTTTGCCCATCCTATCCAACTGACCCTGCCCACGTTGAAAAATAAGACAGACAATTTTTCCTTTCTTTTTTGTCTAGGTTTGAATCTAGATTAGTTATTAGGGGTTAGAAATTTAAATTATCTAGACATAGGGAATTAATGAATATATGAGTCAACAAAGAGCAGTTCAAATATTAATTAAGGTGAAAATATTAAATTTGTGAATTGTTTAGCACGTGAGTTTTTGATTAATTTGGTTAGACAAGTTTGATCATTTGATTTGTTTAAGCATTTAACTGTTGGGATCCAAATAATATTATCAACAATATTAGTAATTCAAAATAACAATCACACACAAAAACACAAAATTTATATAAAAAATATTTTTTGTAATTCAAAATAACAATCACACACAAAAACACAAAATTTATATAAAAAATATTTTTTGAAAAAACCACAGGACAAACTCTAAATAATTTTACTATCATTAAATTAATTATAATAATTCTTGTGTATTTTTCATGGCTAAAGAAAAAAATTATCTCTTATTTTCTTATTTTCTTTGCTCTCATACACATAAATTATCTTTTTCAAAAATAGCAATCTATTTTCTTTTCTATTTTCACTATGTAGCACCCACTTTTTTTTTTCTTTTCACTGTGCAGCACCTCCTCTTTCTTCTCGTTTGTGTTCTACCTTTTAGCACACCACACGCATGCCTTTTTATTTTTTTAATTTTTAATTTTTTTTTAATATTGAATTCTGCCGCCTCACACTCCTAAGAACATATGGAGTATTGACTTTCCACGTGTCTCCTATTTCAAGTTAAAATAGAACTCCTCATCAGTTGGGCTTAGCTCATTAAAGAGCTTCACGTGGGCTGGACTTTGGTGCCAGCTTGCACCCAACATTAACAAGTGTATTTCTATTTCCTGTTACTGTGAACTACAATATCTGTAGGATTGCTGTATTTTGACAAAGCAAAACTCGACTTGTCCTGTCAGGGGTGAAAGGCCGCTCGTCAATGATCGTATTGAGATGGCGGGTCGTGCCGACACCTAACACAACGAACAAAGCAAAACTCAGAAGTATCAAAACAAAATAAATTAAGATTCTCAAAAAAAATAAAAACCCACAAAAGTTTACATGTCACTTCATCTACTCTATTTTGCAGCTCAGCTTTAATTGTACAACTTGCCTTAATGGATAAATTTCGAACCAGTTAGTTGATTTTAGCGGAATTAAATCAACTTAGCACAATTAATTAACCAAATATGGATCCAATTTAGTTCTGGTGAATTGGTCATAGTAAACAAATCACCAAATGAAGTATAGTGCTGTAAAAGAAACTACAAAGACAATTTCTTTATGAAATGAAAAACCAATTAATGGACTAATCCAAAGGGGACAAAAAAAAAAAAAAAAAAAAAAACCCTCCAAGGGTTATCATCAATCCCAAGGAAAATTCCATTATTAAAATTGTAGATTTCACAATTGAAATATACCCATATTTCTAATTGTTAGCTTCATTAATTGCACTTAAAAATGTGAATCCACACGGTTCCAATTCTCTTAAACTTTTCTAATATGAAATGTTCGAATCCTTAGATTCAAGAATTGCCTTGAAGATTCTTCTCCATTGTAGAATAGGGAAGGTATCTTGGATTCAGCCTTGATCACTAATTCACAATAACACTGTGGTTAGATTTTCTATTTGAACTCTAGTATTGTAGTGATATAGAGGTTTTAGGGTTTTCTTGATGTTGTAAGAGTAAGACACAAGCTCTCCAAACCTCTTTTTTTTTTTTTTTTTTTTTTTGCTGAGATCCAAACCTCTTATTTAGTCAACTCTTATGCCCTTTTATATATTATAGTATGTGCAGCACGAGTTCATACTTAATCAGTTGACTTAATGGGCTTGATGACAATAAGGATTCCAGAACCTCGATTGATTGAGACTTAGTATTGAGAGTCAATGAATTGAGAGATTGTCAAGAAATCCGATACTGCCTTTAGCTTGAGTTGAATCTTGAACCTGGTCTTAAACTTGATTTTCAAAGTTACAAACAAATCAAAACTAACATAGTCATGAATTTGCCAAAACTATACCTAACATTGCCTACCAGAATATACTTTTTAGTTATTAATCCCTTTTATATCCTGAGAGTCCTGACAGAAAATTTGCATTTGTTGAAGAGCTTAAATGCCCTATATTTGATGATGAACTCGATCTGTCATTCCTAAGACTTATACTTTTAGCAAAATATCCACCTTCTAATTATAGATTTGAACTAGTGTGTAACTCTGTTAAATCTCTAAGTTTTATTTTTAATATATATATATATATATAATTTTAAGGAGAATGCATGAAGGGCTAATTAATAACTGCTACATATGCAGTGGCATGTTCTTTTATCTTTTTGGCTAGAAGATATTTCTAGGAGGGTCAAGGCCAAACCGTGAATAAAGCATGGTTGACCCGTATGCATGTGATCGTGCATCATGTTTTCTAAGAAAGTACACGTTTAAAAGAAAAAGAGTAAATGTAAAAGAAATAAAAAAATAAAGGAATTCTTGAGTGGTAGAGACTCTCATGTGAAAGTGAAACATTCTCCATATGTACTCGTTTCCAAATTAATAATTTTCCCCAAAGTAATATATATTGCAACTTATGAACAAGTCAAAAACTTAAATCACGGAGAAGAGGAGAATAAATAAAATTTATGGTTTTGATTTTTGTGTGTCAACAACTAGATAATAGAGAAAGTGATTGAGCACGAAGAATAAATTTCTCATTCGGATTTATGTTGTAATGACGACTAATGAGAGCTGGTGTCTACCTAACCGAGCCCATGAACAACTTTGAGAAGGTATGCTTTCTAATTTCTTTTGTTTTCTTTGTTCTAGTTAAATTTAACCACATCTTTGATCAATACAACTCTTCAATTACTGTGAACTTTTGAAAGTACTCTTCATGAAGGCCTTCAAAAACTATGTGAAGAATATTGATTAGCCTAACTATTTCTCTTTTTTATGAACATAGAATAGAACAGCAAAACAGTACATATATACTATATGCATATGATGATACTCCTTGTTTAAACCCCATAAACTGTTTCTTCAGAAATCATAATCAGTATATACTATTATAAATTGAATATGCAAACTGCTGTTTCATGTGCAGGGACTGATGACTTATTTCACTTGGGTTTTGTGAATAAAATTGAGATTGACTTCACCACCAAGAGAGGAGCAGTAATGTCTTATGATGAGGACTCATAATCATAGAGATGCACGTTTGCCTTTCTCCCAAATTTTGTTTGTGGGTGTCTTTCACTCTTTCTTTGCTTAAAAATAAAGGTGGCTAAGTTGAAACATGTCCTCGGATTCATTTGTTTCTGTCGTTCCTAATTTAGAGAATAACGAATTGGTCACAAGAGATAGAAGAAGTGCAATTCAAAAAGACAAAGACTTTTTTTTTATAATAAATCTCAGCACCTCTCTATGTTTTTCATTTCATTTTAAATAATGTTGACCAAGTCGGAACTAGCTTGTCCGCAAGTTCGTTTGCTTGGGTGTCATGGTTCTAGAATTTGTCTGCACATTACTTCATTTGTTTGCTTATCTAAGCTATGCAAAAGTTCGATATTTCTCAACTTTATCTTTGTTCAATTTATATTCTGTTCCTCATTTTGTGTATCATCTTCCAATGCTGAATACCCTCAAAAAAAAAAAAAAAAAAAATCTGTTAGGACATATGTGAAAATTTTTAAAGACATATGTTATGTAAATTGGTTAATCCTTTAATAATACGTACTTTACTTGTAATTGGATAGATTTAGGATGAATTTAATACTTCAAGGAATAAGAGTTCAAGTTTAGTATTGAAGCCATGCAAATCTGTCTAAGAAATAGGTGAAGAAGTGCTGTTCATTAAAGCTCAACAGCATCTAGACAGCAGCTCGACAACAGCTGTATCTGTCAAGAATTATGAAATTGGAATTTCCAGATTTGATTTCACGCACATCCATGTATACTTGTGTAGGGTTTCTTATTTCACAAATCTAGACATATATAAGAATTATTTTAATGGCCATCACAGGAAGATGCAAGAGATGTAACTTGATGGAAAGTGATAATACATGCATATTGTGACCGGAGATAATTTGCCGTAGTTCATCTTTCTCTCTTTAGAAGTTACTGTGTCTTTGCACTAAGGGTTTTGTAACCAAGGAGTTTCTCGATCTTTATTGTTAGATGAACTGAAGAACTTTGCAGCCAACATCTTCCTCAAGTTGGTGTGTTAGATACGTACTGGGATTTGTACATCATTGGTTAGTCACGTACTGGGAGCCGTACATTGAAAGGAGAGATTGCTGTTATATTACAAGTCCAATTGGGTATTGAGGTAGGAGTTCAAATGTAAGTTGGTATTATGTATTGAGATTCATTTTACTTGTAACCGCTTGTTTTGATAATAGTACATTCTCGAGAGTGGTGACCTTAAATTCACCCGATGGAGTTTTGTTTCGGTAGTTTTCCCCATTCGTAAACAAATCCCCTGTATCAAATTTATTTTCTGTTGCATTTAATTTAGTTGGTGATTTGTTTGTACTACCACACTTATTGCATGAAATTGAATCTACTTAATTCACTTGGCTAATTAATTGATTAATTTTTCAAAAGGGTAAATACATTTTTGGCCTATCAAAATCTTCCAATGCTGAATATATTTTGTTTTCAATTTAATCACAATTTGTAGGTGATGATTTAAAAAAAAATTATTTCTATTAGTTAAAGGACAAAGAGGGATGGGCAAAAATTGTTAGGCTATTGATGAGAATGCAAAATGTTATATTTTTTCTCCCTTAATGTTTAGTCTTTTATACTTATTTGGTGCCTAAATATACTCATTATTTTTATATTTTGATTTCGGATGCAAATGGAGGCATTAAGTGCAAAACGTAGCTAATTGGGCGGTTCTGGACAACTTTGACGTTATTTCGTAATCTGGGCATAACTCTCTCATCCGAGATCTGATTGAGATGATTCAAGATGATATGGAACACCAAGACAAACCTCTACAACTTCCATGTTTTGAGTTTTGAGATATACAAGCTGCATCAAGGTTGAAATCGGGCTTGAAGTTGCTGCACTTGCATTATTGACATTCTGGAATGTTCTTTTGCCTGCAATTCTAATACGTAGATCTAATGCAGTTTATTTTTGGAAGCTTCCAGATTTGATGCACGAAAGAAAATTCCAGCTGAAAAACATCACTTTCCTAATTATTATTGAAAATATTTTAGGAGATTTTGTAGGCTTGGAAAATGGGGAATTAACGTGTAAAAGGGGGAGGAGAAATCAGAATTGGACACAGACGCCTCTCTCTCCCCTCTTCTCTAATTTTCTCCTTCGAGTTTTCTATCATGGCCTTACTTGGCTAAAGTTTTATACTTGGTCGAAGGAAACTGAAGCCTTGAAATCAATAAAACTGTGAGATCTAATTTGTTTTTATTGTTCAATTTATACTTTGAATATTGGATGTTCTTCTGTGCCTATTTTTATGATTGTCTCGTTTAATTACTAAGAGACTTACTAATTTATTATTCGTTGCAATCTACTGTTAAGTTAGATATCAAATCCGTAATTGTTTAATCTTTCTAATTTGTGAAGCAACCAAGATTTAATGATTTGCTGCGTCAGAAATTATTAGATCTTAGGAAGAACGCTCGACCAAATTAAATGCAACCATTTGTGCTTGTGTTGTTTAGCTTTATCGATCTCTCTAATTCTTAAGGTTGCTACTAGATTAAACTTTTAGCGCTTGTCTTGGGTTGTTTAGTAGTTAAAGTTAATTAGATCGCTTGTTTTCTAATTAACTGCGACTAAGGAGAGATAAGAAAATAGTTCCAACGGTGAATATTCAAAGTGTGAATTGATATATATTTACATCAATGATCAGTTGTAAAATTCCGATGGTAGATGTTGACTTGGACCAAGGTTTGATCTCTTGATTGATTTCGATACCTTAATTTGAATTGTTCCTTAGTTGTTTTTCTTAAAATTATTTTTATTATACTCAAACCCCCCCTCTCGTTGTTCACGTAGCATAAAACTAGGCTAGATACTCTCCGTGGAAACGATCCTTACTCGTGCTACTACATATATTTTTAGGAGTATAGGTTTTATTTTTGGTTGTCGGTGACAGCACACCAAATTTTAGGGCCGTTGCCAGGGAGTGATTCTAGTTGATTTTTTGTGCTTCTTGTGAACCTTATTTCATTCTTGAAATTTAAAAAAAAAAGAAAAAAATAAAAACTTTGAAAGACTAGTTAATCCTTTGGATTACTAGCCCCACCCTCTTGAGGCCCGATTCCGCTGTTTTATAGGGTTTTTAGGTGTTTTTTTGGTTTTAGCGTAAAATTTTGATTTATTTTCATTACTCTAGATTTTTCCTGTTTGTTTTTCATGGTTTATTCGAGTTTCCTTGATTGTTTATGACTGTAACTCGATCTTCTAATCAAGGTGTTTTGCAGTACGATCCAAAAATAGAGAGAACTTTGCGCAGATTAGGGAGGAAAGTTCGGAGAAATTCTGAAGAGCACGATCTAGCTCTTGATTCCTTGTTTGTTAGCGATTTTGATTTAGAAGATGAGGAAATCATGGCTAGAAATAAAACTTTGAAAGAGCTTGCTGCCCCTGATTTGAATCAAAAACCCTTATGCATAACGTTCCCTACTTAGATGCTACTACTACATTTGAATTAAAATCTAGACTAATACATCTCTTGCCCACTTTTCATGGCCTTGCAGGTAAAGATCCTCACAAACATCTAAAGGAGTTTCATGTGGTGTGCACAAGTATGAAACCCATGGGGGTGATTGAAGATCAAATTAAATTAAGAGCCTTTCCGTTTGCTTTAAAAGATTCGGCTAAGGATTGGCTCTATTATCTACCCCCCCCCCCCAAGGAGTATTAAAATATGGAATGAGATGAAGAGGTTGTTTTTGGAAAAATATTTCCTAGTTTTAAGGGCAGCCAACATTCGAAAAGAAATTTGTGGAGTAAGGCAGTACAATGGAGAGTCCTTACATGAATATTGGGAACGTTTTAAAAAATTATGTGCAAGCTGCCCCCATATCAAATTAGTGAGTAGCTACTTATCCAATATTTCTATAAGGGCCTTCTACCCACTAATAGGAGCATGATTGATGCCGCTAGTGGAGGAGTTTTGGTGGATAAAACTCTTGAGGCCGCAAGAAACTTGATTGCAAATATGGTGGCCAATTCTCAACAATTTAGCACTAGGCTTGACCCTCCATCTAAGCAT